>SJOL01006473.1:309982-418825 GCA_004794785.1 Opisthorchis felineus
GTACATATTAAGCTTCATTTATTGTATTGGGAAACGAATAAGATTTCCTGGTTGAAATCGGTCAAGTGGTATTGCTCAGAAAGCAGATAAAGCAAAGTCGGTTAGCCCCTATATGGTTCAGCGTCTCCTGTCACGCACAGGAAAGGTCACGTGGACACCATATTGGGAGGCGAACAACACCCTCCACCCACATACGCGATAACGAGTTCTGTCCACCCATAGGTTTAGGCCACCTCGAAGTATAAACGGGAAACAGCGCTCGTTTCGTCAGGCGGCAACTCGACGTGTGTAATATACTGCCCGGTCAACTTAGCTTGCAGCGCTAGATGCATTCATTGAGTGAAGCACCGTCTGATTCACTGAACACCCGTTTTCTGATCATCTGATTCGGAATTCACTGGTTCCAGCCAATTCCAGTCATAGTTCTGAGATATCGATTGTCATAACCCAGAAGAAGTCTGATACCTTACGCCCAAAGTGGCTAGATCTCGCAGCTGTACAGCGATAGAGCCTGTAGTCTGATTTACGCGTCCTCTGAGACCCAGTGATAAGCATTTTTTGATTCCACAAGTGGCTCAAATGGGCAGACGCAGTTTTGCCCTTGAGATTCGTCAGATGACTTCGTCTGTCACAATACCTTCAGAACTAGTGCAATTTCCGTGATACGCATAGTGTTCCATAACCTCCAGTTTCGCTCGTTGCATTCTTACAGGTGTGCTCAAAAACCGCATTTTCCGCAACTTGCTCATTACCAAAGCAGTTGGGGATCCCAACTTCACTGCCGCGTTGTGCGTCAGGAATCCGAATGAACAGCTGCATTTGGCCAATTAAATTGCTGTCGAAAGTATTGAATCCCAAATAAATAAGCCATTTCCATCAGTGTTCGCGTCGCTCACCAGAGTTCTCTTTAAGCCTGTTGCGACTATCAGCTGGAATGGTGCATATGCCGTTTTACAAACAGAGCGCTCGGCATCTTGCAGGATTGCGGACAGTACTTTCAAAATCACAGTGCGTATTATCCGAAAGAGACTCTAGTAGGTGGTTTTGGTAGATTTGTTTCACATAAGATTCCAAGAGCTTCCTAGTGGCCAGGCGAAGTGTGCGCCCCTGAAAAGCGCAACGACGAGTGGCAGCAAAAAAAAGCGCGTTCTCAATTCACATAAGTTCCAGAATGAGCAACAATCCGAATGGACCCAAGCCACCTATAGCTAATAACTACGTGGTCCATCTGTGTTGGAGATTGGGTCTTCCTTGGGGGGGGGGTCACCATGCAGCCGAGCGGCTCCAGTTGTTCCAGATGCCACTACCGCAGTGAGGCAACCTGTGGTCAGCAGATAATTGTGGCAGGCATTTGTCGTTGTCTGTGCGTCTCGCTTTCAGTCCAAGACGACCACCCAGTTGAGCCTTAGCATCGCTAAGTCTACCAATTTGCGCATCCATACGTTTCTTACCTCAAGGCTTCCTAAAAACCATCTTTGAGAGCAGTAGAGCCGCAGTCTTTTGGATCGTAAGTAGATTCGGAGAACCGACAATCAATATCGACGCGCTTACAGGATACTCTCACGGACGTTGCGAAACAAGGCGCACACAGGCCACTATCAACGGGCATCTCGATCACTAAAGGTGTGCAATCAGAAGCGTGTCGAAACCGATGGAGAGGTCAGTTCAACAACCATACTTTGGTCTTGAATCCTGGTCCCAGAGAGTCAGCACACATCAATAGAAAGCGAGTCCAGCGTACAAGCAAAGACAGCCTGTCGTCCGGCTTGTCTCCGAGTTCAAACGTTGAAGGCTGCCAGATGAACTAAGCGTCGCTGGTTGGAGAATGATTCCGAAGTGTTCTCGATTGTGGCGGCCGAGTTAATCGTAGATATTGCAGCTAATGGCAATAGGATCTGCCAGCCCTTGAGAATGAGTCTACGGAGATGCCAGTAGCAACAATGTGATGGGGGTGAGAGAGAAAGATGGAAGGCGACGGCAGTGGCCTGTTTTCGGTTAACCACCCAGCTGTATGCAGCAAAGCGACCCGGTTGATGGCAACATGTAACGTCCCATGTGGCATTTGTAATTCATGGATGTCTGGGCTGGAATAATGTCAGGGGACCAAGAACTAGACAGGAGAACGAGTAGCTCTTCAATCAAAGGCTTCAGCTCAAGGGCCTAACCGAAAAGGGGTGGTACTTGGCTTGAGACCGTCAGATCAATCCGCATTTTAAGGAACAAGTCGTCACATGCTTTCGAACCCCAAACCCGGAAAACCAGGAAACTGCGCTAGCCAGAGTTCCACTTGTTGCCAACCTGGTACACAAAATGCTGAGTGTCATACGTACACTTGCCATTACAGCTTAGTGACTAATGGAGGTGCGCAAATCATCCCTCCACGGTAAGTTGCAGTCATTTTGTGACAGATAAGTGGAAGCTTATAAAGGAAGCACTCGCGATCAAAGTCTCTCTAACCGTGGTGTGCAGCAACTTGTATGTCCCAAGTAGGTCCAAGCAAAGTAGGCTTTGTTTGAATGTTGAAAGTAGTTACTTTGATGAAAAATCACAATAGCCTTTACAGGACCGATTGCCAGAAATCTAGAAGAAACTTTAAAATGTTGAGTTTGTTTCACGCGTTATAATCACCCCATTATCATCGAGGATTCCATCTAACAGCTCGTGGACTGCAATCACCAGGCACCAGTTACCTATTGTGACGCATTTTTTTCAAAAATAACCTTCGTTCAGTTGACAGGATTTGATCTAATTAGGTGAAAAGAATCAGAACACTATTGTCACAATTCTGTGTTGCAATTTAATTAGTCAGTCCGATGGCATCACGGGATTGCAGAATAACGGTAGTCGGCGACAAAATTATACAAACAACCTATCGTTTAGGGAAAACTGACGATTTGCATCCCATGACATTGTAAAATTAAGCCCAATCAATCATAGCTTTTGGGTACTTTCGGAAGGTCTACAATCGAAAGTCCACCTAAATTGTACTGCGTCAGAATCAAATGCTCGCCCTCATTGTCAGCCTCTGTCAAACCCTGGCCGGAATCGACTAGCTTTGGTGCAGAGATAAGCCAGATTTATGCCACAAATCAGTAGTATGAACTTAGCTGAAGGGTTAAGCATGTTTCACACCACCCTCTCTCTATATATATAGAGGATGGTGTGAAACAACCACCACACCAACGCCGCTAATGCCTTAAGATCCATGGTTCCTACGGTGTGTATGACATCTCGGGACAACACGGTTCCTAGGATCAATGGAACGATACGAAGCCAAAGCCGTGGGACGCTGAAATAAAGCCAAGTTGACCGTTCGACTCAAACAAAAATTCGTTTCAGTACACGCACCACCCCTTTTCTCTTCTATACTAGGTCGCTTGTCTGAAATATAAAAACTGCGCCAAATAAACCACCTAGTGTATTTTATGGCAAAACAACTCACACTTGTAAGAACCTTGTGAATTTGACGTTATTTTTAAGCTATATTGATAGAATCCAAGACTCTGAGTACAAAAAATACAGAAAATTGACAAATGCGTTCATTTGTATGCCACTATGTTTTTCACGAGATACTCAACTGAATTCCAACGGAGTTTGGCATTTACAATATTCAGGTGAGTCTTCTGTGAAGACGAAACTGGAAGGCAAGTGAGCATTTCTGCCCAATTTCGTGTAATTCGGGTCCAAGTAGAACATAATATTGACGGAGACCTAGAGATTGCAATGCAGGAAATCATTTGAACGGTGTAATGTTGTTCCAAACAGCTCGGATGGCTATCATTGAGCTCGATCTCGACAGTCGGGGTTACAAGCACGCCTGTAAACAGCTGCCCCGAAGACAGCATGCTAGTCAAGTAAACGCTGTCAAGCCAAGGAGTGGAAACCATGATATTTTAGGGTTAGCTTTTGTGCGACGTAGGATCATGAAGTAAAGCTGCAAGGCTTATGGACAGGGACCGCAAGAGTTCAGGCTGCGTAATACCACATCTTCTGAACACCCGGATTATATCATTGTCTAGCTTATCTTTACTTGTTGTATATTAAAAAAGGTATGGAAAGTTTTTTACCAGAAGATTTTGGAGAGACACCGTAAACATATAATGATTGAAACATAGAAGAAAAAGGGGAATAAGGCAGTCTCTTTCACTTTTAAACTCAATATTCTTTGTGGGCTTATTTTGGTTTCATTCAATGTACGATAATGCTTACCAGCAACATATTCGTTCTTGGTGTGTATTGTCACGAGCTATCATGAAACCCATGAAAACACATGCCAAATTGTCGAGGTTTACTCACAGGTATCTGCATTCAGAAATATATGACAGACATCCCTTTCCATATTTCTAATTTCTCGTTGATATCTTGTTATACGCAAATACGCCTTTTTGATGTACTTAAAACCAGCTTGAAGGCGAAAGCCAAAATGGGTACTCAACTTTATCATGGTCATATTATATTTCTTCCATTAATACTAAGTTGTCCCCGAGGACTGGTGCAGTCCACATTTATTCAGTAAAATGCATTTATTCAGATAGAAAAGAAATTTAAGTCGTGACGTCGATGAAAATGAGAACACACAACTTTATTGGATCTCCAAATATGAATGAACAACATATCTGATCAGTGCCAGAAATTAACGGTTTGATCTATGCGCGCATAGAAATACACTGATGGAGCAACCTGAAAAGAGAAGCCTTATGCTTCAAAGTGGAACTAAGTTCAAAGACAACAACTATTATCGTCCACAAGATAAATTGGCAAACACCTCGGCTGACGCGACCGTGGGCTGTTTCACCATAAATGGGATATCTCTCCTAGTTGTAATAACAGGATTCCAATGTTCGCTGCAAGAAGATGATGGGCTTAAAGCCAGATTGCAGAGGTGTATATAAATATATGCATATATATATATATATATATGCATTTTGAAGTGGGACTGTAAGCCTGCCAACAATGGGCATTTCAGGCGGTCTACCTTCTTTTCAATGAGTCATAACGTAAGCTGCGGAAAGCCACTTACATTAATCGATTGGTACTGAGTTCTGGTGGTTTCGTAGAGTTCTTTCATGAAATACAGCAGGACTTGAACCGCAAAGAGGTCCGAAACACAGCTCAGCTTGTATAAAGAGATAGGTGTCTTTCTGGTGGGAAGCTAACAAAAGTGTGCGTAAACCGGAAATTGGAAGATCCATGATCTTAAAAACAGTGCGGGAAATAAACTGCCTCAAACGCTGTCCAAAGGTCTGTACGACGATCTCTTTGTCATCCAGTCGATGTATCAGTCCACAATGTCTTGAAATGTAAGTTAATATATAAATGTGAACACAATGTTAAATTACACACACCAAGTCCTTGTGCCGGTAGGACTAGTGTAATTACGGGTGCACGCGAAGAGGAAGCAAACGAATCGCCTTACTCAACATTCAGTACCACTTGGAACACGTTTAGAAGTGTTTTCTCAGGTAAATGTCTTCAGTATAAAGCTAGGCTCGACGTCTTTTATTGTCGCCTTGAAAACTAACCAAGACTGGCCGTGGCAGTGCAAAGCCTTTAAGCCAATTGCACTTCTGATTGACATAGTAGCGTGTTGTTTCAAGTCTTTAGGAAAGAGGGCGCTACTGAGAAGTACTAATTATTTAGTCAATCAGATATATTTCAAAAACCTTTTGAATTGGAAGAGACATGGAAAAGTTAAAAAATTCATTTGAGTGCTGAGGGACAGATGAGAAATCACAACCTAACGAATTACTGCCCATTATCCACATTATCATGCATTCGATTATAGAATTCGAATATAGAATGTATGATGAATCCAAGAGGTCATTACACTAAAATAGGTAGTTAAGCAAAATCCACTGCCGCGGGACAGAGTAAGGCAAAAATTCTATGAAAAGACCCAATACAACTTTATGTTTATATGCCAAACAAATCTTGTATTAATCAAGGGCTATCAAATCACAAAGCTTAATAAAAACGGATTCAGTGCACTCCTTCGGGAAGTGAAAATTAACAGAATTGATTCAATGATCAAATAAACATTAACGTATGACTTTACTGATTCTCACAGTAGTGTCATGGAAAGGGGTTGGAAATATAAATGGTCAAAGACAGCAGCGCACAGCAGCTGAATTTTCTTTCCCGACCACAGTCTCAGCAATCATGAAGAAGAATCGATCTTTGTCAAATCATCTGAGTAAAAGGGGAAAAGTTCCCAACCAATTCCTGAGCGGATATTCCAGTCATCCTGATCAGGTGAGCCAAATGTACATAGACTCACTGGATCCATCCTAGCGAGATAATATCTATTTCCTGAGCGTCAATGAAGGAATTCAGTAAAACACCGAGCATATGCAACAAACTACAGTACAAAAGGTGGGGTTATCTTATTTTTGTAAGTCCGTCATGTGCATGGTAGAACACAGTCACCAAATACTTCTGAATTTGGACAAGAAACGGAATCATGAGAATTGACGTTTCTTTAGTAGATGTTGCATAGTAAGACAGCGATCATATTAAAAGCCGTAATCGTTAAAACCAGGTATGAAGAAGGTTGTCTCGCGATAAGTTCGAACATACTGAGCACATTCGCGGAATTTCGACTTGGGTAATTAGAATGAACAGTGGATCGGACATCCATATCCTGTAGTTACCTGGAGGACTCTAGGAGAAATGGTTGAAACGTAGTCATGTATTTGATTCCTTTGAGATGGGAAGTTCAAATGTGAGCGGAAAGATATCCTTGGAGCTTGATCTGAACTGCTGAACTCGGCACAATTCACACCCAAACTCTTAAAGTATCCGAGTGGAACAATACAAGAAGCACAACATTAGCGCTGACAGGTATTGATCGTCAGTACTATAGGGTCAAATGTGGCGAACTATATGCGACGTGCAAGGGCATAAATTCGACGAGAGTGCAAGCGTTCTCGATAGGTTGGTTGGGAGAACAGGAGACAAATCATGTATTTTCGCACTTCTCATTTCAAGACTAGTCAAGTCCTACTTACCATCGACTGACAATATTCAGACAAGATCGCTAGCTTAGTTTTCTTAACCGGGACAGGCGTTCCTAATAGCCTGAACAATTCACATATATCTTTTACAGCATCAACCTGGAACATTCGTCAGGAAGGATGTTCGTATCAGCCTCTTTCTATGCTGCAAATGTCACTCAGTATATCATCTTGTCAAAATGCATGTCCAAAAACCATCATAAAACAAGAAAACTTCTGGTCGCCAATTTTTGTCGAATATGACGATGATGCGAATCTAACTTGCAACATTGTCAAAAGCAAGGACAAGAGTACACCGAAATCTACGAAGACGCAAGTTTGGCTGCGGTCGAACTTGCATCCTCGTGGTTTTAACAGGGATTTTGATCCAATAGGCCTATCAACAACTGTCTAATTGCTGAGTAAACAAACATCCTATTGCAAACAGTTTCTGTGAATATCTAACTTGGATTAGAAACAGCGCGTGAGCGAATGAAACAGCCCAAGCAAATTTAATCATCCTAAAACTACCATAGCCCTGCCCAGTCGCCACAGTATCAGAGCTCAGACAAACCAACGCTGCATGAATCTACAAAGGTAACTTTATAAAAAAGGCAATAGCTAGGCAGTGTGAAAAGCTGATTACTCAGATTGGACAGGAAAATAGTCCCCAAGTTGTGTGGAGTTAAACAATCATGTAGAAATTCCAGTGGGATTAAAGGAAGACTCAAGCAAATCACTCTCTTTGTGGGACAAACCTTGCTAAACTGATCGAAAATACAGTCGGCCAATTTAAAAATGTACCAGGAAAAAATCCAAGATGTTGTGAAACTCTAAAAAAATTGACTTGAAACCAAGGTAAATGGCTCTGCTGATTTAGTGGAGCATGCTAAGTGTATTTCAAGTCTGTTGACTGAAACTGAATACAGAAACATACTGAACCTTTGGAGTTAAGTTGAGTAACTTTCAAAATAATGCCTACAGCCCAGTCAGCGGACAGACAACACATTGAGCTACTTGCCGGACTTCTAACGATACCTATTGTTACTTGTAAACATTGCTTCCCTAAACATGTCACCCCAATGGTTTCGGAGGTAGTCTGTTTGCCCAGTTGTGTAGCAGAATGCATAAAACACGTCTAACTCTTAAGCATCTAGCTATTAGTAAATGGTACGTGGCTTTCACTTCCTTGATCAAGCAAAATGGCGCATTAATAAAGACATAATGAAAACCCAAAAACACTGTCCTACTTGATTTCAGAGTTCGACAGTCAGTATCAAATGGTGAAATTACGTGCCTGGATTTCCAAACACTAAATCGTGTGATAAGGTAAAGAAGTTGGAGATCTTCTGGTTGGCTATTTCAGGTTTAAAGTAAGAGGGGGTAAGCAACGTGACAACGTTTTGGTCTTCATACTGGGTGGTAGTATTCGTTGAAGGTAACCTTAAAGTGCGAAGGTGTGGTAGCGCTCGTGTGAAATGTGGGGAAGCGGTGACTCCCAACGTGGAAATGAAACGTGCCACGGTGTGTGCGCCTAACTGACAACCTATCCTTGTACCATAAAGATTAGGATATACTCAATGAGGCTGGTAACGTTTCAAACTATCGTCAGTGAAGCCGCTGGTACCCCAGTACCACATTTCATTCTTGATATCATCACACAAGTTCAACATCAACACGTCAACTGCAGAACAGTTTTCGTTAGACAGAAGAACAAGTCAAGAAAGTATATTTGAACGAAGGGACGATGGACGAAAAAAACTGAAGACCGGTGCGCTAGGGTGATACATTCAGTTCAAGGATTTGAGAGTTGTTATTAATTTAAAAACAGCCCCACAGGGCAAAATGATCAGCTGTAATTTCATTCCAAACCTGTATGGAAACGATTCACATGCTCAAGCACATGGTCAACCATAAGAAGTAAATGCAGGACTTTTTAGCGAGTGAGTGGGGCAATACATGTACGTTAGTACATAGCTGTAAATCTGCACAGACAAGGCGAAATATGACAAACAACATCTAGCGGTCTCAGGTTTTACATCGGTGAATTGCAACAAAAGTAAAGGCTTGCTAAGACTTATTCTATTCCTCTCCTTGTGGGTGCTACACAAAATCCTTCCGCAAGCTAGTTGGGGCAGCACTGCACACTGTACTTGGAAACAAAAAATGTTTTAGGCACACTTCTTACCAAACAAAAATGTGTCCGCACTAGAGACCGTATTTCACTTAGTCTATGCTGAAATTTTGTCACAGTTGAAAAACCTGGAAGGGAAGATGCTGACGTAAAATGGCGAATTTCGTGATTTGAGTGAGCAAGGTGACTGTGCAACATCTTCCCTACTGTTTACAAGTGTTATGTTATATACTTGTACGTTGTTATGTACTGAGACATCGTATTCAAGGTTATCGCAAAGTCTTTGTCATCACAACAGGAACCATATAGAAGACAGAAAGCTAAAGTCAGCCTCTTAGACATATAAAAAACATTTTCAACTTAAATTTCGTGAGTCATACAATACTTCAGAGTGGTAACTAAGAGAAATTCCACTGTCGACAATTACTGATCCAAGTCACAGAGTAGTCGCTTGCATTCATCCAAAATGAGTAAACGTTTTCACCCTCCATCAGACAAACCGACGGATTGATAATCTATTCAAAAGTATAGTCTAGGCATGCAGGTGTACAAGAGGTTGTTGCAAACCGGACAGGCCTTATAAAAGACAAAATGAGAACTTGTATATTTGGGTAAATTCTTAAAGCTGTTTTTGGAAACATTTAACCTGAATGGCATCACCATTTCAAGCCCGTCACTTCACTAATTATGACACAAAAACAGATTTCCGAAAAAATCAGACATCGATCTGTGCTTTGGGTTTTCAGAAATCTGGAGTTTCATTTTATCTACGCAACGGAATAAGTAACGGCAATTAACTCACCAAGGTTTACACACACAAAAATTATCCGTTTTTTGGCTTTCTGAATTCGGCTGTCTGAACATAATATATGGCTTTTTGTGTGTGTGTTGTTCAGTGGTTTAGTATCGGTGTAAATAACGACATAAAAAAACCAGGTCCACCTATACATCTTCTGTCCGTGACAGGGACTAAGCTTAAGCAACATCAAACACCGCGCCAAAATTCTAGTCGAAAGAACATGGAATTATCGCAAGGAATTGCAAAAACACAAGGCAATTTTGGTAGTTCAAAAGCCAGAAAAACATAGTGTTTTAAATTTATGTGCACCTAAAAACGTTCCTTGGAACAGTAAGTTAACCATGGTAGCGTTGCCTCCCGATATTCCAATAAGGAACGAAGCAACGTCTTTTAAATAGGAACTAAAGCTGCCCGGTCTGCCGATACTCCCAAATCAAAAGCGGTCGATTGCTCTCTCCTAAAAATGATCCTGATATACAAATGAGGGCATACGGAGGAGATATATTCCGGTATCCGGCAGTTATAAGACCACTAAAAATGTATTAATTCCTTTTAAGAGCAAGTGGCAATCTTGAAAAGCGAAAGCTTCCAATTGTTTGAGGTGCTGCTTCCTTGTAGTCACAAAATGGCACTCAATTATTCCTAGCTTCCTACAGAGACTCGATATTCAGAATTGCGCTCTTAAGTGGAATCTTTACATGCAACTTGACCACTACTCAACAAAATGCGCTGAATTCTATACAACGTTCTCAGTGGATTTTGAAGGCACCAATTGCGGCAAACTGGCATAGTGCGAGCCAGATCTCGAGGACTGGTTTGAATGGACCTGCACGTGGGATACAGAAATCCACACCATGGCCATCACCAGAGTAGTGTGTTCACGCCTGTCGCAGCCAAGCCAAGTCAACCCAATATGCTGAGATTAGGTTAAGCGGTGCGTTGATCTAGCAGGTCAGCCTCCAGCGCAAATTTGCAAACGAATGGCTAACCGCAGTGAATGTATCTTCAAGATCCTTATCGCTTTTTAATTTTCTCGGATATGTGCGGTAGTGAGTGTAATTGGTGAAAAAAACCAGAGTGCAATTTGGCAGTAGCTTCTCCTATCCAGCCAAAACCAGGAGAGTCCTTCACTGTTTTTGCTTTTTCTCTTTAAAAATGGTGTTTTTGACAGGCAGCCTCCCCCTCTTTTGAAAGTTAACTACACTAAACCTTTTCTTAGGATATCACGATTTTGAAATCAGGTGTTTATAAAACATTATGGTTGTGAGGCACTCCCTCCTCGGTGGTTCATTGAGAAAGGAACTGAATTTTGTCTGATCACAAATATTAGGTCACTTATCCGTGGCAGTTGATTTGCATATCCATGTGATTGGACTAGAAACAGTCTTAATGAGGAGGAAAATTGGAGTATGTGCTTCACAGTATCAAGACAATTTTCTAAATTTCAGTGCAGTATTCCTTCAAGATATGAATCACGAATGGAGGGTGCTGATATAGTTGCCTATTCCATAATGTTGCTCACCTATGGCTTGCAACCGAAAAAAAGCAAGCGTAAAGTGAAACCAGGGAAAATTCACCTTTCAAGAACTATAAGGTTACGTTAAAACGTGAAAAGTAGTCACGACATGAAATAATCAGCGTAAGATACTATACCATGGAGGACTTCTAAAGTTTATTATTCAAGTAGGGAAAATCATTAAGTTAACCCCTGTTATTCGGTAGCAAGCCATTTGTTTCCCAAACCACCTTTTCTGCAAGGGAGTCCTTTTTCCATTGTCACCTGATTAGTTTCTTATTTTGAACCAAACACTCCACCTGTCAGCAATGCACACATACCTTGTCACAGTGATTTGATCGTTATGTCCTGCCTTGCCTTGAAATTTCCGTTCGGAGAAAAACAATTTCGTAAAGCAGCCATAGGAGAAACTCGCCTTCTGTCCTAGTAAATGTCGACCGGTCACATTCTGACGATCATTTGTCGTGCCTTGGCTCGTTTTGTATAAGTGGGACACATTCCATTTTGTCTTGGTCAGCAAAGGGAGTGATATCAAAGTTGCGTCCAAAATTCTTGACGACCCGAAAGTTGGTGATTCTGCTACTAACCGAGTGTTACCCCCATCAAAATACAGTGTCTCAAACCCGATCTACCGCATGAACATTAATTCGTAAAAGTGGTCTCTGATCGAGATTTTCTTTTAAGGCGAGAAATACCGCATTCACAACGTGTAAAATTTAGGAGTCGTCAAAACCGTTCCTTCTTTTTAAATATCTCTTAGATGTCCGTTTCTCATAAAGACGGTGCTATGTACCAAAGCCAAGGTAAGCATTCGAAAACGGGGAAAAATGGATAAATGACCAACCTAAGGATAATTCCGTACGTTACGTACCATTATGTCTCAGCACACACCTACTTGCTCTAGCGGAGTATCTATGTCCACTTAGTACAATGGGAAGCACTGAACACATTTTTACTCATTCTGGAATCAATTAAGCTCTATTTGGAGGGTACTGACCGGGATAAACTCCTAAGAACAAAATCAACTGTTCAAATGCAAGCAGTGTGAGTAGCGTTTCAACAGATCTCTCGGATACTTACCATCTACAAAATGGTATATTTATCATAGTTTGGGGCAGTCTGGCAATCCGAAACCCAGTGTCCCTACAGATGCGAGTCAAAACTTGAGTAAGAAAAACTCGGTAACTTCTTCAAGTAAGGGCACCGTGTTATTTTTGAAGAGTAGCCTCCGTAAAAATATTATCTGCTTGAAAAATATTGGAATGTTTTGACCGAACTCCGAAGAAGTTTTGGCACCAGGTTAACAGTTTCGGATTACGGTGCAGTACTTTCGGTTTAATGCAGTAAACCACCATATTTTTTCCCACTTTATATCTGGTCAGCTTCGGATTCTTTCGGGACACCTTAAGGTCAGTGTATGGCCAGAGTAGGAATTTTACTGAAAGAGTTTATGAAACGTGTATTAAAATACTACCGAAACATTTTTTTAATGAAAAAGATGTACAGGTTTTTGCCAATTATCCTTCATTTGCTCTGATTTTTACGACAACACCTAAATAAAGCAGTGTCAGACATCACTCACTGAGCTCCATAAGATGCGGAAGTTAAGATTTGACATTCCTGGCTTACACGTCTTCACTTATCTTGGGTACTTTACTAGGCCACTGTGATTAGATCAGTAGCGGACCGGTTCAAGTATGGGAATCCAAAGGGAAAATAAACAAAGGGGGACACGTTTTGTTTCGCGGGACTAGATGCACCACCATCCTAAATTTTATGGCGTGGCAATATGCACGACATAGGTGGGATTCCTCTATGGATAGACAGCCCTTACACCAGACACTGTTGAAGTTTAACATAACCTTGATCGTCAGTCACTTGCAATCCAGCAGGATAACCAAAAAAGGCAGTTTGGGTGGCACAACCAGCAAGTTTTTGGACAACATCGCGTGCTGGTATTAATACAGAACTTCCTCTGAGAGATCAGGAGACAAAAAACTGATTAACGAAACTTTTACTGGTATTATGACCTTAAACAAAATGTAAGCTGCCGGATGTACTGGACAGATGAAGTAAATGAAACCAGACAAATTCTCCTGTCGAATGGACGTCGTGCAAATGTTTCTACAGTAAGGATGCATGTGGCCAAAGTACAAACTCTTGTTCGCAAACAAAACGAAGGTCAACGCTACAGGTGGGATGAAAAAAGTAAAACTGCATTTTATAAAGGATTCCAGAATTGCTGAAAGTATTTGCGAAATATTTTTATAAACCTTTTTTTTGTTTTCATCGTAAAAAACTCACCAACTGGTTTAACCTCAGACCGGGAGCACAGCTAGTTTCGTTCTGAGGTAGGATTGGTTAGCTCTTTTGGTAAAGCACTCTGGGAATACGTCTAGCTGACTTGTAAATCAAGTTATTACGCCAATATATTTCATCCTCACACACAGGTTAGAACACGCAAACTCTTGTATGATACCTGCATAAAAGTCAGTGCAAATGACTCTTAGTTCCAAAATCATATGCCAAAGTTTAAAAGGTACACATCAGAGTCCTCTGCATACAACAAAATACTTGACCTCTGCAGTTGTTCACCAGAATATGAATAACGCGTTAGATGAACAAAGTTTGGGGTTTTGGAAACCCTGGGTTACACAATTGTAGATGTTATAGTGAAGTACGCTATCACTTCATTTTTCATGGGTTTTCTGGCAAGATGTCTTGACTCTAGCAAATATGCTCCATGTGACATTGGATACCGTCACAGAAGATTTCGGTTCAAACAGTTGCAAAGTGAATTTAGAGTTTACAGCTCAAATAAATCGTTCCATTTCTAAAGACAGTGGGAAAAGTGTGGGTTTTTGATAAACCAAAGAAATGGACACTTCCAAAATTGCGTGACAGTAAAATTATTGAAACTCTTCCCGAAGTTCCCACATGTTTCAATGAGTCCATCCAAATAACACATCCGTATAAAATCCCATATCCAGTGTAATTTTAGGCATCCTATAAAATTTTATAGCAAAGTTTGGCCGTTTGTCAGGTTTTAGGTCGAAATTCCCTCTTTTGGTGGCTAGGTTGTTCAGTGAGCCTAGTACTCAGGTTCACAGAATGATTTCTACAGAGCTGTCAACCTCAGCGAAAGACCCACTCATCAGCTACATTTCATGAGCTACTAACGGTTGGTTTGGTACTGTCCCCTTTTTCCTAAACACATTTATCAAGCTTGTACAAATACTTCAAAGAATCCACTAAACACTTATGCTAAGAATCCATTTTGCACAATTAGTTAGCCCTCGAACAATTTGCTTATCGCATTTCTGACATCGGATGGATCTGCAGGCTTCGCAGCGCACACTCACCTAATACGACCGATAGAAAACGGAACAGCATTTGCAACTCACATGATACGGATACATGAATACGGATATATTGCATGTTTCAGTAGTAAAATAATGTCACTGCATACTCCAAGGGCGCTTCCTTCCAAAAACCTCGTAAGTCGTTTTTATTAAACATAAGTAAAACGGAACATTTGGTCTTTAAAATAAGGGCAAATCACGATAGTGATAATGATAAATACAGGCCAGTTTCTTTCTTTTTTTCATTAAAATATTTGTGATTACTTTGAGTTTATGAAATTTTGGAATCTCACGTACCAAAGAAAGGTTTATTGGGCGAAATCCATTTTGACAGTAGTCAGTCGAAGAGCCCATGAACCAGATACCGCATTTCTGTACAATTCTAACCGAATCGAAATTTGCGTTTGTACCATCGTGGGTGAGTTAACACTAGCTTAAAGACCACCTAACGACTTGACACTAATCTGTACCAATTTATATATACATATGTACATATATGAACATTTTGTGGTATCAACCAACTCAGGTGTTTTATGAAACTGGCCCCGTTAGAATGTTGTTGATAATAAACCCTAAGACGTCACGTTCAGCTGCAGCATGGCATATGTGATGCAAGAAAGGTAAGTTTGAATAACACTAGTAAATCGGTTAGGCTAACTTTATTCTTGATCTACGAATCATAGCTAGAGGTGGCAATCGGGTGTGACAAAGTCCACTGCATACTAATGACTTATTTCTGCTTGCGACCACAGAGATGACTGGCTTTAAGTAAAAGACACTGTACTCCTGAAGTGGCCAGAAAGTTTGTATCTTCAGTGAGGCTCTCGAAATTCCCCAGTTTTGTTTCCTATAGAACGTGGTGCATTTGGCGGAGGTAGCTGGCCATTTGGCAGACCGCGCAGTGATGCCATAAGATTGGGTGAGTTTGTTCGTCAGAGGTTAGTAAACGCCTAGAATAAGCCTCCATCAAAAGTAGCAAAAATGGCAATTGTAAAGTATACCTACTCGAGCTCGATGAGATTTAGGACTTCACTTTACAAAATGCTGATAGTGAGTGATGATCTCAAGGTTAGTCTGATTACACTGGTTCATACATTTTATGTAATTTTTCCACGGTATGGACCGTGGTCCACACAGATGTCTGAGGAATGGCACAAAATCTTTTTATATGCAAATAATTCCATGTCAAAAAACGTGCAATTTTGCGGATTTATTTTTCTTGCGGACTGATCAGTGGAAAGGCCCTTCTGTAAACCCGCTGATCTAAGCAATATTCTTGCTCACTTTTGTTCATTTTCGGCTTCATTGTCGAACTGCTTAGCTGCAACTTGCTTTGTTGGCCCCACTTTATCCTTGCTTATTCGCAAGTTAGGCCTTCAGTCTTCTTTTCTTTCCCTTCTCATCTTCTTACCTTATATTATTCGTAACCCTTTGACTAAAAGTCTGTTGACGTTAAATCTGACGTGAGGAACGTAAGGCTTCTGCGTCATCCGTGCAGAATTTTGCATTTCGACAAAAAATTTCGCTGATACGTTCGTTTGTTTTTCGTTTGCCTGAATGCTAACGTTAAACTACCACCTGTCTACTGGTAGCCGTGCAATTGACGTATCATAACCCCCAAATTGAAACTGAAGTTTCGCTGGATTGTTATTCTAGCAGCAAATTTTTTTTAAACTAACGGAGGTGGCACACAAGATCCGGAGCTTTACCACCCTTTCACAGTATACATATCACGGCGAAACAAAACGTTCAGTTTTGGATTTTGAGCTTGTTTAGTGTTCTTCCGCTCCCGGTCAATTATTTTCTTTCTTTCTGTTCTATATTTGTCAGCATGCCAGGCAGGCCGTAATGGGCTGCATGTAAGAAATGATGTAGCCATCACCATTTAACCGCAATTTTCGGGTGTTGGCATGACATAATATTCGAATTGAGAAACAACTTGCTTAGGGGTTACTTTTTCAGCAAGCTAACGCCAGAACTAACAGGTGGGTCAGTCGCAATTGACAGCGCATCTGACGAATCTGAGGAATGATCTTTGAGCTGACAGTAAAGTATTTACTTTTTAACTCCCTTGGGCATCAATCAGGTCACTCTTAGGCGCTTCCTGGCCTAGAAATTGAAGTGGATACTCACATAAGTCTCTTTTGTTTACGCAAAGCTCCAGGGCAAATGTGGCAACGGAGCGACATCATAATGTTCGGCGTGTAGCATGCTTTCGGCATCATCATAGAAAAGATTCTAAGCAACTTATTGTACATTGCCTTCCAGACGTACGTCATAAAAAAGCTACCTACATACTAAAAGTTTGATTCCCCCAAACTGCATAATCATGCTTTTGTCTGAGAGTTTATGAAAGTGCTGCCTGTCGCAAATACATGTCTTAGGGTATTACCGGTCCTAATACAAAACTTAAGAAATTGGTGGACGGTGGTGTCAAAACTCGATAGGGCCGATAAGCTCGACTGTCACACAAATAGAGGGCTCATGTTAAACCAGTTACCACAACCAACTAAGTTAACATGGGCTAAAATTGTTGGGGTCATATAAGGGCAGGTTGATAGTATTTCCAGACGACTGCGTTCCAGCAAACAGCAACATATGGCTTCACCACAAACTTTGGCGTAAAATTCTCACGAAAAGCACATTTCATTAGTAGACTGGCTGACAAACTCCAGTAGATGTCCCAAAGTGTGTCTAGAGTAAGTCGCAGTAAACGCTAGTTGAAATTGCGTGCAAATTTTTCAGAAGAGAAACCTAATCACAAAGCCAAGCATGGTAAATTTTCCAAGAAATGTAACGAGATCAGCTGGAACAGATATTATCATACATTCATGGGTCACCAAGGCGAAGCCAATTGCCAGCCTACAATTGACAGTTGTCCTGGTACACCAACAGAGCAAATGCCTTATCGGAACCCGTTATCTGACAGAGTAGCAAACAGTAAAATTTGCTCGAATTCATGGCTAATGAGTTAAACAAGTTTCCCGTTCAGGATACAAATACAAACTCTTTCAGCTTACAAAAATTAACATAGAAACTAATATATGCACACTCATTAAGTTTTGTCACTTGAATACTAGAGTACTTTATTTCCGCAACGAAGCATTTGGTCAGGGTAGTTTCGTTTCAGTTAAAAGTGCTTATTTAGTGCGGAGACCGAGGAAACTTTTGTATCATCTCTTCTTGACGTTTTATATTAAAAGTATCCCAAGGATTTGTCATCGTTACCACGTTATGTTAAACTTTTAGGCTTGCTTCTTGACTGCAGTGCGTTACAGACCAGTGTGACTATTGAACATAGGCGTAGAAATTGCTCCTTAAATATGCATCCTTGTTGGATTACTTTTGGACTAATGGATTTAAACCCAAAGAGTTCTCTTCATGTCTACTGTTTCCATGGCTATGGCAGTTCCAGGACATATACAAACTACCATTTGAGGAGTTATACGATGTCGCACATGCCGGCGATTCAGTAATAGGTAGAAGAGCTAGGCACATCTTAGCGTCTTATATTTTCACATTTGATGGTCGCTTTCAGAGCATCTTCCCCGTAAGCGTAAGGACATTGATTTCTCAAAACCGTATTGTGGTCAAATGATGCCTTAATTTACTCAAATAATAAATGGTAAAAGATGGTGGACTGCGCATCACGTGTTGCAGTATACCTATATACAGTATACAGTATACCTATATAAATTAGCAAAGCAAATCCTGAATACCAAGATACCCCGCGACACTTCGACCGACATCTATCAGTTATTGGTACAGACAGGTTAGGCAAGGTGAAAGTGTGTTTAATTGCTTTGCAAGGGTCAGCAAAACTTCCCAAAACAGCGCTATTTTGAGAGGTCCCAAAATTAATGTTGAGATTACAGGTGATTGAGCCAGGTTTATGAAAAAAGGTTTTCACTTCAGCTCGGATTCTTGCGTTTGTTCAACAACCAAACATGTGGCCTTTAGGTTTTGCTCGTTATACCTAAAAGCAACCTTAATCCACTCAGCGCATTACGTCTGTCATTTTGTGATATGTGTTCTCTAAGATACCTAGCCGCAGATGATAAAAATTGCTCCTCAAAAGCAGCATTGGTCATTGGCAATAATTTTCATCTCAATTATCTGGAGCTGGTGGAGAGCATTTAAGGATTGTTTATCCTGAAGAGCCATTACGAGTCTTAAATACGGGCAAATGTTTTCCCGATAACTGACACTAGTTAGACGACATCACTTGAAAACTTCGTTGTGCGTTGGAAGACGTTTTAGAAGGCATTATTATGTGTTGCAGCATGAAGGTTTATCTTCTCATAGTAGATGTTACACTACTGGACTGAGCAGCTAATAAGACGATGCTGCTGACTACTGTGTCGTTGTTATAGAATTCATGTTATTACGTATATTTACACTTATGTGCAGAAATTTCTTTTTCCAAAATATTCAACGCAGCTTAAAAATTCGGAGTGGAGTAAAAACATGCTTGGAGGAATAGATACGCAGCGTTATTTAGATCTTGATTTGATAGGTCCGTGATAAGTATAAAAGAGAGTCCTGAAGTCTACCTGTCTTCGGATGCCTCAAAGTCAGGTTACGCAATTGATTCTCACCTTGAAAGTTTATCAGTCGTGTAACTGGTTTGTTGTCCTTTCTCAATTTGCAAGATGTAATTTGCGATCTATAAACTTTCCAAAATCATATCACTATTCCGACAGAAAGAATGACGGCCAACGTCTTGCTGACCGGGCAAAACAGAGTTTTTCTTCTGGTAACACTTTTCATTGACAGTATAACCAATAGTTATACACCACTGTGGATATGCCAATCGTTTTTTAGGTTAGTTTTATATCGCTCAGGCTCTATTTTTGGGCAAAATTTCGTGTACCGACAACTACACTGTCAAAACCAGCCACTACTGCTACAGAATTTGTGCACCCTGCAAAGTGGCAAAAACAATGTACCGGCTCTTCAGTTAATCCAACTTGGAAATTCAGAGATCAACTTAGAGCTGGAGACCTACTGTATTGGCCAGAAGTGATCAGCGCTATTCTTCCTAGAACGAGGTGACAAAGGTTTGGTTTGTTTAAAGACTAGTTGGATAGTAGCAAAAAACGATAAAACAATTGGAGAAATCCAAAGTGCAACATCAGCCACAACAAGCGTAGTCTTTTAACGGAAATAACATCATAACTTTGCCACTTACATCAGAATCTTGCCGTTAAAGATCGCAATCTATGTGTTGGTAGAAAGCCTAAAAATTTTCTTGTTGCTGACTTTGGTAGGGATCTATCACTACACCAAATTAACACTATGCCATGGAGTTATTCTCTGAGAAGGCCATATTTGGAAAGCTTTATTAGAATACCGCTTGTGCACAAGTTTTAGGGGATAAAATTTCGGATTTATTAATGAGTCTCTGCTGCATCAAAAGTATTGAGGTGCGCAGTGTTGTACAGAATTGGCTAAATTGTTTTCACAAATAAAGACTATATTAATGGAGGCTAGAATCAATCCAAATATACATGCCTTCGCTTTTGTAGTTGCCGATTACTTTGGAACTAAGGTTGTTTAAGAAACACAACACCATAAAAACTCACATTTTCTTTTGTTTGTTCAAACACAAGTGTCGCACATAATAAATTAATCTATTTCATTCAGATTAACTTCATTGTGGCGCCTCTGCGTTTCTTAAACGACAAAGTTTCAAAATATTTTTTTAAAATAAAGATAATTCTATTACTACTAAGTCAAAATCACAGTTGATGGTTTAAGCTTCGTACACGGACAAGATGGTGCGTAGTACGTTCAAACTACAAACGTTCCAACAACACAGTCCTTCGAAGTGTAGCTATGAAAAAGCCTTGAAATGAATAATACACGTAGTTCTACACACTTTGCGAACCACCTCGAGTGTTTAACCCCTGACAAACAAAATACTGATGAATTATTCAGAAAAAGGGTTAAGAATTTACAAAAATAGATCTCTGATCCCAATATATGGTGATCCGACATAATTTGCGGCTGCCACTCTTCGTGAGGTGCTGGGTCTCTGAAGGAAATCATGGATAAGTAGTAGCAAATTACGTGACACTCATGCTAAACTAATGTCTGGAGATATGCGTAACACCTGATGAACGCGCAATGGACGAGGGAGAGCAGGGTACTAACTTTCAGTTGGAAATAGGGCCAATATGAGCAATGAAAAGACGCGATTCAATGGTTGGTATTAAAAGGCCGATTTAGTCGTACAGAAGTCGTTGACCGACGAACATATTTGTCTAACACAAGTCAAGGCGTCCAAGTGGGCAAGTAAATGATGTCTATTGCGTAATAGTTGTTACCTCCTTGGGTGTCACATTTTCTGCTAAGAAACCACTGTTTTCCTGTATGCATACGGTAAAAAGGCGGCGGTGGATTTCAGAAGCTGGTGTAAGCCCGTACGGCCAAACTGAACGCCACCAATTTATAGTCCCCATTAAACTCCCCAAAGACATGTCCTTTCAGGTATCCTTTTTTTTTATTTTTGTTCATCGTTGAGGACTCCCTCATGCAAATTCGCTACCCAAACGAAAGCTCTGCCCATATCTGCCCCTATTCCCCTTCACCACCAAACCAAGCCTAAAGCCCTGTTTTGTCGGTATTACGAAACCTCACAATTCCACCAAGGTACACATAGTCTTATCCAGCCTTTTTCCTTAATCTAACCCTTGTTTCCCTGACACTGTTATCTTCGGCAGCATGCCAGAAGTCGTTCAACCAAAGGTCTTTAGGTAGCGAAACTAAATTAGTTACCAAGACCACTAAGCATGGAAGTGTGGTTCAGTACCCGAACAGAGTTACTAACATATAACCTCTTCAAGTGAACATAGGAGAGGAGAAAATAGGAAAGGGTGTTCGGGTTCAGGAAAAAAGAAAGCTCAGACTTTATAAATACCGGCCTTTGTATAGTTTGGTTGACGCAATCTGGTAGTGCTTTTGCCTCCCAGCTAATAATTAAGCATCCGACACTTAAGAAAGTTGTGGACCCGTCTGCTGTTCTGTTTATGAATACATTGGACAACTCTAATAATTCAACCCAGATAGTACGGTCTTAAAGTGGGTGTTGAATAGATTTAGGGGCACTGAGTCAAAAGATGGAAACTTTCAAGGAGTGTTATGCCACATGGGTGAACAATGGCGTTGTCTGGATGAACCCGCAATAGATTACAGTGTCGTGTACTCGCCCATGGAAGATTCGCATGAGCTGGGACGCATGACTGCTGATTTGAAAGTCAAAACAAAGCCCCGTGGGGCATGATCTTCGATCAAAAACATTTGGTAGCCTCAGCAGCTATGACAGTCCACTAAGTTCTGAAATTTATTTCATGGTGAAAAAAGCCACACAGGGGAAATTTTTTTTCAGAACCTTTCGGGAAGAATAATAGAGACAGATTCTTTCGACAAGTGTTGTTTATAAATTTTATCCCCCCCAAAAAATTTGTGGACACTCGCATGAAGGCACACTGGAGCACAGGATCCCTCAGAGGACTCATATCATCCTCACTGATACCACCAGTGTTCGCCTTCGAAATCCCACAAAGAATAACCAGCAACGGGTGGAAACAACTATAAAGCGGAAAGACCATCATCAGAGTAAAATCGTCTTCTGGAGTCAGTGAGTTCCAGATGACCCTAATCAATTTATCAGCAAGCGAAATGACTGATTGCGGTCGGTAAGGGTCAGGAACCGGTCAATGGGAAAAATTCCATGGAATTACCCGGGATTCAGGGTGGATGGTGGCGGCGTACAAGACTCAAGTTAATTAAATTCCAACTCACCACTCAAGATATTGGAAGAATTTCCGCCTGCTGTGCTCGAAAAAGTGACAGATTTCTTCTCAGTGGTCGGAGTGAATACTTCCTCACTGTGAAATGGGCTGCTTTCGTAGACTTCCCGAACAATTTCGGAGTGAATATCTTCGCAAGCTTCATTTGTGAATCCATCATCCGAATCACTCGCTTTCTTTTTTGGCGCAGCGGATCCGCTATTTCTGCGCAACATCCTTCGGAAATCGAAGGGACAAATCACAAAATTAAATAACCGCCGCTCAAGGTCACAACCTTAGCCTGAACATTCCAGTGAGTTAAAAGGCATAAATAGGTTAAAAATTTGCATGTCAAGGTGAAGCCCGGAATCTTTGCGGTTGAATTTTATTCCTCAGATTCCTTAGCGAGGGTTATATCTAAGCGGGTTTCTTGAGGATCTACCAAACGGGGCACCTTATGGTTGGCTATCAAAAACCTCGGAAGATTGGGTTCTTCAGACGGCTTACGTAGGCTTTCACGGATTCACGGATTGATACTCAGGATCGAGGCTTTCGCCCGAGATTCCCAGGTCGGTTCTGTTCTTCTCGTTCAGCGACTGCAGTTCACCTGAAAGACCCAAGCGAAAAAAGGGTGTAGCACTGCTCTCTACGTTATCGGCAAGGGGGAGTAAGCTTGCCAGCGCGAGGAATTTCATAAAAAGCGCCTAATAGTGCTTTGAACTGGGTACTAGATGGAGCGTAGACAACCATCGGAGGAAGGTTGTTCCACGTAGCAACTACCCGAAATGAGAAAAATTTCGCGTAATAAACGTTGCGCTCTGTCCTTGAAAATCTCCTTACCATGTCCCCGCCGTTTGTTTGCTGGCTCAACGGTGAAAAGCCTGTTGGCCAAACCTTGTTCAAACGGGGCATAAGTAAGTATTAGGTCACCCCGGGGGTTACGATACTCCAGAGGAAAGAGGTCAAGCACCGCGCGACGCGTTTTGTGGTCCACGGATTTAAAGCAGGCAACCATTTTCGTAGCAGCTCGTTGGACACGCTCAATGAGGGTTACGTCCTTCTTGCGTCCTGAGTAGACCACTTGTATGGCACATTCAAGAAGCGGCCTGACGTAGACCGCATAGAGTATTCAGAATTCCATGCGAGTAATACAGGGGGAGGTTCACCGAATCTCATCATTCTCATGGTGCATTGAGAAGGACACTTTTGAAGAGAGCTAGACACCCAAACCCTTTTTGGCATCTATCCTCATGATGTCTTCTGGCTTGAGGCTAGGCATTCGGGAGACCAGCAGGATGAGCAGCTACTTTAAGCACAAAAATTCAAAGGCACAACGAAATGCTCTGAGGCCCCGCGGTATGTGCCAAAAGGTGGCCCACGTGCTCACGCATTTTAAGACGTGACCAGCGACCTCGGTTTGTAGAGTTTTCGAAGTTGTTCAATCAGTTTTGCTCCTCTTTTCTCCTTCTTCACTCTTTTTCCTTTTTATTCCTGGCTATCCGCTTTTTCTTCTTCTCAAATTAATCATTAGTTCTTTTTCGCACCTTCCTCTTAGTTTTTCAGCTCTCTATTCATTATTCATGCCCTCTTGATTTCCATCGGAATATGTGGAAATGTTTTCACGCTACACCACGCTCCCCCCACAGATTAAAACACCGACGCCAGCTGTAAGTTCCCTTCGGCAACGGAGGTGTGCAATGGTTCCAGGATTGCATACAGTATGACTTATAACGGGAGCCGCCAAAATCGCTGCCATGTGTGAAAACTTTTTTCGGCACTTTATCAGGTTGTGATTTGTACAAGCGCATACTGCATAAAAAGTCCGCTGCCCACAGAATTGCACATCCCAGCCCAGTCACCTCAAACATGAAGTCCGTTGCGGGGTTGCCCAAAAACCGAAGTATGTCAGCGCAATGATGGCACAGCACTGCCATACCCAGTTTGATAGCATGACCGCAACTATTCACTTCCTACTTTTGACGACTCGTGCCCTTACCTACAACTGCGAACAAACTCTTCACTTGGCCCCGGCCGCCTCCGGGAAGCTTTCATCCTAAACAGCTGAACCTTCTGTTCGGATATAAACATCTCGTTGACTTTCATTCTATGGTCCTCACAAAGTCAGTCATTTTTTGTGCAGCTCGCGTTCAGTCTTGTGCGTTAGCACCAACCCCCTCCCCCAAGGAACTTTTGCACCGGACCCCCTTCAACAGTGACACTAGTTGGTTTCTACAGTTGCAATGTATACCGTGACTATGAGATTCCTGCTACCATTTATCCGTAGTACTGATTCCTCTACTTCATCGTCCTCACTCATGCTTTTTGTGATCCTGGCCATAAGGCCAACGGCCCAATGCCGAGTAGGCCTCATCGGTGCTTTTAGTTCAGATTGACCAGCCAGATCGTGACGATACCGCTATCGCACCAGATTCGTTGTTCTGGTTCACATTTTTCGCAATTTGAAGTTTTCTTATCATGCGCCAAATAGGATGCCTCTATTTTGTCCCCCCGTTCTGTTTTCGCCCACCACCTTCAAATCCTAACGATCTGATCTTGTCTCAGCTTGATATGTTCCCCAAAAAGTAAGATAGACGCCTGGTAACTGTGTTTCCTTTCCCATGCCGGTTTAGGCGTGGTAAAGTCTACATAAGATGTTGCCCACTGTTTGTGACATTGTCCTTTATTCGCGCACTCCCCAGTACTTGAAAATTCCCCAGTCGTGCTATATTCTGACTGCAATCGTATGATCATGCCTGACGGTATGCCCCAGTTGGGACTAAACATTATTATTAGTATTATAGCACCTAGGGCATTATGCACGCCGCTCTACATATTCTGCCCTGTACTACGCGATGTCTTTTGGGTCTAGAAATTTTGTCTGAGAACTCCCTTCGGATATCAGAACTGTTTAATAGGCCTCATGTGTGCGATGGTTGCCCATCGCAGGTCTTTCCGCATAACCCATCCCTTTCCCCCACCATTCCCTTATTCGTCACTCTTCGGATTATTGCAGGTTTATCCAGTCAAGACCCGCGCATAGTAGTCATTTTACGGACGAACGAAGCCCTTAAACACTGATGCACAACTCCCAGATCTCCTTCAGTGCACAGAACATAGAAGAATATCAGGTAGCCCCAGTGATTCTTTCGCCACCCCTTCCACTGGTGACTATACTTCAAATCACCGCAAACGTTGATGCCATATCCTTGAGTTCCCTGTGCCCGGCCCAAGACTCTGACTTCAGAAACCTTCCAGAAATCATGAGACGACTGGGTCTTGCTAGCTGAGAAGACATACGGGACTCAACGTTTTATGGTATGACGTATACAGTAGGCCATCGCACGGTTTTCCCCAGTGTAGCATGAGGGTGGGTCTTCTGCAACCTCTAGGTCATTCGGAAAGTGATACGTGCAGGGCAAAACCTGGTATTACATCAATATCGCAAATGATGGACCTCAAAGGTCCCACCACTGGTTCTTCAGCAGACAGCTTATCAAGCGGCTGCCTTGAAAAGCTATTTATTCACATCAACCGTGCTTTTATTTTGACTGTACTATGGTGATCGTGCCTAGTATGCCACCCACCAGCTGGAGATAAACATTATTATTCTACGGTAATCTGTAAGGCATGGCCCCTTACAGGTTATCCCGTAGTGCATCGCCTTGATCAACAGGAAGCGATGACTGGCATAGTTGCAGGCATTCCTAAGTCCAGGTACGAAAACACGACATACCTGAGCCCTGTGAATTATGTTGTTTCGTCCCTAAACAGAGGTAGCTTGTCTGAAACGAAAGACCTCTGCGAATCCTTTTCTTTTTTTAGACATGGAGTCTGGACCAACCAAAAGAGTTTTTATTGCAGGTGCCTTTTCCACAACTTTCTGCAACACGTAGGTCAGACTCACCGATGGATTGTTAACACGCGTTAACCCTTCCCCCCCAAATGCATGTGTTCGTCTCCATCGTTGAACCATTCCTCCATCACAGTCCCCAACTGTTCACGGAGGTAAGAGGAGACGATCTGGCGAGTTGAACCGGCGCGTTTTATTAAGCTCCGGGAATCTACAAGGGTTTAGTCTTAGCCATATTCTAAATACATCTGACACGCTGGTTTCTATGATGAGCTGCGCCAAACCTCCGAAAATTCTAAATATTGGGGTTGGGGTGGCTTGCGTCTTGAAATTATTCACTCGTTCAGGAATGCTGCCCCTAAAGACTCCGAATCGTCTGGGAGTTCAGTCATCCTGCCCCAATTCTCTAGTGCAGTTTCCATGTCCCATCGTGAACTGCACACATGAGTGTTATACGTTGGTGTAGCTATTTGAGTTTCTCAAACTTCAATTTGCGTATCTTCATGTTGCGTAGTTTTTGCTATCGTTCATCTTCCCAACATTCAACACTGGAAAAGAGGTTATAACTGACACGCTTTGCAGGCCCCAGTGATAAACCGTCTGCCTAAATATCCCGGAAAATGGTCCGACGGCGGACTTAGGTTGCCGCAATATATCGCCTGACAGCCAGATTCGTGAAGAAATTTATGGTACAAGCTCCTGTCCGCTTATCATGCTTCGGCACAGGGTCTGCAAATCTATTTCGTTTTACGGGCGTACCAACTATACCAAAATAGCACAATTCTTAAAGGACAGTCAAAAACTGAGCACCGTGAACTCACGCTCCCTCAGTGACTTTTCTGTGGTTAGCTTATCCGGATGGCTTGGGTGATCACCATCAAATTTGAGACCTACAGGGTCGCCGAACCCTCTATTCTGACTACCCTCTCATGTGTTTTCAGGGTACCCATTATTGCACTGTGTTGATTCGCCGCCATTCTTTAGTCTTGTTCACTATTCCTCTTCCATACGCATCGTCCTTGCACACAGTGTGCACGGTCTGCTGTTGGCACGCTAATTTTATGCGACAATAAGCCCTATCCATGACTGACTACCTGACGGCATTAGCGTCTCTCAAGCTCGGGCATTTTTTAGCTTTACGAGAGTTCCCCTAAAAGCGGTCTGCCCCTGAGATGTTGCATTCTGCGTACCGGACATAATATATTGATCATGTTTTCTCTCGTTGGTAAAGTTCAACATAGTCGGAGTGGGCCTTTCTCTGACCGATAACCGTGAGGTTGGAAAACATGACAGCTATCAAGGTTTGGCCGACAGAGAATCATGGGTGTAACCATGCTGCGCTTTGGTTCAGTAACACGCGAACGCCCTCGCGCGGTACGTTGGTGTGAGGCGGGATAATAATCAACAAAGTTCGGCTACTCGTGTAGGAGAACGCAATTAATATGATGAAGCAGGGAGTGACATGAGTCTACGGGGATTTCCACCCCGTTGAGAAAAGTTGGTTGCTTTAAAGTCACACTCAGTTGCCGCCTGTCGTTAAAGCTACATGGAATTATCAAAAAATGTAAAAGTTCTTGGTTCATAACCTGCTGCGGTGGGACTCCAAAGCACCCAAAAGATGGGCCACAGCGAGACAAAGCCCAGATTTGTACATTCCAGTGCCTGGACATCGGGGACAGATAATATATTGCCTCGCTGTTTAGCATATTTACAATCTATGACACGTGTTTGAGGCGTTGCGGAAATTCTTCTATATAAACCGTATGTTCGCCTGCTTGCTGTCTAACATATATAATTGCGGGCAATATCCGGTCTAGAACCACGAATCTTAGTCTGTCTTCTGGCTGGTTAAATGCGTAAGGTGACTGGGCACACACATCTGCCGCGGTAGCACCGGCACGGCGACGGGCTTATGTGGTTTGCTCGTGCAGCCTCGATCTTAGTTACTAATGTAGCTTGGGCAATTCAATGGTATGGGGTCATGCGCGTGCATGTTCAACATCTTTGCACTGCCAGGCAAAACGTTATACAGGTCACACGCAAGCCGTAACCTAGGCCGTAGCAGCCAGGTTATTTGCAGGATTCTTAAAAAACGTCCTGTGAGAATAATTGCGTGATTCCAACTTTATCCGTTATCTCTTTGCTTACCCCATCTTCACTCCAGATCTAGCTGCTCGGTGCCAAGGAAATTCATGTTAACCGCTGATTTTCTCTGTGAACTAACGGCAGTCAGCAGTTACTTTTCCTGCTTGCCCGATTACTCATGTGTGGCGTGACTTGCGCATATTTATTATAGTGGCATCTTGCTTTCTTGCAGCTCGTCCCCTGAGTTTTGCTCTCGCCTAATATCTGCTTGCGCACTAGTTGCTAGAGTCAATATTTTACTACCTATTAAGCGTTGCTGGCAACTTTGTGTCAATTCTACCCACCATCGAATGTCTGTTCTGATGGCAAATCAGGTCACCCAAGAGTTCATTTCGGAACTCCTCGGACGGTAGACGAGCGAGCTACCCGCTGCTCTAACTCGACATTCCCTTTTGAGCTGATGATCTGCTTGAGAGTTCCGATATATTCTTGATGTCAGGCAGAACTACCAGTCTGGTGGCTTGTTCTTGCTGTTGCTGTTGTTGGGAAGTCTTCTTATTCAAGCTTCTCTTGGTAAAAATCCTGTGTTATTTATTGCTCTGGAATACTCTGGAAAGATGGTTCTCTTCCTTCTTCCGAAGTTCTGTGGTGCCACAGTTTCTCCGCCCTTCTGAACGGGGTTTCGAAGCAGCTCTTCTTGTGGTTTACTGAATGACTGACGTCTTAAAGTATTTGATCCGTATGTGTCTCTATCCGGTATACGCACGTTCCCATAGTCCCACCAAAACGTCTGAGAATGGTAGTCAGTTGTTCCTCTCCAGCTCGATTGTAAACGTGATATCTTCAAACATAGTGTTGAACAGTTCACGTGCATTGTGTACTAAATCTCGTTTCATGATGAAAAAGGTGTCGTCCACTTAGCGGATCCACAGCCTGGGATTGATGGTTGGCAGTATCGCGCGGTGTAATCTATGCATTACTACCTCAGCGATGAATCCTGATATCGGAGATCCCACTGGAGTCCCTTTCAGCTGTTGATATATTTGTCCATCGAAGGTAAGGTATGTTTCCATGCAAAAGTCCAACAGCATACACAGACTTTCGAGTTTCATGTTTTCTTTCGTGTGTAGATTATTCTGAAGCATTTCTGCTCTAGTTACTCGTGCGAGGCTGTGGTTGATTGAAGTGAACAATAATGTGACATCAAATGAGATCACGATTCCGTCGTCTTCTATGCCGACTTTCCGTAGTTTGCGTAGAAATTGACCAGCACTTCTGATTGCATGTTCTGATCCAATTAAGTGTTTTATTCTTCTTCCTAAGGCTTTTGGCAACCCTTTAGTCAGGGGAGTGCATTGCCTCTGTCACCACCGGACCACCAGTCAGGCTGAATAATGCCCGTTCGTTGCTGAGGCTGGCCAACACATTGAGGACCTTTTGGTCAATTCTTCAACAGTTTAATCTTTGTGGAATAAGTGACTGCAAAGACCTACATCACTAATTGCTTCATCCGCCCACTCGATTTTCAGCTAAGTCAGTAAGACAAACATTTCATTAGGAATCCTGCTCAAACCACAGCGTCGGCGGGTTCCAGCAGACTGTACAATTGAACTTCCGTAGCGCTTGGTGATACGTCTGCAACCTTCTGTGGCCCCAAGGAGTTTGCAGTGTATGCACTTATAATAATGATAGGTTTATTTCACAAATTATAGGGCGCATAACATTTGAGGCAGCCACTCAGTGGAAGCAAACCGAAATTAATTTCGCCGCAAATATGGGGTTTTAGAGGTTGCGAAATTTACGGAGAGGTGGTTCAATCCGGTCGCAAGTTTAGTTGCTGTGGCACTCATGGCAAGCAAGCTTTCAAGGGCACCAAACACTGCAGATTCACATGCGCTTACTAGTCAACGAGATAAAGTACGAAATCGAATCTTTGCATATTTAATTTTTCGGTGGTGCTCTTCAACTGGGAGATAACATCTACGCAATATCCAATTAAAATTCCGCCTGGGTGGTATTTTACTAACGTTTGTATACTCCTCAGACGTAACGAATAACGTAACTTTATTCAGCGAACTTTGAGAAAACAGTTTTTGGGAAGCTCGCTTTGCGCGCAGTATAAAAATCGAGACCAACTTGATGCATTTCCAGTTTTGAATCGAGTTTGCACCAATATGGATATGCGTAACTAGTCATGGGATATTTCAGCGTTTCAGATATCTGCATGTGAAGTTCCAACATCCCGATGGGAATTTCGTTCCTCTCGGAAAGCGTGACGTTACTTAGCTGGATTACATGATAGAGCACAAAAATATTACCGGAAAATGATAACTTTACGTTTTGTTGCTCACCTCGGCTACTTATCGTAACTGGTAGGCCTGTGTGATACTGAGTAAGACCTCAGCTATGCATGGTAACCTGATCCAGCGGCTACCAGCGGGCCTCAGCTGTAAGCGGTGTCGCTTACCTACGATACGTATTGAAACTGATGGGCCCATACCTAAGCATGCTGCTGGTTTTGGGTTCGTGGCCTTTCATGATTGCCTGAGGCGATGGCCAACAACGATCCTTCATCATCCTAAACATATGCGTTGTCGCTCACTCAGCCGTCTATCGTTGCTGACAGGTCTGTGTCTATGTGCGACGCTGATTTTAGCCTAGATTATGCATGATAACTTAATCCAGTGGCCAAAGTCGGACCTCCGAACTCATAACTGCACGCCTCGTCGAGTATCCTGGCTACTTCTGGTGTGGTGTTTTGTACCTCTCTTTTGCTTTCATTATAACGTTACGTATTTCACCAATTTCAAAAACGATTTTTGTTTGAATACGCAAAACGACAAAAACGCGCATTTGTACAAATTACATACAATACAGGCGTGGTCGCATTCTCCGATTTTCTCTTTTCCTTTCACTCGCGCTTACAGCGGTTATTCGCGAGCTTCATGTGCTAACTCTGGTATCAAAACATTTCAGACTGTCTTCGGAGTTTATTGTATATGAGAGCTTCCCGGAAAAGAAGATCTCTGGACATCCACGACCGGATTATTATTTATTCACTGGCCTGGGCCAACGACGAACTATTTTAAAAAGAACAATTCTTAGTGAGTCTGTTCCATTCGACCCTTTTTATTATTGTGTACTCAATTCAGAGTAATTATATTTATTTCTTTGCCACAAGCTTCCTAAAGTAGCTTTTTTTGGGTACCCAGACCACTACACTGGTAAGCACTACGTCCCATGCTTATGCGCGCCGCTGATTAGGAGGCTTGAGCTATGCGTAATAACATAATTCAGTGGCAAACGGGGACCATTCATCGTCATAACCATGTGCGTTACCGTCCGCCATGTCCGTGCCTAAAAATTATAAAGTTAAAATGGTCCAGATATACTCGTTCATTTAAGGAACTAGTACAAGCACAGTGGGTAGTCACTGTGTTTCGTTTTCCGAATACCAGTTTTACTCGGTGAAAAATCTAAAATGAATCGGTTTAGTCTTGCATAGATCTTCAGTAAAATTGTTCAGTTTTGTTGACGTTATAAAGGCAAATTTACCACCTGCCCAGTTAGTCCCATTGTCGACAATGGAGGACCCGTGTGTACACAGAAGTTGGACCCAGAGTAGTTGAAATTAAAGAGGGGTGTATGCAAGGAAACCGTAAAATCATGTGATATAGTCGTTGTTGCTGGAACTGAAGGACCTCGTGAGTTTTTAAACGTGTAACCGTGGACGCAGCCATAGCAAAGATTTAGTGAGTGGGCGGGTTCTTGGTATCAAATCTGCTCCTTTAGGGCACGAGCTCCTAGCTTCACTTCACTCCTAGTTTGGCTACACGTATACCCTGTAGCTTGAGAAAAATAACAGCTCCGTTGTCCTACTTATAGCTTGGAAGCGTTCCGTACTCAACAGCGGCATCACTCTCAGCAACTAGGGGTGGACAACGATTATCAACTCCCGTGCTTACAATTTCAAACCAACTATTTTGTGATTCACAGAATCCGATTATAGCTAAGGAAGCCTCCACATCTCAGGCAAAATGGTATCGTCAAAATCCGTTCTCTCCCTTCGGACACACTGAGGCGATTTTCTATCTGTCATATGGGTTTGGGGCTCAACGCATCGTAACTTCCACAAGCATGTCTAAACCACCCGAATAATTCAGCGGCTAAATCAGTCACCTCTAATGCAATCAAGCCGTCTCTGGTTAAGTTGAAAACCTACCTGGGGCCTGCAAATTTTACTCTACTTTACTGCCCCAGGAACAATTATCCTTCAACCCGCATCCAAGTTACATACATGATCGAAATTCCACGGATTTTCTTTTTGCCCTCTGAGTGAAAGGTGGTCCCACAATTTCCATCTTGTCCACCCAAATGTGTCCTGCCTTATCGGCCTTTTCGGTCACTACCAAGTACTAAACATCCACCATATCTTATCGTGCCAAACACACCCCTCTAGTAACTCCTGTCTTAGACGATGCAAAAAACTGCACGGTTGACATCCATCCTTTCAACTACATGCCATTCTTCCAAAGAGCTTACCTCCAGTCACTCATATAAATTATCTGATACAACTGATAACAAGAACGCCACTGACATCACTTAGTAGCCAATTCTTGCAGCGTCTCCAATCAGGCGCAGCAAGGATCACAGGGTCCCCATTCTGGAAGGCTAGTAGCTCCAAAAACACCAAGGCGTTTCACAATCTTTCTCATACACCTCTGCATGGTTAAAGGCCAACCATCTCCCTGATTCTGCCTCTCTGAATTGGACACGATTGCACTGTCTTAAGCAAGCGACAGTTCGGCATGTGCAGAGGATAGTCCAACCAACTCGGGAGGTATCCCTCAATGGAAGTCCCGTTGCACAACGGAACACTTGCTTTCCAATAGCATCGTTAGAGATTCGTCGACACCAACCCCCACAAGCGATGATTCCGAGACAAGAATTGTAGGAGACCTGAAGAAATCCCATTTCCGCTGATCAAACAGGCCACGCCTCACAGCAAAACAACATAACACTCCGCACTGTAGCCCGATAAACACGTCCCTTGAGATTCAGGGATATTCCAATCTGACGACAAAGGTGTTTCAAATCAGCAAACGCGGCCCGAGCCCTGCAGATTCGTAAAGTTGTCCCGTGTGTCACACTACAGTTGGAAATACTTAAGGTTGGCTTGAGAGTGGCCACAAATTAAGATCAGCATGGATATTACTGGGTCACTCGAGGGTGCTGCCATTCGAACGAGGCAATAAGGCTGTCGTTCGTAGATTGGGGACTCAAAATGGGAAAAAATGTGCGAAGGTGTGCTAGAGGGTACTGGGGTATAAGCTAGACTGCGGCGCGAAATACTATTAGTAGAGCGGTCACAATTGGCAACGACTATAGTGAGGCGACACTCCGATTTCAAAAACTATAATCGGCATTCAGGCGGAACTAGTAGGGAATGGCTTTGTGCGGTCACTGCAAACGCGTGTGACCATTTGTGAACGTGAGGGACGTGCATTAGCGAAGTGGTGCATTAGTAAAATCACGGCTGGTTGTGTGGTTGTCCATGAAGCTTAGCAGAAGCGTTAGTAGATGGGAACAAAACCTTGGTTGAAGCATACATGACATCGTAGTTAGCCCGTATAAAATGGGTTTTTAGCTGGCAAGCATTTGGCTGGTTGGATTATTATGTATTGGCTACAATAAACAGTAGCGTATTGACTAAACTATGGATGGTTTTCAGATATTACCTGCCGCGTGGAAGCAGGTGCCAACTAGCCATATTCGAGCGGCGGAACTGAGGCGTCTCCAGGTGTTCGATGATTGTTTTCTCAGGACCATAGCTTGTGCGGATTGGTATCGAAGAATCCGCAACTAGACAATTAGAAAGCGAGCTTTTGGTTGTGCGTTGATTAGGTCATGTATTGCCGTCAATAGTGATGAATTTAAGCATAATCATTTGAGGTTGCGGAGAATCTTTTATACCTCGGTAGTATTATTAGCTCCGACGGAAGTGTGTCTGATGAATTCAATGCAAGAATCTCAAAAGTCAGAATAACGTTTGCCTGCTTGCTTTACTTACGGAGTCAAAAAGGCATATCACTGGGTCTCAAGGATCGCGTGTACTGGGCCACAGTATGGGCTGTTTTGCTGTATGGTTGCAAAACAAGGCCTCTGCTTACAGATTACGTTAGGCTTCTTCAGGTTTTTGACCACCAATGCCTCAGCAGCTTTGCTGGTTTTGGATGACGTCAACAGATTCACGGGTTCAAAGATTGTTACACAGGTTCGAGACCCTTTACCAGGCTTCTCGAGTCGGGTTTGTTCTTACCGTTCAACGATGTGATTAGAAAACTGGTATTTGGTTTTGCAGCAGGTGCTTCAGTCGCGAAAACGTCCGGAACCGCCGACTACCATGCCTTGGCCATGTTCTACGTATGTCAAAACACGGTTTAACGAAACGATTGTTGTTTTTCGTGCCTTCTTCAGAATGGCGCAATTCGTGGGTTGGAAAACGTATGACTTGGCAGGAGGGTGTGGGAGCGACTACGAAAAGTGTGGGTGTTGTTCGTGTTGCACGCCTTCCAAGATGGAGTCCCATCAGCTCCGCCTGCGCTTGGCTGGCTACGCTGCAAGAAATGGCGGCTGATCGGTGATAGTAACGTTTATGCTCTTAGTTTCTTTCCAAAATGCAATTCAACTTACCAGCTCTAAACCGTGTACCATAAACACATTGGTTCCAGCTACCACAATTTTGATTACCGGAAAGCGGGAGAGTGTGTGATATACAGAAAAGCATTGGAGGCGATGGCACGTTCAGTTGTTTTGGGGAGCGGGTAGCTACGCATTAAAGGCAATAGCTCCGGTCTACGAAAGTCATTGGCCTTGTGTGTCACTGACGCCTTACTGCCCAGACACTCCTGTCACAGAGGACAGAACATCTCTGTAGTATGTCTACTCAGGGCCATCGACCACTTCAAGGCAATGGCGGGATTAGCGAAATTGTAGTCATGTATGTTACTTGGATGTGAGTTGAAGGATATTTTTCCTCAGGCAACGAGATGGAGTTAACATTGCAGTCCACAGTCAGATCATCATTATCATCATCGGAGACAGGTCATATGGGGAGTGACTGACTTAGTTGCTCGTGTATTTGGGTAGTTTAGACAAGATTGTGAACTAAAACTGGGTGGTATGATGAGTTAGATGAGGCCCAAGCTCATATGACAGATATGGAGAAGAGCCGTTTACAAACGTTAGCACCGAGGCTGATGAGCACTGCCCCAGAACGGAGACCCTGGTTGATGCTATCGCTACTGCGGACGACTATGAGATGGTTGCAAGCTTTGATGGGGGAAAGGGAACTGTTGTTTCCATCGCGTTTTAAGGTATAAGTTTTGGAAAGCACAAGTGGAGTGAAGCTACGTTTTAGTGCTCTAAAGGAGCAGAGTTGACACCAAGTAGCCGTCCAATCATCCATGGGTACACATATGAAGATTCATGGGGTCCTCAAATTCTAGGACTCAAGTCTATACCACCTGATCTTACGACTGCCTTGTATACACCCTCGTTAGCTTTAACTTTGCTGGGTCCAACAACGGTGCACATATGGGTCCTTCATTAGCAACAACGGGGCTATTTGACCAAGAGCTAAGTTTGCCTTTATAATAGTAAGATGGCTGAACAAGTTTATCGAAGATGTAAGCGATAGTTAAATGAATGTACATATTGTATTTCAGATTTATCATCCGGCGAAAGTTTTTCACTGGAAAACAAACTTAGTGACTGTCCGTTATGGTTGTACCACTCAATAAATAAAGATATTTCACCGGTAATCGTTTTATAACTTTTAGGCGCAAGTATGACGGAGCGACAACGCACACGGTTATGAAGATAAAGGGCCGCCACTGGCCATTAGATCAGGCTGCCGCCCATTGTTGAAGCTTCGTAATCAGCGTCACTTATGCACACGGGCCTATCAGTTACGACAAGTAGCCAAGATAGGCGACAGCGCGTGCAGTTATCATTAACATCGACAATGTTTGGCTCTATTTTGCGTCAATGTAGTCGGGCTTTATGACGTATTCCAGGTAAGGATGATGAGCAATTCCAACTGGAATTTTATCGTTGAGATAATTGTTTACATGCGTATACCTTATAACGCTGCAATATCCACTGACTAGTTGCGCATATCCCAGGAGGAGGATTATCCACAGAGATGGCACTCGCATCCTCACTGCACACTGCATCAAGTGGTCTTTCACTGTTATACTAAATTGAAGACGAGCTTCTTAAAAACTCTGTTGTGCCAGAGTTCGCTAAACAAGCTCATCTCGTTTGTTAAGCTCAAAGAATATAAAGCGTACGACCGTTATTCACCTATTTACCTGCATAGAATTTGCACAGGATATTACGTCGCTTTTCGCACTTTTGAAGAACAACGCGGAACGTCAAAATATGCTAAAGTTTAATTTTGTGCTGCTAATAAAATTCAAAGTGGTGGTCCTTGGTGACCTCAAATTTTGCTTCATTAAACAAAATTCTATGGGCAACTCATCACAGAACCGTTCAAACGGATTATACCAACCCGCCGTAAAATTCTCAAGCTCGAAAACCGCACAGCTTTGGCAAAAATATTTTTGGTTTACTTCTGGTGAGCGGCGCATGAGTCGCGAATGGTTGCAGTTTGAAGTGGCGCGGACAAAGGTGGCATAATTATTGTTTGGATACCCTCAAAACTTTCCAAATCCAACAGAGTAGATAATTGTGAAAAAAACATCTTATGCAAAACATTCCCATTATCCTCACGGAAGCACCGTGCTGAGCCATGGCAGCTGTTGAAAATATGAATTCTGTGGCCAAAGTGGACCTTGAGAACGCTAAAAAAATGTACCAAAAGTGCGACTGTCTGTGGAGACTTTCCCAGTTCAAATAAATAATATTAATGTTTATTCCTAACTGGTGGGTAGCGTGTCGCTTGGCATCATCATAACGTTACATTCAGAATAAAAGCACGACTGGCGTGGTTTGTGGGTACAGAGGATTGCGCGGACAGGGGACAGTGTCGTAAACAGTGCGCATTATCCAATCTAGACGTTGAAATTTGAAGTGGCGTGCGAAAAAAAGAGGGAGGGCAAAACAAGAGGCATCTTGCCTGATGCATGACAAGAAAACTGCTAACTGCGGGAAATGAGGAACCAGGACAACGGTTCTTGTGAAACAGCAGAAGTGGCGTAATTTAGCCGGCCAATTTGAACTAAAACCTAAAACCACCACTGAGGCCTCGTGGCATTGGAATGTTGAGTTTATGGCCAGGATCACGAAAAGCGTAAGTTGGGATGATGAAGTGGAGGGAAGAGCAGCGCGGATAAGAGGTAGCGGGAGTCTCAGAACCACGGTGTACAGTGAACTGTAGAGGCTCACTGGTGTCGCTGTTGGAGTGGAGTCGGGCGTAAAAGTTCCTTGGAAGAGTGAGTTGGTGACAACACACAAGCCGGAACGCGATCTGTACAGAAAATTATTGACTTTGTGGAGAGCATAGACTTAAAGTCCACCGAGGTGGTTAAATCCGAACGAAAGGTTCAGCAAATTTGAATGAAGGCGTCCTGGAGGCTGCTGGTACCAGGTGAAGAATTTGTTCCTATCTACAGTTAGTTGAACGAGTAGGAAACAGGTACGGTCAAGAGTAGGGAGGAAATAGTTGCGGGTGTGCTATCAAACTGAGTGTGGCACTGCCGTGCGATCACTGGCCTGACATACTTCGGTTTTTGGACAGCCCCGTAACGGAAGTCATATTCAAGGTCATTAGGCTGGGATGTGCAATTCTCTAAGCAGCGGGATTTTTTTCAGGTTGGCCAGGGAAATCCGAAAAGTTAGGACGAAGCCGATATAAGATCGCAGGTATTTTTTTGTCCCATTGGGGGTCTCGGTAGATGCAGATCACAGGCCATGTGGAGTGGATAGCAGCCAAACAGGGCGTCCAAATCAGATATTGCCGAGCGTCGAAACCTGGGAAGACGAGGGAATGGGATGATATCAGTAAAGCCATCAGAGAGGATAATGTGCATTAACAGAGAGAAAACTTAACGTCTACCACAATTAGAATGGTGACATTAAGTGATCAAATGGGACAGGATAGGGTGGATTTGTGCTTAGTAGACTAGCAATGAAGCGGGGGCTGAGTTTGTTAATATATGATCTTAAAGTGCAAGAGATCTAGAGCAAACCGATGTAAGCACGCAGAGAGTTAGTGTGGTTAGGGAAATCAAACGCACAAGGACTGACGGGAGTGGAATTCCGAGATGATGGACTAGTTTATCTGGAATTTATTACGTGAGTTGGACATTACCATGATCTAGGAGCGAAAGTGCATGTAAGAGAAATGCTATCAGCTTTATTTAGCAGGTGGTGCGTGGCGAAAAAAGCCTTTGGGCACTAGTCTTGTATGCTTGTAGTGGAGGGTTAGGAGTCTTGTATATATAATAAGTTTACTTCCCAACTTTTAGGGAACATGCCGATTGAGACATGATCGGGTCGTTACAATCTGAACGCAGCAGGCAACAACACAACGGGGTCGAAGGTACAACCAACATGACACGCCTATTGCGTGAAAAGTCCCCGTAGTTGTGGGAAGCGAAAAAACTAGGACAACGAGCATGAGGTACGACTAGGCCAAAGATAAAGCTTGCTGACATGAACTAAAATTTGTATTCAGGAAATAATAAGGAATTGACATTTTATACGTATATGATCACTTTAGAGAACAAGAGGAAAGAACGCGTGAGTTATGTCTGGATGATGATGTGGACCTGAGTTGGAGCAACCCAACTAAGAGGAAGGTGGCAACTCCTTGCACGTCGATGTTAGCCGTGGGCCTCGAGCAGTACCTTCAGGCTACCCATGCATATTCTCCTTATAAATCAAACGAAAGGACAGCTGGTATTCACTTGTATTCCTTGGTGGTGCCAGACAAGTGACAACAGGGACAAGTACAGTCTAGCGACAGACAAAAAGCGACGGTGCTCTTTTATGGTTTTCCTGAATTAAGGGCCAGGCTCAGAACCACCGTTGATGGGCGATGAACCCGTGCTACCGGAAGGGTGACGAGTATACGAACGCACCATGGTGCAACGTAACAGGGCGACCCTCCCTGCATGGCGTACCCGTCCGCCACACGAGGTTTCCATCCCTCGTGCATGCTGGCAGACCTGCACGGTGACAAGCCACCAAGCAGTCATAATTGTGGTTTGTGCATTAATAAATAACCCCAGCTACCAGATATTTTATCCGATCGCGGGGAAATCCAGGCCAGTAGAGCAGCTCAGTCATTTCGAACAAAGATGGCATAATTATTGCTTGGATACCCTCAAAACTTTCCAAATCCAACAGAGTAGATAATTGTGAAAAAAACATCTTATGCAAAACATTCCCATTATCCTCACGGAAGCACCGTGCTGAGCCATGGCAGCTGTTGAAAATATGAATTCTGTGGCCAAAGTGGACCTTGAGAACGCTTAAAAAATGTACCAAAAGTGCGACTGTCTGTGGAGACTTTCCCAGTTCAAATAAATAATATTAATGTTTATTCCTAACTGGTGGGTAGCGTGTCGCTTGGCATCATCATAACGTTACATTCAGAATAAAAGCACGACTGGCGTGGTTTGTGGGTACAGAGGATTGCGCGGACAGGGGACAGTGTCGTAGACAGTGCGCATTATCCAATCTAGACGTTGAAATTTGAAGTGGCGTGCGAAAAAAAGAGGGAGGGCAAAACAAGAGGCATCTTGCCTGATGCATGACAAGAAAACTGCTAACTGCGGGAAATGAGGAACCAGGACAACGGTTCTTGTGAAACAGCAGAAGTGGCGTAATTTAGCCGGCCAATTTGAACTAAAACCTAAAACCACCACTGAGGCCTCGTGGCATTGGAATGTTGAGTTTATGGCCAGGATCACGAAAAGCGTAAGTTGGGATGATGAAGTGGAGGGAAGAGCGGCGCGGATAAAAGGTAGCGGGAGTCTCAGAACCACGGTGTACAGTGAACTGTAGAGGCTCACTGGTGTCGCTGTTGGAGTGGAGTCGGGCGTAAAAGTTCCTTGGAAGAGTGAGTTGGTGACAACACACAAGCCGGAACGCGATCTGTACAGAAAATTATTGACTTTGTGGAGAGCATAGACTTAAAGTCCACCGAGGTGGTTAAATCCGAACGAAAGGTTCAGCAAATTTGAATGAAGGCGTCCTGGAGGCTGCTGATACCAGGTGAAGAATTTGTTCCTATCTACAGTTAGTTGAACGAGTAGGAAACAGGTACGGTCAAGGGTAGGAAGGGAATAGTTGCGCGGGAGCATTTACCGGTCACCTTCGAGTTACTTTGCTTGGCGAACAACACAGAAACTCCTGAAACGTAGCATCCAGTCAAGCTGAGATATCTCAGGTGGGTGGCTTTAAACAATGCCTAGCTCATGCAGAAATGGACGCAGCGTATTCTTGTTCACAGAGTTTCGTATTGAGAAGCTTGGGGAATCCGATATGGAACTCAGTTTATTGACTGTAATTGGATAATGAATCTTATTTTTAGCGGACAGCACATGTCAATTAAAAGCGATCCCAGCATACTTGCTTGATTGCTTTCCAGCTTGTTTCAGAAGCTGCCAGATAAACTGGGCTTCGTGGTTTGAAAATTGAACTCAGTGTTTATGGCCGAGTCGGCCGAAGATATTGCATCCGACAACAATCGGTGGCGGACATATCTGTCAGCCCCCCAAGGGTGGGCATGCAGAGGTGCCCCAAGCGACAGTATAAGGAAAGTGGGAGAAGCGAACACGTGAAGTATGACAAAGAGAGGCATCAATATTAATTTGGCATTGCTCACCCACCCTACAGTACTCTACAAATGCGGCAGAGCAGTTGGCTTACCGCACTACGGCCGATATTTCATGAGATCATCTATAAATTGCAAACTTTGCAAAAATTATGGTCTTGAGCAGTTGGAGTGTTGGGTTAGGCCGCGGATAGCAAGGATGACAAACCGGACTTTCGCGCAGTAAAAAATGAAACTTTCAGCGCCAATATGCAAGTTAGGTTGGGAGCAAGTAACCACACGTTTTAAGAGCATTGGAGTCAGTGGTTAGAGTTATCAGGGCATGAATAGTCTCTATTGCGTAGAACAAGAATGACAAATTGGATAAACGAGTTTAAGAGTAGACAGAACGGTCCAATAGTGCATCAGAGAAGCTGAGACAAACTCGGTGGTTTTAAAAAGCATCCACAATAGGGACGGCTTATATGCAGAGGTTTATATGGGCTCATACAGGCGCTTGAACAGGGAATGGCGTTGAGAGTAGGGTGCATTGTAGAAGCCAGAACGGACTTCGAGCAAGCCATCGAGCTGTACGGCAGTCGTGATGTCATATTGTGGTTGGAGCAGCTGAGCTTAGGGAATTAATTTGAGGTCGCTGGGGTTACCCAGAAATTGTAAAAAAGGAGCCAGTATGGAGCAACGGGTGTTCTTGTGCCTTTTGGGGGAATTTGCTGCAATCCAGAGAAGGTATCATAATAATAACAGAAATAATGTTCATTCCCAGCTGGTGGGTGGCATGCCATCAGGCGCGATCGTAATGTTACAGTCAGAATGAAAGCATGACTGAGGCAACCTCAGGGAGAATTTGGACTTGAAAATGACAAAGTGCAAGGAAAGGTTACAAGAAATCGCTGGTACAACAAGTATCTTGCGGCCAAGGAAAACAGATATTGAATTGTGGTTAGCATTTACCGTAGCGAATGCAGTAGTGGCAGGTCTTAACAATAATGCTCGGTCTCTGGTGCACCCGCAAACCAGACCTGATGCAGTAATCATTTTACGGCTCCAGGCTGAGACATTAGCCCGGATGTTACTGATTCCATGCTACTTCCATATCTGGCAAGTGATGTGGGCACCGACGGGTATGGTAACAGAAACAGCTAGGTTTCGCTAGTTGGAATCAAGCGGTAGGCAAAAACAAAGGTAAGCGCAAGAGAAGACGGAGAATGGTAGCCGGATTAAGCTTTAGGGCGGTGAGGGAAGAAAACAGGCGGTTGGAGTCGTTGTGAACCTACGCTATCAGGACGGTGTCCCAGCTTTACTGCTTCCAGTCTTACCGTCGTCCTTGGGGCTGGATAAGGAAACGAAACCTGGGTACTCGGGATGGTCTGAGCCCTACGCCCAAAAACAGTCGCATGTAATTGCAACCGGTTCATTAGAAATAAGTAACTGTCTGAAGGACAGCTGATACGGCAGAACAGTTACGGCGTGCAGGATTCTATGGCAAAAACGATGTTGAACAACTGTCACAGATTGCCTATTAAAGTGGTTTAGTGCCTCACTTTAGAAGGTGGAGTGGCAGCTGAATAATATAGGATGCCCGTCGGGGCTATGGCGGAAAACTCTACAGTGTGGGGTAGGGAAGGTTGTCTGTTATTGTGTGCAACTTGTGGAACCGTAACACCAATTCTGAAGATTGCAGGTAGACATAGTAAAGACAGCAAGTAACTGGTGGGGTTTGCGAGCAGGCAGCAGAAAATATGGCAACGTTACATCTTTTATCCGTCTGGAAATCTTAAGCTAAATGACCGGCGTCGCGGCACCAGATAGCAAAGAGGCAAGCCGGAAGATGAGCGACGGATGGTCGCTGTTTAACACCGGTGCTGTTATGGATCATACTCAATTATCCATTGGAGCATCTGACATAAGCCAAGAGTGGTGAACGATTCAAGGAATGTTCCCTACAAAGTGGAAAACAAACATATCTCTATTATTTAATGGTTGGGAAGAGCATAAAGTGCGCTTTTTCATCCTGCTTGAGGTCGTGCTGCATGCTCAGGTTTAGGTGCGGCAGTCGCAGGTCGAAAGATGAACTGTCTAGGCGCCTATTTGTGGTTCAGTGAAACTTCACTGTTGAACTCAGGTCTGCTCTTTCGTTTCATCTCCGAGTGTCTTACCCGTGTGCGCAGACATACAAGCATTTCCTGCCAGGGACACCTAAAAAATTCGTTCAGCCTGTTCCTCAGCCGAAATATACCAACTGTCCCGATGCAGACCCGGTTCTGTTCACTAGTTCGCTGATTACTCACATGCTGCTGCTATAACTTTATACGTTATTTGCACTTTGTCCGCCCCAAAAACACAGAGCAAAAACTCTTTACACTGCGGTAGCAGCGAAGCCGCCTGCCTTTACCGCAACCCGATCGTCCGGGATAAGCGCTTTGTTTATTACCACCCGCATTAGCTGTGGTTCGCCATCCTCGTTTTACTATCAGTGAATTGAAAAGACAGTCCAGCTGCTCGAAGTTCCCAAAGTTTTGCAACGGATTAAACTTTAAGTTCAAAAATGTTAAGTTTCGCTATTTAGCACGCTACATCCCCACTAATTCCGTCCTTTCCATTTCCAGTTATCCTTCAGTCATGGCCTCTCCACGGGTAAGCCTCGAGTCGCATGTGCTTCACCTTTGCAGCCCCCTTATCCTGACCATTATATTCAGATCGCACCGGTTTGGTCGTACCAATATTGAGGCTCCGTCGTACTGAACTTTGTCTACTTTCACATTGCTGCCCATCACGTCGCAATTCTAGTCACCTGAAACCGGCATATTTTACACCTTTTTCAACTGCGCTGCCAAGGTTATTGCCTCGACTTATACCACCGGCTCCTTGCAATGGATATTAAAACTGTTAATCTGCCGCAGAGCTTCATGAATTTATCATATTTTTTATTTTCCAGAATATTTTCCCAGAATATGTATATGAACCAAGGCAGGCTTAGGCTAGCCGAAAAGGGAGTCGACAGCAGCTCTCCTTTGTTGGTTTTCTGTACGTCGAAACCCTTCTCCGCTCCCCAGCATCGAGTGCATTACCCACGTTACTGGATTATTGGTCAGGATTTGCATACATCCAAGAGCAATGCACTAGGCCGACCGTCGCTGTGGAAGCACAAAAGCTTATCCCTTTACCTATGGTACCAGTAAGCGAGAATGCGTGCAACCAAGAAGACATTTCCGGAAGTTAAATCTCTCGGACCGGGGGATGGCAGATCCGTAAGGCAACCCCTTCTTTGTCGCAAGCATGCTATATGCACCGGGTGTTTGAATCATGTTGAGTTGTGTCTATTTGTATATTCCCTTGGCCGTCTTATTTATCCAATTTTTTATTTACGTTGAGTAGACTTAATGAAATCACAGCCCACTTGAGTCCGTTTCGCAGTAATGCGAAAGTAGATGTGTTTCTTACTTCTCCCACATTAAACGTATTCTGATAACACGGCACCGACTGAATAACCATAGTTGTTGGTGGTGCTAGGCCTATCTATATACCATGTGCAGATGAACAAGGCGAACCTTCGTTTGAGTGCATCTAACTTAGGGGCCAGTTCATTAGCCCTGTGCAGGGTTTCAGGCCTGCATTCTGGCGAAACTTAGTGACTAGGGACGCAATGACCAATGCACGATGCTGGTAGGCGTGTGTTTGCGGAGAAAGTGAGTGGGGTAAGTTAGTTCTCATCGTATAGCGTTGGTTTATTCAGATTACTGCGTGCGAATATACCGGGAGTCAAAGAGACGATAAAATTTATTCGGTTGCACAGTTTGAATGGGCATGGGTCTCGCATCGCACCGTCAATCACATGGTGCCAACAGGGGACTATGGGAAACTGCCATACCCTAATTAAGGAGCGTAATGATCCTAGCTGATTTATAGTAGAAGTGTAGTTGGAAAGCAGAAAAGAGAACAACTTGTGGCCACTTGGAATCTTCTTGAACTCAGCCTGTGGTGGATACCAGAGGTAACTGGTTAGCAAATGCAACGATATTGCGAATAGGGAAGTTATACGCGGATTTGGCAAAGCTACGAATCAACACGCTAGTGCAAAGCTGTTCATGTAATTGCTCTAGATGCAAGTGCATAAAACAAACTGGAGGTAATGGTCGGAGTTAGTGGGGACAAGAGTTTAAACCAGGAGGTCGATGGAGAAAGACGCATTGTCAAAAGATAATTTTAGAAATGGTGAATGAGTATCCGGGACACAGTCATGGAATTTTGGAATCTAAATCGAAATGAATCCGATTCTGGCGGGAGAAATCGCTTGCCAAGTGGATAGGTCAGCTATGGGCGGAGTGCAGTGGACGTCGTTAATGTTCAGCAGGAAGAAAATGGAGCTTGGCATGACCTCTCGAGTGACCCTACTAGTGACCGGCAGCGCATAGGATAGGTTACCTGCGTTTCAGCAGTGTTAGTGCCTTTATAAGCGTGTGAGGCACAGGTGGTACTCACCGAAGTAAAACGCGGTCACTATTCTGGCATGTCTGCATGACAGACCTGGTCAAAATCCCTTTGGTTGTTCAAGCTGATTTCAAAACAAGGTATCCGGCAGTTGCGAAGGAATTTGGCAATCACCGCCAGTCAAGAATCCGTGTACATTGTCACCTAAGACGCTTGTGTTCGGGGGAAATTTGGTTGGCGGGGCCCTGCTTAAGGAGCTTGGGGTTTTCATCGAGGGAAGTATATGGGAAATCCCCCCATGAATAAAGGTGTTTAATCTTATATATTGGATGCCATTTACTACGACGCAAAAAGGAAGCCAATTGTCGTTAGATGCCAAGTGCTGGATGAGGTTGGATATAAGGCGCGCGGTAACGCCTGAGGATTGACGTCCTGGTGGAAAGACAACCGAGACCAAAGACAGGCTGCTATGACAAGTAAATCGGTGATGGAGCAGGCCTAGGAGAAAATTAGGTGGGTAATCGACTGAGTTTTTGAAGTACAACACCCATAGGTTGTACACCCGGGCAAATTTGTGCCGGAGGCACAGAGAGCGCCACTCTGTTCAGAGCGACCAAGAGTTTGGCGTAGTTAGGCTTGGTTGGTTAAGTGCCTACTAATGAGAGTTAACAAGAAAAACCATGACGCTATATTTTTGCCAGCTTAGGGTGTTTCGGTTGTCGATTTTTTAAGAAGTTAGTTGTGGCGAGCTGAGGCCGAGAGGAAAGTTCTTTCGGATAAAACGAGGTAAAAATTTAGTGGGCTAATTTGAAAGAGGCCGCAAATTCTCTTTGTGTCTGCGGAGATAAAGAGGCCACCCGAGCCCCGGTGACTGGCGATGGGGGAAATGCTTACAGAATGGGAGAGAATGAATTAAAAGATTGCAAGAATCTTTGGGCTGCAACCTACTTCAGTACAAGAAATAGCACTGTGATGACGTTCCAGGGAATGTATGCGAGCTGCATTTGTGGTTAATGAATCCCGTTGTAGAATATAACGTCCACACTTCAAGAACTACAGGTGAGACTTCATGAAAACTACGACCAACATTTTATGTTCATTCGGGTGAGACACAAAGCATAACCGGTGAGGACCCCAGCAGGGAACCAGTAATATTCAGCAGATTAAACCTACCCGGCAAAAGTTTAAGGGGCCAAGGGATGAAGTAATACGGGAGGGACTGGTGGCAAACAGCCGCCATCTGGTCTCATGGGTAGGCTGGTGTGCTCAGTGGAGATCCATTGTTTGGTATTAAATCCAGAGTAGGCTCTTTGATGGGGTTTTCACAAAGTTGAGACTCAGCATAGTTGGCACAACTTCTACACTGGAGGTTTTCCTATCAATGCGGTGGACGCTAGCCAAAAATTCTAATGTCGGTATCGGAAGGGCCACTCTGCAGCCCACTTTTAGCCATGCACATCAGGGTTGGTTCCACATCGCGCTGGTGGCCCAGATTTTGTTACGCTTATACCTTAAGGCAGTTAATGCAAAACCAGTAAGTTTAGCAACAAGTTGTTGGCTTCTTTACAAATTGAAATGAAGAGTCAAGGGAAATCCGGTAGGTTTGGGTGCTGATGGAAGGGATGCCTAGATGTGTGTTTGGTGTTCATCGAGATTACGTCAGCTCTCAAGACTTAAAGGTGAATATTGTGGACAGCTTTTAGACTACCGGTGGGAAGTTAGGTGTGAAGCTCAGTGTCGTAATGAAGGGTTTGTGATGGATGTGTGTGGGAGACAGAAGATTCATCAAGCAATCAGTTTTTTGCCCCTGTGAATGGGAGTTATGGTAGCAATGGAGTGTGTAGCATCGAAAAGGAGGACAGTAGAGAGGGAATACGCAGGTGAAAAGGGGGATGAAAATTACGGGTTTCTTGGGCTTGGCCGCAGCCTCTTCATTGTGATTTCAACCTTTAGCCAGGCATGTGGCGGGAGTGGTTTCACATGATTTGCTTCTGGAGTCGGGGGAAAGTCGGAAGGACCGGGAGCAGGTTATCGAGAACTCAATTAGGAAGGCTTTTGACTTAAATGCTTTTGCAGCAAATACTTTAGTCTCGAGACCAGTTTTAAGTCAGGCAAAACACGAAATGAAGTGGATTCATGGGACTTGTGGCACGATCATGCGCTGAATGCTTCCAGTACAGCCTACGATGGTGACCCAACAGGGAGCACTTCCGCTAAGCCCGTTGAAAATTCTACGGGTATGGTGGGAGCAGGCTCCGTGGACAGAGATCGTAGGACTCAGTGCCGGAACTTGCAAGCGACGAGAGGTGCTAGTCTTTGCGAAGGATTTGCAAGGTTTGAGGACAGTTGGTGACTTTCCGTGACATTTAGGCAAGCTGAATTGTCGGCGTTGGCTCAGATGGTTAAGGGCCCCTCACAATAAGATTGTAGCTGCCTTATTTTTACCGTTCGGAATTTCTGAGCAAAGGGGAGAAATTTCCACAATGTCATTTGCCTACGGAGGCAACGAGCCATGAAAGTGCAACCGAGCACGTAACGTGTTGTTAGGGTAGCATTTTTAGTGCATTCAGGCAAAAATCGGCCAGATGTATAATATACTGGTGCTGACAATATTACTCGAGGTGATGCACCCCAGGGCGAGAACTTCAACAGGGATTGAGGTCTTTTCAAGTGTTCACGGACGGCGTTCTCCCTCAAGGTTTGGGAGACCTACTAATGACTGGGTAAGGGGGCAGATTCACTTTCTAGCGTGTTCACGTAGGCTCTGAATTAGCTTGGATTTTTAAAAAAACGAGAAAGTGGAGTGGGAGCGTTGCTCAATGGGACAGGGGACGAGGAGATATCATTGAGCACTAACAAACATTCTGAGACTGATCGCAGCGTCATTTCAACTTGCTCTGAATAGTGGGCATACAAACTGAGTGCTTATTTGAGCAGTTTAAACGAAGAAACTTGTGGAGTCAAGCTCACTCAGCCGGCCAGCGGGCGGAGGCGAGTGTAGGGTATTTGAAGTAATCGGGGAAGTTTATTTGAGTGACTCACAAGGAATTGCGGTCTTGCGATTTATCAATGGACTGCGGTACGATGTGCACAAAAATACGTAGATGAAAGCAACGCAAATATCAAATTATGGGCAATTTTCGTTCAAATTGCTGCATCAGTTGATGCAAGCCAAAAAAATTTACTGGATCATTAAAACGCTATAAAACCAGCATAGTTTGAGAAAGCGGCAAAACAAATTGAATCAACGACTACAACAAACCGATCGGTATCCAGTAAGTGAAAATGATTTCCCGGAAACTGAAATTTTTTCGAGCTTGCAACGTCATAGTTAAAAAACAGTTAAAAATGTCTATGCCTAATGCGCTTTCCTGCGACTACCCAGTATTTGTGATTTGCTTAAGAAAGCGATTTTTTAAGGTTAACGAATACCTCAATTTAAAAATTAATTTAGAAATATCACAACTTGCCGGAAAATCTGACACGCGTAAAATGGATGAATGTTGCAAGTAATTCTGAAACTGTGATAATTTGCTATAGTCGCTATAGCCTACAATACACTTTTTGAGTGAATAGTTGAGGTAGGAAAATTCCTGTGTACATAGTTGTGTATAGTATCCTATTCCCAAATGTGATATTCAAAAATCGGTGTCTTCGTACCCAAAGAAGCGTTATTCCGGGTGATCATCATGATAGGAAGCCCAATCACCTCTGATAAATCGTACGAGGTGGCAAGAATATTGGTAAACTTAATGTAAAGCCCCTAAGAGCCCACAAACTTGACAAGGGCAGCAGATGTTGCCACAGTTTGTTTGTGACCCATGACCGTAGATCGCGTTTTTCCGGCCAGCTGCTTGGCATCGCCCTAGATTCATTCTGGCCATGTTAACTGTTCCTCCAAGTTCCTCCAAATAAAATGGCTTTAAACAACAGGTGGTCCGCATTCATCACTGGGGAGCTGTCAAGTAATTTGATTTTGCGGATGTATTTCGTGGGTTGCTAAGCATAACGCCAACAGTAAATCCAACCAGAAATCGGGCGGGAACCTAAGCCCGTTAGTCAAATCCGCCCGGCCCATACTACATAGTCTAATGAAGCAAGCGTACATGCACGACTCAAATGCTGCTCGGGGTCAACGAAGACCAGAGAGCCTGCGAGACGCAAGCTACGTTGATGCAGTTTACAGCTGCAGTTTGTCTGTCACCAAGTTAATCTGTTGCCGCCGGCCATTGAAAGATGACGGGGCCGCTTAGGAGCAAATGCAAGGGATATTCCTTGCTCCAGTCGGTTAAAATTCGACAACGGGGACAACCTACTATATCTAGGAATCAATTTTCTTGATGCCTGGTACGGAATGTCCCTATGAAAACCGAGAACAAGGGAATACAAAGGGCCATATCACCTGGCAGAGAGGGCGCGTGAACTTACCGGAACGCATGTAAGCCACCTGGCGGCAATTAGGGGGAACGTATGCATCAGAAACTAAGTCAGCTAACGTAGATGAATGGCAGTCTTTTACGTTCTCATCCGACGATGTGACCTTTTTCGTGTTTGTGGTCCTAGGTCTTTCAAAAGGAGGGAAAACGCATGCAGAATCATTTGACAGAAAACGTTTAGAACGTGGCCGCTGGCCTCCAGGATCTTCCTTAAGCCCACCTGCAGGCGAAATACAGCCAGCGAAACGTGGGTCGCTACTGAGCCATCAGGAGTCTTGAGCGCCAACTTCCTGGCGCATCGGCCCGATCCGTGCATACCGGTTATTACAACCGGCTTGGAGCAGGCACCGTTCGTTTGTCACTCCCCAGTTTTCAGTCCCAAAGCACTCACCTGTAACTCATTCCTATGCCATTTTCCGGAGCAGTGGACCATATTCTATTGGCATCAAAACATGTCGACAATCAAGTGGTTCTTAATCCGCTGCCGAGTTTATCTGTGTCGTATCCCTGAATCATCGTCAGCAGGAGCAAATGTTATTCGTAATAGCGATAAATGGCTCGGGCTAAGTACATTAGTATTGTAAAAATTGTCCAGCACTGCGAGAAGTGGTAGACTGTTTAGTAATCGTTCCAATTCACTTAAATATGTTGCCAACACTCCTTTTGTTAGCATGTTCTTCCAAAAAACCTGGACTTAGAACACGTCGGACTAACCGACCCATCCCATTCGGCATACCATCTCTCTGGCTGGTGTAAAGAGGATTATAGTGCCAACGGCAACCTTGCTTGAATGGTAAAGAGTACAGTTGAAAGGTAGTCTACTTGCGGGCTTGACTTAACGGCGATGAGAATGCCGGTTTAAGCAGAAGATGGACTGTGTGCCAAAATGGACCTTGGGAGCGCTAATGATAATAATAATGCCCATGGCACCACCACACTTACTTTACTGAAAGCCGGATAAAATGTAGCCATAAGGATGTGTTTTATCCCCAGCACGTCAACGAGAGTTGAACAATATGATCTCTGCCCCTCAGTGATGGGAGCGAGGTATCCTATTAAGAAACTCACCGACCGAGGAATGCACTAGCTGCAGTTTCCCAAGAGCGGTCCGGTGACGGAACTACCTCTGACAGCCACGTGAATCTTCTATACATGTCATGTTTTAGTGCTGACCATTCGGTGGCAGGAGGGGTTCCACAATATCAACATATACTTGGTAGGGGCGGCCGTCACAGGGTTAGAAAACAGTGCCGCTGAACTTTGCCACGCTGGTAGTGAAGACAAGTTGGTGCTCAGCACCGAAAGTCCTTGTTGGTTTTCGGAAATAAAGGGCTCCCATAGACCAGACTCGCCGATTCGCGAACCTCAGGGGCAAGCTAGGCTGTGCAGGGCACCAAACGGAACGATAACAGACGGACAAAGGACAGTAAGGCTGACGGAACTGCGCAAAATATCTTCGAGTGATTAGCGAAATCTGTCTGATAAGGAGGGGAGAGTGACGACGTTGTTTTACCCGCATTCTGCACTTAGGTGGGTTCCGCTGCTCCTAGGAACGCGGTCGTACTTGTACGGGTGGCACTAGCAGGAAGAGTACATCAGCAACTAGATTGGGCTCACTCAAGTTATAAAGTCTATGTGTCAAACTGTGAAATATAGTTTGGGCGACGAGACTTCTCGCTGGCTAAGAGCAAAGCCCAGCAAAGTAGCTCGTCTTCAGTAAGGACCACGCAGTCGCGACGACCAAGGAATGATCAAAAATGCTTGATAGCAAGCTACATCACCAACAGCTGGTGGTTGATAGTGACGTTTCTTTACATTGTCGGCTGGAGGCGTTTGAAGAATAAACGCACAGAATCCGCCTCTGTTGGATGTGTTGATGAAGTACTCTGCCAAATGCTACATCAGAAGCGCCTGTAGTAGGTGACAGTGAGCAAGTTGACGCATGACGGGCCACGTCGGGGTTACTAGAAATTGCCGCGTTTAGCAATGCAAGTACCATTCGTGCAGTGCCATGAAACCCAAACCCTTTGGCTCGTCAACGAAGAGGATCTTGGTAGCTCGCACTGGCCGCAAGCAGTGGGGAATAAACAGTAATAGAATTCATCCAAATATAACTCACGAGATACGCGCAGAGATTTAAGACGAATGGCTTCCAAGCCAGGCTCCCAGTTCTTACCAATGCCATTATAAAACAGCATTTCAGCAGCTAACCTGTATTCCACAGTTTTAGGAACAAAACACTGGGAGACGATTAAATGTGAATGAAGTTTTCATACCTAGAAACCAAGCAGTTCAGGAAGTGAAACCTACAAGCGCGATCCTAGACTTTTCCCTTCTTGTTTGCGCGAACTTCGTGTGTAATATAACGTGAGCGGAACGAGTTTCATGGGTGGGTGGACAATCCCGATAGGTTCACCTATCATGAATATACTGACGAAAACAAACCCAGCCCGGGATGATTGGGCGGAAGCCTCAATCCTGTGTATCAATCCGTGAATCCGTGAGTTGATACTATGGGTAGAACGCTAGAGGCAAACCAAGGCAAGGGATTCAAATTTAGTTAAACTCTTGCCAAAAAATGACCGGCCACTGGAAACAAGCCGAAATTGACATCTCCGAGGCAATGGAGCTTATGAAGTGGAGAAATTTGCGTGGAGTTAGTCTCGTCTGGCTGCACCTTTCAGTAGTGCGCTGCTTATAGCCGCTTGGTCACAAATGGTTTGTTGACCCTAATGGTCTAGAGTAAGGCATAACTGCTAAGCTTTGCAAAGTTCAAAGGCTACGGTTTCTATTAAAGTCGCATGTAACTTTTACACGGTTTCCAGTACGCATTCCACCGAGGGGAGTACTTGAATAACTTTGGGAAACGTTCTGCTCGTCTGATGTGACACTGGTTGACTTGGTTCAAAGAAATTTGGCACAACACTGTTTTCGCGACGCTCGCCTTGCCTTTAGTATAATGTGTGAAGATAACTTGATGCAGTGTGCAAGTGGACGCCGCTTCGCATTTCTGTGAATGTTCCCCACTCTTAGGGATGCGCATCCAGTCAGGAGATAATTCCGGTCCACGTTGCAATTCAACTGATGAGGGATCTTCTCCAGTGGAAATTATAAAGCCAGTAAGTTCGATTTCCTCAGAAAGAACAACACCATTACCAGAAAATATAGCCAACGACGGCTGTGTCCGAAAATTATAAAACCACCGTTGGCGAACAATACGTTTCTATTTATTTGATACAACGGTACAAATGCAGCAGGTTGTCACTCGGTTTCTGGTTTCCTGTAGACCACTTTCATTCGACGATGATCCTAAGGCGAAAAATGTGCAAATATTTGGATGTCCTGTACATCTTTGGCGAAATCAATGAAATGACTTACTGTTGTAAGTGTATAGTTATCACTTGCCCAATTAATCCCATTGTCGGCGATAAATGTTTGGCGTCCGAGGTGATATGGTGATATCGAGATTTAGTGACCATAAGCATCGTTGGACGCAAGCGATGTTGAAACTAAATAAAGGTGTATGCAAGGCAGCCGTAAGAGCCGTCGTACTTTGTGGTTATCACACGATCTATAGGATTCCAGGACCCCAGATGTCATCAAACGAGTACTCACGGATGTTGCCGTAACGACGAATGAGTGACTGGGTTTCGAATCTACCCCGTTAGGGCTGCAGATTAAACTACTGAATGCTTGAAGGGTCCGCTTGAGTGTTTCCTTAGTTTCTTTCAGTATTTCGCACTCACTTATCCGGCCTTGTAATCAAAATCTGCAGACAGTTCGATTGGTGCTCATTTCCAGGATGTAAGCATATCACATAATGTAGTGATGAAACTCAGCATTTGCTGCAACTGGCCTGGCTGCTATCTGTTTGCCTTCCTGGCATGGTTGCACGGAAAACATGTGGACGCCAGATGGCCATTTGAATTGATGGAAAGTGCAAGTTCAAGTACCAGCCATTATGTTAGCCTGATTGTACTTCAGTTTTGGTGTGTGTGTGTGTGTGTATCAGAAACTGGCTGGTCGCACAAGTTGTCATTCGGTAAGCCACAAGAAGAACGTAGCTGTCTCCCACACGAAATTCTTGCTGGTCGCAGTAATAGGTTGTCTGCATCTCATACTTACGCAGGAGCAACTGGTTGCGCCGGGGGACATGCGCCGGAATGGCATGTTTTAGGCCAAGGCCATGGTACGCACACCTTCATAAGCTCCCGGTAACAGTCTCAAGAATTCTACTGGTCACGTTTCCAACGTAAAGCAACCAGCGCTGCGCATGAACAGCCTATTTACAAGTGACGTACAGCCAGTGGGCACTTAGATATGGGACAATGCCAAGTTGGGTTCTCTGCAGGATTTCCAAATCATGGCGAAATCTACGTGACTACTATTCGGTGAACAACTACTTACGAGCTGCGTTTGCAAAGTGGGACATACGACTGGACATCTGTCGGACGCGGTTGTATATTGTGGGCAAGAATAATTGCCTGTTTATCAAACGTACGTTCTCCCTATCGACTGGCGTGCGTGAAAAAAGCAAAGCATTATGCAGCAGCCGAATACTCCTTTGACAGCTCGCATCTGTCTTTAGCTTATCGACCGCGACCAACTTGATGCAGTGCTGTCCACTCATCAAGTCCTCCAACAAACTAAACGGCTAAAACAAAGGAGCAAAATGCCCGCTTCTAACGAAGACATACACGGCTAGCCATCCAGCCCGTCACAAGGAAGGTGGACACCTTATATCTGCGGAGTCAAAGTCAGATGCTCCAAAGGGATTTACACAAGATGTCATCAAAGTTTGCGACGTCTAGGACTAGTTTGAAAAGAGCGAACAATACTCGTGTGGCTAAAACGACCACCATCAGATTCCACCATCCTTATACTGAGTTTTGCGAGAACTGGCGACCTGTCATCTACCTAAGTGAGCAAAACGTAAACACCGACATAATTGACAATGGAGGTTGGCACTTGACTTGGTGGTCAGCAACTCTCCAAATTCATCACTTGCTAAAAACCTATGCTGATTGGTATATGGCAGATATGAGCCATGTCTGATAATCATGTGGTTGTAAAATTCATCAGGGTTTACCCTGTTCTGTCTTCCAGCAAAAAATTCAGTTAGCCATTTCACAGCTGTTTTCCACTTTCAGAATCTGGACATCCGTACACCATAAACTCGAATAACGAAGTCAACGATTTGACTTCTGATTGGTCCGGTTGGGCGGCGCGCATGCTATTCTAGTGCGAGGGCGATTGCTCTCGCAATCTAGGATCGTCCGAAGGACTTTCTCAGAGCTCTCGAATAAATGGAATTATCTGAGTAAGGGAGGGGGGGTTACGTGTCACGAAAATAAGACCATTTATACCGTCGGGTTCTACTGCCAAATAGCGGTTTTTGTACACTTTATCTTCCTCCCAATTTCCTTATTGAGACCGCAAACGTGTACAGTTCTTCGCCCTTTGCAATCATTTCTAATTTCTAGACGCTGATCTGCAAAATTTTGTTCCTGTACACCCTTTATGGAGGACTGGAGTGCTTTTGTGCACCAAAACCTCTGCCACGAAATACTCCGCAACCCCATATTTGGCTCGACTCATTACGTCGCCTTCGCTATTGGGCTTGACATTTAAAAAATGCTCTCTACACGAGTTGGTCTGGCTTAAATTCCATGGTCATTTGTGAGCGTGAGACCAATATTTGTTCATACTCGGTATTATTTGTACGTCTTACAAATCCGGTAAGCACATCTGAAAAGTGGCCGGTAGTGACAAAGAATAAAGCTCCTTTTCTTGTCTAGTCCAAGGTAGTTCCAGGTCAAGCAACATTTAGCTTCTTGGAAAAAATATTGATGTACGTTAGTTAAAGTAGCTCCTGGGTACCATGTTGCTGAAACCGCTACACGAAAAGCTAACTGGAAGAGCGAATGGAGGCTAATCAGGTTGTGATTGTACTACTTTTACTCGTAACCTACCTGTCTGCTGGTTAGCCACTACATAATTTAAGGGAACTATTGTTCTTATTCCGGAAGCCTTGTTGTCACTACTGAGCACTTGCCGCGATATTTATAGCCCAGCTAGATGAGTTGGGACTGCAAAAAACGATTTGTAGCAAAGGAGACTATACCCGCTATTTACAAGAGCAGTTCTGCATGACAGTGAAAAAACTTCATTTTCAAACAAACAATTCACACTTTTGGCACGCTTTCCACCGTTCTTAAGAGGATACTGATGGCAAATTGCTGCCTACTAGTTTCCTCCGATCCTCGAGACGAGTTCTTCAATGACTGAGGTTTTCTCCTCTCTGTTTCTGACGTGAGTCAGTGCCGCCTTGAATGTTGCTGACGTCTGCAGTGAAAATCCCTTTCGCTATTGCCCATTTGTCGTTTTTGTGACGTTCAGGGTTATTTCAAGGTTAGGCCATGATTACTGTTGCCTCGGTTATCGGTCCGTTCGGCAGTTTTCCTGACATGATTTAGAAATTCGTGAACGTCCACGGGCCATTGTAATATACTTGCTAAAAATGCGGTGGTCGAAATCTCAGCCAGCGATACATGTGGGTCTTTCTGTACCGAAATCAAAGAGGTGCTAATTTAGTGGCACTTTTATTGATCAAATATTGATTTCCATTTTGTGTTCCGTGAGCTGTACTAGTTTTAATCCTGTAGGAACCACAATATAAGTTGAAAGGCGTGAAATGAGCGAAACCGGTCGTGGGCTGTCGAAAAATTTTCAGCACCTAATGAGTGGTTTACTTCGGGAAGATATAGCGCGAGACCCCGAATAGCGTATCAAAACTACATGAGGTGGCCTTTATGCCGCATATTCAGTTGGAGAATTTCATGAGCAAGAGCTTCAGCTGGGATTCAGCTGAGTATCCCGCGAAAGCCAAATTGTTATGCAAAACAAGTGTATTTCGCGCATTACATTCAATTTACGTTTCAGTAGAACATAAAGTTGACATAAACTCAGTTATTGCGCCTAACTGAAACCGGTCTTGGGCTGTTATACGGTAACACCAGTGAGACTGAGCCCACTGTGACTGGACAGAGTGGAACCTTCTTTCGCTGGATTGTTTGCTCCACCATCGCTGTAATAATGGATTCGGCTGGATCGTGTACTCGACTTCAGGATTCTTCATTCAGGATTCTACATTCAGGTTACTGGTAAAATCATCACTCTTTAACAAACTTGAATTGCACGTCCTCAAGGTCAACCCTATATGCTTGCAGGGTCAAAACCCGAAATCAGACAGAGCTTCTGATGTATTTCTTCCCGAAGTGCAGGTGACTCGAAAAATCAAGCAGCGGTGTTACAACTCTTCCGCCAGTCAAATTTAGCAAATGACTTGACAGAACATTCATACGCGTCAGTACAAACCCATTAACAGTATAAAAACCAAAAAACTTGCTTACTTCGAAAATAAACAGCCGGGTAAAGCATGTGAAGAGTGATTGCGGCGTCACAAACCCGGACTAGCCGAACGCTGTACACAGAATGGTAACGAAAATTGTCAAACTTACAGAAGATAATGTGCGGATCGGGAAAGGTAGCACCTCGAGGAGGGCTCTGTTTAGCTAAATAAGGCTACACGGATAGCGACGATGACTAAAGAGTACACTGACGTATAAAGATCTAGTGTGAACCGACGTGACATGACGCCCGCAATATCAAAACCTAAAGCGAGACTATGTATCAGTCAATAGAGCGGCGGTGACGCACATTAATAAAAGGGGAGCAACAAGCGTAACACTGGATGAATTTCCTTGGTCAAAGTCAGAGCGGCCTGACATCAGCCTCTGTACATCAGTGTAGCTGTTTTTGGCATACTGACTGCAGGAGGCTGCACTTTCGAGGGCTGGTCGTTGATGGACAAGGGCGTTGTTATCACCTGAAGTCTGAAGACGAGAGGGGTCCTTTGCACATGGATCGTAGACGCTTCTACTGTGGTCCCTGAGGGTCAGAACAGTGAAAAACAGCACAAAAACCAAAAGGCTGGAGTCTGAGTTGCATGCTACCAGAGGAAAGCCAGAAGGGCAAACTTGCTTGGCAGGATCTGAGACTGGTTGGTACATCGTGAATGCCCACTTTGTCACTGTTCCACCAAGATACTCGCAGCATTCTCGTCGAAATTTATGGTCGTTGTGTTTAGGTGCGTGCAGGAAACGTAAAAACAACAGAACCGGAACCTCCAAAAACAAGAAGCACAATTTTACTGGTGCACGTTGACAGAGTCAATTAAAAAACAGTTTTGCAAACTTTCGTTACTTCAGTTTGCGGTTCATTTTTAAGTTGTTGTACCCTTGGCTGAGCCAGCACTGCAAAGATTATATTTATCTATGTATTCTGATTAGTTTCGTGGGGACGTATTCAACTGAATCCAGACCAACCTCTCGTTTATGATGATCCACTTCAGCTGAATGTGTTGCATCAGGCTGCCCCATGTTTCTCTTGGTAAGGTATTCGGGATATCGCAATATGCTGTTCAGACGTAACGCACTACCCGTAAGGTTGCTGAAAACCCTCCGACATCCCACATTCGTGTGCAAATGAGACTATTAGTCCAAGTCTGTGCAATTTGGGTTCAAGTAGAACATAAGGTTGACGGTAACTCGGGTTTTGCGCCTATTTGATAAGCCTCAGAAAGGGCGAAACTGGTCGTGGGCTGTCGAAGGGCTCTCAGTAAACTTATGAGTAGCGCGTCACGTCTAAACAGGGACTCAATAAAATGTTTTGTAACAAAATGAGATTTCGCCTCATTCTGTGGCCCATGTTGCCAGTTCTCCCTAACCATTTGCAGTGTAACATCAAAGAAAGCATTCTCCGGATATTCACATGTCCAAACGCCAAAATGTTTGATTTTATGCAAAAAGAAACTAGTTCAGCTGCCTTGGCCCATGATATTTCCGGCTAAACCACAACGGTCTATTGCGTACACATGGTAACTCTTTTCTTCTAAACCGATGCTCATTTACTAGTTGTGCAGGACGAGAAAAAAGTTTTATCTGCCCATTCTTAATGTTGTGGTCTAAAACAACCGGAATGTTGAAAAGATCAGGATAAAACCCTCCCAAAAGTGTAATACCAAACAGGAGTAAAATTTTCGACAGCTACACTCATCTGCACACACGGGAGGCTCACCTGGAACTCAGCTGAATCTCTCGTTTATGATATCTCCAATATCGTACTAACTGAAATATGAAGCGACCTGATGCAGCAAATTCAGCTGCATATAAACATCATAAACGAGAGATTCAGCTGCGTTCCAGTTGAGTCTGCTGTCCAAACCAAATTGATATGCAAATGAATGTATTTGATGAAATCTGTTCTATTTGGGTTCAAATCAAACATAGGGTTGACTGAAACTCCGGACCTGCCCCTACCTGATAAGCTTCAAGAAGGGCGAAACCGGTCGTGGGCTGTCGAAGAGATTTTAGTAACCTTATGAGTAGCCTATTAGTAAGTTTTTTATCCAACACTTCAGATCGGTAGATTATGTGGAAGTACATAGCCATACTGTCATGTTAGAGAGGTTGGGGAGGGCAGTAGGGTCATTATATCAAGGGCATCCTTTGTTTTGACAAAACTTCATTTTGCCATACAGCTAAAACATTCGAAAACATTCAGAGCCTTGTTGCAAAAACCTCACACTTGTTAAATGCATTTGGCAAACTGCATCGGTTTTCAGTTTGCAGTTTCGTTGACAAACTGCCGTAAGTCAGGTGTAAAAAACTTTTTTCCTGACAGAAGGCTAAACAATAAAATAATAAACGGGAAACAAAACATTGTCTTTTCATTCATACGGATATTATACAGAGTGTAACATCTAAAAAGAATGCATGATGCACCCATTAGATATATAAAATCATTAGTGTACAGTCGTAAAAGTGTGAATACAGCGACGCTAATATATAGGCTCATGTGTGGATCAACAACTTGAGAGCCGAATTTCAACTTGTTCACTGTTTCGTGATCCAACAATGAGTGCTATTTTCTGGTAATTTTTTTTTACCGAAGAATCCTGGTTTTCGCAAAAATCGATGAATGTGTGCTTCGTACACAAAACCGGAACTCTGGTTACTTTACACGATATGTTGCAACAGGATCTGCGATTAATGTATTATCGGGCATCGCCAATTATCGCTCACATACACTCAACTAATAACTGTTGTTCGCTTAGTTGATCTCATTTGCGGAACGACGGTAGCGCCATAGAACACTAAATGAAGTGTGATGGGTCATCTTTTGCTTTTCACAAACTAAGGGAAGTACGACTAGGAAGTTTGACAAAAATCTACAAAAACGCACAAATGTGCCTCAGGCTGCCTTAATTTGCCACTGAATCGCAAAATATTGACCAGCAAATTTATACCACCCATGACACAGCATATTCTTCACAAATTTGAGTAACACCGAGACTGTTACCTGACGGGTCTTTGTTAGAACGTTCCGGGGGCCAATTGCTCAGACTTTTCTTAGACAGGAGTGGAAATGTGTTTAGAACGAGCGAGAGCAAGGTGTAGACGACCGTCGAGATATTAACTGCTAAGACAAATACCGCTTTGGACACAAGACTGTCGTCATCGCAGGTGTATTACTTACGTGGTAGGTTTACTGTTAAGGGAGGCTGCAAACATCTATTTGTACCAACGAGCTAATTGTTTGTTGAATGTCTGTTAAAATCCTTGTTGGTTGGTTTTACTGACTGAGTCCTGCTATTAATAACTGAGCGTAATATGCATGGTTTTGGGTAGGGTCTATGGCCTCGTTACCCACGTTCACTATATGGGCCGGTAAGGTCCACAGAGGTTTTAACTCGGGGGCGAAAAAGGTCACTTGAGTTAGAGAAGTACAATCATTTCAGTTCGGTTCCAATAAGAACTCATTTGATACGCAGATAGCTCTCTGGATTATGAGTGGGCTGCACAAGAGCAGCCTCATGTTTCAGTTGGTGGGATATTCAACGTATGGCGATATATTTTCTTCACGGAACACTACTCACAAAGCTGCTGAAAACCCCTTCAAATCAAATTGGTGTGCAAAGAAGTGTATTTTGCGCACTGCGTCCAGTTTGGGTTCAAGTAAAACACAAAGCTGAGGAAAACTCGGTGAGTGCACCCACCTGGTGATGCTGAAGTAGGGCGGAGCCAGTTGTGAACTGTCGAAGAGTTTTCAGCAACCTTATTAGTAGTGTTCCGTCAAGGAAAAAGATCTCATGAACTTTTCTCGGATTAGAATCTTGGATCTAAACTACGTTTGCTCAGTATTTTTCTTGACCAGTAACGACACACCACCATATATCAATTGATCTGGAACCCGTCATTGCGTAAATGCTCGTTTCACACCATCTGTTCACACTGGGCAGCTTAGTGATTTCCACCATTCGTCAGTTACTGTAAGCCAAATCGTGTCCCTGCTTCAAAACGATATCAATTCCAGACCTAGTAAATGTCTATCTATTGGTGAATATTGCTGGAGCTTGATATTCAATGCCTCTTAATAGCCTGTTCATTCTGTTGTGCTATCTTTTGAAGACTGCGCATAGCCAAACAGGCTGAATTTACTCGGGTGCGTTATGTTTCCAAAGGTCATAATAATAATCAACAGCGTAATTTCAGTGTTCAACACTGATGCCTCGCTGACGACCAACCATGCTTTATTTGAAAACCCTATTGTGAAGAAAAGAATAAAAGTGGATGGAAAAGGGACTTTGTGCTAGCCCATCACAATCATTCAGAGGTGCCTACAACTCCAGACACGCATTCAGGCTACCTGGATAGAAACTGACAACACGAACGCCATTAACATCGATTAACAGCCATATGTCGCAGCGTCTCCAATCAGGAGCAGTGAGGATCACGCGGTTTCCACCATGGAAGACGAGTAGCACCAACAGCACCCAGACTTTTCTTAATATCTTTCATACCCTTTTACCACAGCTGAAGCAATTGTTTGCCATTGTCCGTACGTATCGAGTCCAATCCAAGTCGACCGCCTGATTGGGTCTCAGATGCGGCAAGCCTGCCCACTTGTGCATTCATAACTCCGGCAACCACAACGATACTTGAACTTCTGGCTCGACGCAACAGGGCATTTAGGACGTCATAAAACTAACATTTTGGTGATGTCAGAGCTCCAGTCGGCTGGACCTTAAGCAGACATGACTAACGGACAACGATCAACTTTCCGCTTGTGAGACTCCATCACAGACGTTGCCAGACGAACTGCACAGAGAAGACTTTCAACGGTTATTAGGTCAAGGAAGGCTCCTTCCGCCCGGTGACTTAGGACGATAGCAACCCCTGCACGTCTTGACGTTGCGGCCTCTGGATCGCCAGAGCTGCGCAGCATAAATCGACTGAAGAGCGATGGGGCAGTTAGCTCAACCACTGTGCTTTTATCTTGAATTATTGTTCCTGATTCACAGTACACATCAATGTCAAGCGAGTTCGGTGTGAGAGCAAGAGCAGCTTGTTTTCACGTTTGATCCAAAGTGCAAATAATAAAAGCAGCCAGGTATGCGGGGCGTCGAGGATTGAAAATGGATTTCAAGATGCCTGAAGCAGTAAGCACCGGCTGACGCGCAGATATTGCGGCCAAGACCGATGCACTGAGAGTGGGCCGTTAGTCCTAACGGATGAGCTTGCAACGAGTGGGGTGTGGGGATTAGAAGCATGTGAAAAAGAAAGAGAGGAGGCGTTAGCAGTATCCTGTTTGAGCTTACTCACCCTTCTGCATGCAGCAAGTTAGGCGAACCCGCTGATTACTCCACGCAACGGCTGATGTAGAGTGCAGTATTGTTAAGTGTGGCAAGCATGATTGTACGCTGGCTGGGATACTGCCAGGGTGCCTATATCTAGACAGGGGGGACGATTAGGGTCCTCGACTGAAATCTTTGGCTCAAAGACCTGACCGCAGTGCGGCGGTATTTGGAGAGAAATGCAGACGCATTACCATTTTCATAGAACAAGTCGTCACACATATTCCAACCCCCAACCTGGGGGGCCGGAAGACTGTGTTGGGTGGACCGCTAACCGTTTACCGACCATATATGAGAGACTCTGCGAGTGTCACATGGATACACTTCAATGTAGCACAGTGGGCTACAGAGGCACACAAACCGTCTCACCATGGTAACGTCCAGTCTCTTCGTGACGGGCATAGGAAGCTAGGTTACAAATTTTAACTAGTGTGTATGGTGGACCCACGTTGATTTTTTCTAAGGAACCGCCATTGAAGCATACGTGGAATGACATGACGAATTTACAGCAGGTCTCTGGTGAACCTGTCAAACAAGGTCCACGAAAACCGTTCTGCCGAAACTCCTTCGCAAACACGTCACTCAACTCTCTGTGTTTGTCTCTGCTTGGGTGGACCATTTTGGAGTACAGTGCTGACTAAGTCTGAATTAAACACTTTAGGGAATGTGGTTTTCGCAGCATTGTGTGAGATGGATTTTTTCACTTAAGTTCAGCCTAGCCATTTGTGTTGCAAATGGGTTTAGAGCTACTGCTGCAAACATGTTTTGTATACAACAATGGAAATGGTGTATTTTATCTAGACATAGCACAACGTTCAGAAAAGCCACGTTAATGGAAACTCTCGGACATTTAGTTCCGTTTATTGAAACCAATAACAACGAGGCAGGCATTCCACAATGGGAATTGAAACAACTGCTTTATTCGCGCGCACAAAACACAATTCGCTCTCTATCAGAATACTAAATTGTTTAACTCGTTCATGGAAATCTAGAGAAAACTAACGACTGATGGACGTAATACACTACTCACAAGTTTGCTGAAAATTCTTCAACTGGTTTCGCCCTTCTTGGGGCTCATCAGGTAGGCGCAGTCCCCGAGTTCCCGTCAACTCTATGTTCTACTTGAACCCTATTTGCACGAAATTGGCGAAATACACTCATTTGCAAACAAATCTGGTTTTGCGGGAGACTCACCTGGAACCTAGCTGAATCTCTCGTTTATGGTGTTTGATATCTGATATCTTTTGTCACCTAATGCAGTGTTTATGGACTATTTGCCGACAAGATGTTTTGTGCGTTCGGTTTCCTACTAGCGGCATTTTACCCTAGAAAAGGAACAATAAATTAGATGATTTTCCTTCGGCAAATTCCAAAATATCGGTCTGATGAGAAATTCTAAAACATTGTTTTGAGAACCTCAATATCCATTCCATACAATAGTTCCTTTCTGATGAAATGCAAATGCGTGAGAGTCCGCGCTTGAATGATGTGTACCAAAGATGCACTCGTCATTGAGATGGGGATTTTCTAAAACGTGTTTAGAGGTAATGACTCCCGCAAGGAACGAAAAAGATGAAATTCCGGTCACAGCTATATGCAGAGAGCTAGCAGTTTTAAGGAAATCGTGGTTGCTCGGTAGCAAAGCATCAGTATTGAATACTGACGTCATGTTGTCGATGATGATGCCTAAGCTGAAGACTGAACTGGTCGCTTCCCAGTGTACACCCCAAAGAGTTTACAACCATTTGCAACTTCAACACTTGTAGCAAGGCCTTATTTTTTAGAGGAAGTATAGCACAATTTTCACAGAAATAGCTCATGTCAGCTACGTGAAAGGGAGTTTTTGTAACACTAATAAGACTCTGTACTGGTCCCCCACCCTTGAAGTGACAGGTTGAGGTCATTACTGAAGGGCTCTTTGCTTATGGTTTTACCCGGCGGTGGGGCCTTTACCTAGAAGCATGCTGCACAAGGTGTCCAGTTCCTCCTGTAGTGTCAACTGAACCTATCCTTCTAGCCGTTGATACCAGAAACCTAACTAAGTTACATCTCTATTTCAAAAAAGAAAGTTGGAGAATTTGGTGTACCGTCCACTCTAAGTCTTTTCCATTCTATATGTGGTGCAACGACTCAACTCGTAAGCGAATTAGGGGCAAATCAAGAAATGGCAGTCAACCTTTTGCCTCCATCCCCTTGGTGGACTTTATTAGATGATGGGCTCCATTAAATAATCCAGCCAGATTTTCGGAAGCACAGTCCTTATCGGCTTTAAAGGAAACATTATCTGCTCACCTTAAGTAACGCTCTACACCACCGATGGAATATCGCGTAACAAGCCATATCTGTCACAGGAACAGATGCATCTGCGAGCGTGAATAACTGTGTTAACTTGTGTAACTGAATGGCGGACTTCTCAGATCCATAAATAATGTACACCTTTTCGAATAAAACCTTTCAATCACGGACTTACCCTACTGAGGAACGCCCTGATGCAGTGAAGACTTGAGTTCGGCGAAAGTTAAAGCAATAGTCATTCCATTGTTCAACGCCTTCTGTGTACCCCAAACACCAAATCTAAGAACGCAGTTAGCATGGTTGACCTCCCATCCTGCAACCGACCCTTGGCACAGCCTACAGAAACTCATAATTACTTTCCATTTTCTTGATCCAACTAGATTTGGTCAGCTGTTCGTGAGGTTCTTTGTCCGTTAACTGCCATGCATCATCAACGAACCTATCAGCCAAACCAAGCAGTATGTTGCTACATGTTGATATTTCCAGTCTATAAATTAACGCTTAATTAATGAATGGCAAAGAGACCAGGACTAGGACTACAGATTCATTCAGTGATCCTTCTCACTAGCATATCTTGTTCTTCATTGGACGAGATCTTTTGTTCGAAATTTTATTCTGCTTTAGCCTCTATAAAAAGAGTGAAACTGACCACTCACTAGAGGGTTTGCTTTCATTCGATCCGTCCTGTCAGGTACAATATATAAAATTCCAATGTTTCGGATATTAATAATTTGCGTAAAATTGTCCCCATGTCATCAGCCACAACATAAAAAAAATATTTCGTTGGGAAAGGCACTGCAACCCCGGATAGCGCACAATTTGAGATGGCGGAAACCGCACTCTACTTGGAAGTGCGCACTCTTGAGCGGGGTAAGCTTCAACTATACTTTTGTAACATTTTTCGGTGCAGTTGAGTTAGTCGTCGACCGGGATGAGGGAATCTTTGGTCACGACGGAAATAAAACTAGACATTGTCACCGTACTGAACGCATAGCAGCTAAACAACCAAGCATATCTGACAGCATTAAGCAGATGTGACAATGCTTTTATACACCTCTTGTAAACTGGACAAAAATATTACCGTTTATTTTTGCTTGAATGGTTGGGGCTTCAACGACATGCTGTTTTTCGATATCCATTTCTAAAAAATTAGCAAGTTCCGCCTTGATTTCTGCGCAACGTACGTTGTCAGAAATTGTTCTGAAACATACTGAAGCCTATGTCTAACTAAGATTTCATATTCTGGGGAATAAGGCAAGTAAGTCTCGAATAGATGGCTCCACTTTGTGGGATTGTACTTACTGCGCTTTGTAAGGAAAGAAGGAAGTCGAGCTTTTTGAAGCCATCCCATAAAATGCTGATCAGGACAGCGTCTCAAGGATGCGTTGTCCAAAATACAGGTAGGATTCGTCTCAGTTCCTGCTTTGAAACATGAAACGAGAGGCTGGAAAACGGTATTTCATCAAGCAAGATAGAATTTAGGATTTGACGTACTCGGTTCATATACAGGCGTCACCTCCATGGGCTGGAAGCATCATTTCGCCAGTAGCTGTGCTATAAATGTGTCGTTGTGCTGATTCAGTCAGACTATTGACATCCAAACAACTAGTACCGAATGGAAGCCTATCATAATCTAACGGTCACAGTCGTGGTTTTGGATGGGACATGACAGTTCACAAGGTGTTCTTCAACTCGGGTGACGAGGTTGCTTTACTCGTGGAAGCACACACAGTTCGGGTGATTCCCTCGGGAGGCGGCACGGCAGTGAGTGCATTATACGCTTCAAACACTTATCCCTGGTTCACTTATTAGTTGGCTTCTTCAGATTTATGGAATTTAGCACACTTCAAAGAACCTGAGAGGTGGCGCGTATCAAGTGTAGACTCTCTGGTGAAGTGATTTAAAGAAGGATGAATTCCATAGTTAAGTGAAGTAGTACTCGAAACGTTCAAAGTCCAAATTTTGAAAAAAGTAGTGTTTATAAAAACCGAGGAAATGTGAATGATGCACAGGTGATCGTATCAACTCAACGTATATCGAATCCATTTTCAGTGTTCCAATAGCAACTTCACCGTTTCTCGATGTTAAATTTAGGCCATCTTAGGGATGGACACAACGCTACGCACCCTCCTCGGAATCCCAGCCGTTCTTCCAGCGATCGAGATACCTAATGATTGTTTGCACAGACATACGGACGCACACACCTCTCACCTAAAAGGTGATACACGAGTGAGCTATAGCTTACTCTGCTTAATTAACTTTCCGACCACCTCGCTTAGATTGATAAGTAAAAGTACACTTAACATTTCCCATCGATTTTGTTTACGCTGCCACCACCTGCATCTCGTGCCATGCGCACGACCTTGGACCACACCAAGTCAAGTTGTTTTTGTGCAACCCTCAATTGGGAGTGGTCGTATGTGACTCCCCATAGTGTTTTCCCATTACGTAGAATATTTATACCTGCAACTCGATGCGGCTGACATACTTGCGCGCACACACAGGACAGGACTCTACAGGTCCACGGACAATCAAGGGACCTCAGTGTGCCAGCACACTCCACGCACATACTGCAACAATACACAGACCTTTTCCCGAACTAAGTTATGTATACAATACAGATTTGTCTTATTGTGTTCTCTCTGCGTCCCCACAGACCCCATTCGTCACTTTCAGGTCTCGCAGAGGGAGATTATCTTTTAGGTTGGGGTCGACCGTGGTTTTAGTCGAAACTATCTGAGTTGAGTGTCAGCTAGGAAGGCCCGTTGCTGCAAGCGCTTTATAAAAGATCTATCTTGACAGGTTCAGCTGCAAAGGTCCCCGCTAAATGGAGAATTCAGAGACATTTTTCTTCTCTACACTCGGAATTGGTCTACTTTCCATGCTTTTCTCAGCAAATCCGTCAGATACTGGTTCTTTTTTAGCTTGCTGATAAAAAACTCTGGTCCACTGTCCACAATGTAATCCCAACATGACCGTTGCTCACGCGGAGGAAAAACGGAAGCAAGTGCGCTCCTTTTGTCAAGGTACAAATCTATGGAGAGTTTATCCTTCCCCAACCATATTGCATTTAGGTACACATACCTTTTTAATGAGCCACCTGACCATCCAACAAATTGCACATCGAGGGAGTGAACTTTGTTTTGTTTCCAAGCTTTTTTGTAAAAGTGACGAAAGTATGATGATACCTGTCTCTCCCGGCATAAAGTCGGTAAAAGCTGCACCTGCTGATTACCCATTCAGGCTTATGGTATTCCAGCCAGCCCATTGCTATCCGATCAACCTGGAGATAGACTTCTCCACTGAATTCGAACTATACACTGGAATTACAACTCAGGAGAATCTCCTTCAGACTCGCTGTGGGTAAAACCAGCTGTGGTGGAATTCAATAGAATTACTCAGGTCAATAAGAGAACATTTGTGAACAGAACGGAAACGTCTAAAGTGCACGGAGGATGTTTGATACATTCAGATCTTGATTTGAACCTACCATGTCAAAGATGTTTCCGAGACTATGAGGGAAGGTCGACGAGGAACTGGTTCCAGTATGTCAACCAGCTATTTAGCGGTTACATGATATGGGGAGTTACACCTGTCTTAGAATGCGATGTAAAGGACAGTTCTGCTTGTGTACGTTTGGAAGCCCATACACCCATGGAATATTGGATACAGTGGGTTTCAATGTTTCGAACGCCTCTGTTGTGATGAATTGCTTTTGGTTTAAGTGGTTCATCGTTTTTTCTTCATCAGTGGTCCTTTGGCTTTTCCGATTTGATTCCTACGGAATAAATGTCTCTCAGAAATTGTCGACTGCATTTTACTAATCTAGTCTACCCCGTTCTTCATTACTAAACTGGCGTCTCAATCTGACTTCGCTACCAAGATGTCCTTGTTCGTCTTTGGGTTCTTCCCATTTTAAGTTTCTCAGGACTGACAGAGCTGCTTGGCAGTATTTCCAACTACGCTTCCTCCGATCTGATTTCGACTGTCCCACGTTTTAGACGTAACACACTACTCATAAGGTAGCTGAAGACTCTTCGACAGCCCACGACTAGTTTCACCCTTCCTGGGGCTCATCAACAGCCTTATGACAAGTATGTTACTTCTATACAATGTATTGCGACACTGGCGTATCGTACCAACTGAAACGTGAGGCGGCCTAGTGCAGCATCAATTGGAGAATATCATAAACGAGAAATTCAGTTGGGATTCATTCGAGCCACCCTTGAAAACCAAATTGGTGTGCAAATGAGTGCATTTCCTTATTCCATGTTTTCTTTGGTATTGGCGATATATGCGTCAATGGACTGCAGGCATTTTCAGAGTGAAGCTCTATAGCTGACCGATCGTCGCTGCGTGGTGGATCAGTGTATTTAGGTCTTACATAGCTTCAGGCGGCTCGGTTTCAAGCCTAAAGGTAGAGAGCTTATGGATGGACATCTTGAGATTGCCTGGAAGAAAGTTTGTGATACATCCTTAGGCAAATGTTGATTTGGCGTAAGTTCTTTTTTCATATGTTTCTTCATATTTCTCGAACTTCTGGTACAAACTGTTGTCTAGTCTATCCAAAACTTGCGGATGCTACGTGAGCATTGTTGACAGTTCTACTGTTTTCGATAGTGCTGTATCAGTTTGATTATTTGTGCTCTTTTGAGGTCACATCATTTCAGTAAATACGCCTTAATCGGAAAGCAGTCTAGATGGGTTTAGGATATTGGCTGCCAGAAATGCAATCTGTGGGACTGTCATTGACCACCATCATCTGAGCACGGACCATCTAAAAAGGACGGGTCTTCCAGCTTCGGAGAAAATGAAGGATTTCCACAGTCATAGAAGGCGTGTTGGCCAACGAATGTCTTTGCTAATTCTTTCCTCGGTCAGCACAGTTACAAGGAAAACTGGAATTCACATAAGATCATGTAAAATATCGGCCGTTAATGCGAGATAGTGGACAATAGATCATTTTCGGCCTATACAGTCGAAAAAAGTCAATAAAGCCCAATAAAAGGTGAAGCCCGTCAGAAGGATTTGTTTATTTAATTGTTTAATAGTATAGAGATTTCTCCAGGATTGCTGCCAGACCCGGCATCAGTATGTTTGATGTACTTGAAAAAAAAGACTTTGTTGTTCCTAACCTCATTTCGGTAAGCCGAATACCAGACTGCCTTGTCTCCAGAATACCTAAATTTGGAAAGCAAGATTCCTATGTCATTCTACTGAAGTATATGGTCACCCATTGCTCTAGCCATTGGCATTAAGTAAGTATCGAGGTGGCTTTTTCAGCCATCCATAGAAATCACGTGCTCAGCAACCAATGGAACACATACGCACATTTAACACAAGATTATATCATGTTGCTCTAAATCCGGATTAGGCATGAACACTAGAAGGCACTAAGTAATCCTATTTGGGTAAATCGAGAAGTAGGCAAATGTCGAGATAAAAGCTCACACTTTATGTGACCTTGAATGGCACTATTTAGTGTGACAGAAGCCTAAATAATAGAAACTTCCATCAGCTAATTTAGTGAATCCGAACTAAAGGGTTCAACGTTGCATTACAAATGTCTACAAAACGTAGCGTATACAAGAAAAATAGCCCAAGTGACAAGCTTGCAGTGTACCTATCAGCACGTGACATATTTGACGACCTTGAAAATGTAGACCCGATTGAAGGAGTTGTGACCACCGATATGGGGAGTTTGAGGGAAAGCAAGCTGTTTGCTCGAATTCGGTGCACTTTCCGGTATGGAGAACAATCAATGGATGATGTGTTGTCGGGGGTAGCATTCTTCAAAGAGTTTCTCATAGAGACAGTTCAGCTTTATCCTTCGGAGGATAAGAAGCCACCAGAGTTGAGTGACGTCCAAGTGAGTCTAATACCATGCGTTTTGTGATGTTTGAAACAAAGTTCATGCGCTTGAATGTTGATTTCCTAGAACACTTTATGAATGCACAAACATGTCTTGCGTGTGGTCAGCCAAAGCCCTAAAATACCAACTAACTTTGATCAGAGGACGACACAAATACACTGACTTACCTGGAAGTAAAGGAATGATAAATAATTCCATGTGACACCTTCTTTAGAATCCCCTCAAAAAGGTAAATAAATGGAGATGAGAACGAAGCACACTTGAATGCTACATTGTTCGTCTATTGATAGCAAATGAACATCAGAACCAAAAATTTTGATTCTTCAGCAGTTATACTTTCATGAAAATAATAGACTGCTTCTCTCAGAAGAAAGCAGTGCAAGGCTTCTAGGAAGCTAAGAGATAATGAACTCCCAATTGAGGGACCGGTGTCCACCGTGACTTTGATGAACTAGATTCTGTGCGACACTATTTAGTTTCAAGTGCAAAAGACAGGAAACATTCCCATTTTAAGGAACACAAAACCGAATGAACAGCTGCAAAAGTTTAGCACGATTAGCTCAAAGTCTCGATGTCCGCTATCTCCAGGTTTGATGGATAGTGAGATAGGATAATACACCTATAAGCGTGATATATATATTGTAATATATAATGTATAATACTGTGCTACAGTGCGACCAAAAGGAGTGACGTGAAATTATCAAAGAACAAGCGCGATAATCCCAAGTGTTCAAAAACTGTGACAAAAGAGAGATTTTTGATAGAAAGTCATTGGGCAAAGTTGGGAGAGTTTTTTGGATGAACAAAGAATTGAAATACTGGATTACTACATGAAAACGCTGAGCGCGGCGTACACGTGATTGCTGAAGTGCTAACAGTGATTTGCGTCTCACCGATGAAAATAAACCTTTGTCGCCCTAAATTCACAAATAAAGACGAAGCTGATGGCTTTAGGAGTAGTCCAAGATGAAAATATAATGGGACTCAAAATTTTGTCCCCTTGGTACTTCAGCCAGTTAACTCTCAAAAAAGTTTACTCGTTTTCCAAGTACAGTTCGCCTCATCCGAAGAAACTCTTAAGAGTAAACAATACTTCCAAGAAGGCACTTTTGGAGGCCTGGATTTTTTCCGTTGAAACCCATCCCCTGTCCAGAACCAAGGAGTGGACACATTTCGATCCCAAAATGGCTGATTTACTCACCGGTTGTCATTCGATGCCGAACAATTTGCTGGGCGGGGACGTAATACAAGCAAACCGCTGTTATTCAGAATTGTATCAATCATTTCACTACCTTCGAAAGTTTCTATTCACCCTGGACCAACAATATCCCGAAGGATACACTTAGTTCGATTGTGTCAACTCATGTAGATTTCTACAGTGAATCTATTATGCGAGAGAGGCTCCAGGCCATGCATGTGGTGGAGAAGTTGACTGCTGTTAGCCACCACAAAAAAAGTGACTGGAGGGAGGATTGGTCTCGCACCCATTTCAATCAAATTGGAAGGAAACTTCAAATTAATCCCTTGGGTATCCACTCCAGCTCTACAAACACTTGAACAAAATAGACCGGCAGGAAGACTGAGTAGTGACGCGTTTCATGTCCTGTTTCCAAAAGTGAAGGTTCTTGATAAAACGACACAATTTCGAGCAATGAACTGCATACAAAAGTGAAGAAGAACGTGATGTCACTGACCCATAAGATTCATCTGAAAGGGTCAACGCTGACATAAAACTGTGAGCTTGCAGCCCGGATTGAGGGGTAGTGAGTTAGGACGGAGCGTTTTACTTGAAGACATTATTTATCACAGTATTTTGTGACTCATTTGAAAACTAAGAGTAACAAAAAAAAACCTTCGACCAATGCTTAATCCGCTAACCTAGTACAAACACTTTCAGGCCACGACAACTAATTGTCCTTAGACTTAGGTAGTCTTGGTCATGCTGCTCATCTTGCGGTGGTATGAGCAATAGGCATATTGAAGTTTTAAATGCTACTTTACTCAGTATCAGTAGTGCAGAAGGTCGGGGAAGTTGCTGCACCCACGGTCGCGAATTAGAAGGAAGTTAGATGGAACAGGTTACACAGAAATGCTGAGTAACAAACGCGATGCAGAAGACCTATGCGCAACCAGGCAGGTTTTTGTTTATAAAACAAATCGTAGTCCAGTACAACCAGTCAAAGTTCCATCGCCACCGCCGGCCAAATCCAACATTATCTGCTGATTCATTTGGGTGAGAAAGACCGTCTGTCTAGGCAGAACTGGGACTAAGAGTGAGGTTGCACGTGCCGTTAAGATTAAACAAACAATTGGAACAATCAGACGCACCGACACGTCAAAGCCAAACAGGAACACAGCCAACACTCCCTACCTGCTCACTTGTCCGTCATCTGAGTAAGAACAAGCATCGGATCGATCCACCAACCACATTTGATATTGTATTCAGCGGAGCAAATAGCAGAATCCGAAAATTTACTGAAGCCATTGTTATTTGCAAATGGAGATCGGATGTGTACAAGCGAAAACACTCTGTCGTTTCTTGAACTACTCTACAGTTCACTATTGGTTTCACGCTTCATGGGATTCATGAAATACACGTAGTCAACATTGCTTTCTACTGGAATACTAAATTGTACGTAACTGATGAAATACACTCATTTGTAGATTACATTAGTGTTACCGAGAGACTCACCTGAATCTCTCGTGTATGATATTCTTCAACTGAATGTGCCACACAAAGGCTGCTCCATGTTTCATGCATCCTTTGTCTCTTTGACACACTCAGCGACACCGAATGGGTGTATTTTGTCAGCGATGAGTTTTTAACTTTCATGGAAAATCCAAGAATGCTATTTTGAAAGTGTTGGAGTAAACCATAACCACAAACAACTCTTCCTGAGTCCAGGAATAATTGTTCACAGGTGTCACTTTATTAGGATGAATGATTTAGGACATTCATTTGGGCTTTAACATATTTTATAAATTTTGAAATAAACTACCGATGCTGTCTAGCGCATCCTCTCCGTCTATTCTTCACGCGATTTGCAAAGTACATAAGATAGTAAGGCCGGCGTAAACTTGCATTATTCAATCGAGCAAAGGGGTTCTTTTGTTTCTTTCTGATTGTATAAAATCTTTGTGTATATTTTTGGGGTTACGAAGCACCTGCTTTGAAACTCAGTTCCTCGGGAGAACTCCCGAGCTAGCCAGATGATGTTTGAGATCGATCAATAAGTCATCGTTTCAAAAAGATTTACCATAAGATCACTGGATTTATTGCTGGACAATATTTTAACTGACACTAAAGCTTCTTCAGATCAATGGGATAAGTTACCAAGTTGGCCGATTGTAAAGAGACGGAGAACCAATCAGTGAGGTCTCATTCGATTGGAAGATCTGGTCAGAGCTGAGTGTTAGTCAACGGTTCTTGTCGGTTAGTGTGGACGATTAACAGTTACGACGGATGGATCAAGATGATGTTAACCTCAATTTGAATCGGGTTTGGGTCTTTGCTCTTCCGGTTTAAAACGCTTAAGCTGAATATTCCTCTCGAGTTTCGTGCACAGATTTGGTGTTCTGCCAACTGCTAAAGGCTTGGAACTGACTGGGACGTCATCATTTCATAAGGACTTGGTAAGCAATATGTGGTTTTATAGCTGGGCAAAGTTTAGATTTAAACATGCAACCTACTCACAATAGTGTGTTACCCTGTTATCTGGATGATACTAGATACGGTTCCCAATAATATGGAAGGCATTTTGGTTATATATCTCGATTACACATTGCCAGCATACTGGTTTCATCACCAAATCATCTTGAGCAAATAATTTTCCTTTCAGAAAACCAACAGACGAACGTCAATGTTTTGGCGATCTCTTCTTCTGGCCAATACAGATCGGCGGATTACAAGCTTAAAAGCTAGCGATCTATACAAGTGGAACAAGGATAAAGTGGATTCTGCGGGTAAAAGAGTGAACACTTTTGGCGTCACGATTGATAGGTCTGAGTGGCCAGCAGTCAGCTTAGCAGACCATGGAAGATTCAATTTTCGAACAAGCGTCTTCTGAGTGTACATACTAGGGTTGCGTGCGCGAATCTCAATTGCCTGAGATGTGGCCAGATATTGATATTGAACGGATCATGGCAGGTAGATAGGCGCTTGCTACAGTATTCGGAAATCAATGTTAGAGTTGATCACGTGACTCGTACCAGCCAAGTGGGCGAGCAACTTGTTGATAATAAACCCTGTCAATCCGGTTGTCAGCCAACATGGGTTGTGCTCCATCATTCTCCTGTATAACTACCGTTTCCTCGGTCCTATCTATTCTGCTATACAACACAACCGGTGAAGAAGTAGACTACCACAAGTTGAACGTAGATCGAGAGCTTACCAGCGAGCTGTAGGGGAATCAGCCAAGTGGTTGTGAACCCCAGCTTGAGTGAAGCGGCCCGAAAAGTTTCCAAAGATTATGATGCAGACATCAAGTCAGATAGCCTGCGGTAGATTCCCTTTGAAAGGAAGACTGATGAAGAAAAACTTCATTTCGGCTTTGACCGATTTGATTTTCTTAGTCGGTAACAGTCACATGTTTTGAGATGAATTTCTGGATAGCCTTTTTCACAAAAAATGCTTGCTAGCGATTGAAGCTTGCTTTCAGAGATTTTTCCTACCCTGTCAGCAAGACGACGGACTAAATTTCATTTATATTTCAGTGGGACAAAACTGTTGACGTTGGTGTATTGTCCCGTCCAATTTGGTTTCCGGCAAACTTTTAAATGGGTCATCAGTTACTCTTGACAGACGTACATCCAGGAAGTGGAAAGTGACGTCATTTTCCTCTTCGAATATAGATTGGATGCCCGGATGTGTCTGATGAAAATCTCGGGTAACCCTAAGGATTTGTCTATGAGGGCGAATATATCGTCTATGTATCACCGGAGGAAGTGCATGTTTTCTATACTTAAACAGAGCTGATGGTCTTCAAGGCACCCTATGAGAACGTAATCGTGGAGTGAGCCTAGTGGGGAGCCATTTGTGACATTAACAGCTTGTTGGTTGTTGAAATGAAGTCACACACCAAATGCGCATCGCAGCAATAGGAAGGTGAAGGTTCATATTGCTTTCTTTTATGTAAGCACAGAGATAATGGGTGGATTCTGTGAGCGAACCGTCGGTGAACACGGGAGATATGTCAAACGAGAATGCTTGCTTCTTGCTACACATACTTCCTTGATCGCTATGCTTATTTCCAAGGTTGTTTTGTCGAATCCTACGACAAACTGCTCAGGAATTTCCGTTGCCATGATATACGGACCTGAACATACCAAGGATGGGTCTAATAGGAGATCTTGTTTGTGGCTTTTAGGCAGTCCATAGAGTCTCAGAGTAATCGGTTCTAGGGTTTCAAATATGGTCTGGGTAATGGTGCCGCCAGATTTCATTCGCTTCAAAATGTTTAATATCTTGTTATCAGTCTGACTGGTTTCACTTTTATCGGGATGGCTCCTTCCGAATCTAGTTTGGTCATTCAGGATTACGGAGTTGTGAACACAGCCTTCGAGATATGGCTACGTAAAAAAGATTATACAAAGACAGACCATGTGGGGAATTGTTATTGACGAGCAACCTACAGAGCTCTTCATACCCATCGTTACTAACTTCGGCGGGATCGTACCTATCATCCTTAAATTTGGCAAGGTTTCCCTCGGTTACCCTGACAGTCCCATGAATGTAGCCTCTCAAACAGATAAGTGAGCCATTGGTCGGGTCATTGTAGAAAAACAATGGTTTAAGGTAATGTATACTCCGATTTTTACTATCCAGCGGCTGTGAAACCAATGTTAAATGGTGTGACATATTCAGTTGTATTTCCTATACCACTATCGTGTATATTCCTAGCTGTCTTGGGTTCTTACATTCCAAGTCTTGCTTTCAGGTAGAACATATGGGCAAACTTAATAATGCTTCAGAAAATTGGTAAACTATAATCCTGTTCGTTCTTCCTATGGAGATTGTCCATGGAATCACTGTACTGATGAAGCATGGTTATGGCTTTGCAATACTCCTATACTGCCAACTTTATACTGACTTTTTTAGCGGACTAATGGTAGAGGATATTTCTGTTTTCCAATGATGTTTTTTGAAGGGGGCTTACGATGACACAACAATAAATTACTTCGGTCGCTTTCCATGCAAGATTTTGAGGTCTTCGGTTTGAACTACCTGGTTGGCGGAACTAACTTTTCTAAAGACCTCATGAAAGATGCTCAGCAATTCCTGAAAAATGGAGAATGCGACCGAATTCCAGCTAGAAAGGGCACGTCGGGCAAGTACGTGTTTAAAACAATTTTACAGTTATCTAAACGTGACACCACCACAAACGGAGGATTCAGCTGAGTCTCTTGTCGGAATCAAATTCATGTGCAAGCGAGAGTATCTGTCGAAATTTCGGTTATTTAATTTGGTTGTGGTAGCTCAGTGGCAATTGGCTTGGCACAGAGAAGCATATACCCGACGGGACTGAACCGAGGTCACTGTGAAAACCATCAATAGTTCTCTTCGCGAGCACCTGGCTCGGAGTGGCCACCGAGTAGACTGTTCGAACGCATTTAGTCTATTTTACTAAGTGTGCAAACACTACCACTCAACAGCCAATGGCGTTGCAATCAGAAATTTGAAACCCGAGTTGTGCAAGCAAATACGGCTTAGTCAACCAATCCTATTGTTGTGGCCTTAGCAAGAAGGGTGGGAAAGCATTATCCCTCCATTATTTGCTTCTGATTTTAGGCAAGTTCTCCACCTAACTGCCCGTGCTGTGACCTTTTGTTTGTCCTTTCCGGCGCAAATGTTATTTTTGTCGTGACGTCAGTCCAATCCTATTGTGTTTTTTTGCAACATGCCAAATGTCGCTGAGCTTTCATAGCCGACTTACAGGCTTGTAAAATTGCTTTGAATACTTACTTAAGTGATGTGATCTTTTTAGGTGTTCCTTCGCTTTCTTTGTTTTCTAGATGTTGACAAGTTGCCCGAACACCGAGCGATAGTTCATCCTCAATAGACTGCGTAAAAGATTTCTCAGTTTAGATTCTGAATGACTTATGCAAAAAACAAAAACTTTCACAAACCGCTCCTATCCCTCACAAAAAACACTTATTTTCAGCTAGCATGAACTGACGTAAGTCAGTGATTTGATGTAGGTCGAATTCAGTTACAGTACACACTATTCAGTATGCTCAGTTCCGTTTGTTGGGAATAGTAACGTAGGTGACGATTTAATTCACAATTCTTCGAAACAGTGTTGGTCCGCCTCTCCTAAGTTATTATGATTATGGTCTCTTTTATTGTCCTTTTAACAGAAACGTTTGATGGAACGATTCGGAGAAAATGCCATACCGTTTCGGTTTACTCTACCTCATGACATTCCTGCATCTATTACTATCCAGTCAGAACCTAGCTCTGTCCCAGTGGAACATCCTTGTGGAATTGAATACATGCTCCAGGTGACGTCTGATAAGGCTTTTCCTCATTTAGGCTTTAAACCATGAGATTACCTCTATACACCACTCTATTCAATTTGAACTTTATACAAAGAAGCGGTTCAGACTTTATTAGGTCTCGCACTTCGTTCTCCCACATCGGTACATGAAGAAATAAAGCATTCCTCATGAAGAGGAAAGTCTGCGAGAGGAGATATCCCATTTTGGGTGCACCTTTAGTGGCGCTGAGTTTTTTCCAAGCCAATTCTACGCTTGAAGTAGCGGAACCTCACGACCGAATAGGAGCAATTTCGTGTCGCAAAATAACTGCGTTGTATAATAATGTACACAATCTATACTGTGGTCCCATATCCACTGGTCAGCTGCCACTCCAGAGAGATTATGTCACAAGTACTGCTGACGAACTATCCTGGTTTGTCAGCTGGCATTTCTGGCCCAGGCTGGCCTCGGGAAGGCACATAGCGTTCTAAGTTGGGACATCTCACAGACGCTATTCATGCTGAAGCTACTGAAGCTGGGACGTATGCTTAGATAACACAGTTTAATTTTGCACTTATTGAGATCCAAATAATTACTAGTATTTTCGTCAATACTCCGGAGCTAATCCACCTCACTTGCTGGGTCTAACCATCTTAAACAAAAATACTCTTTTCAGTGAGCTAGGTGACAGGTATTGACTTTGCACGAGTCAGTGGCCCGATGGAATATCTATAGTAATTTTTCCGGATTAGGCCAAACATTCCGCCCCACTCCAAAATTTGTTGAGGGCATTTGGATACAGAAAGCAGTGATATGCTTATTGGCCGACATCAGTGTGGCGCCACCCCCACCCTAAGCTATCTTCTTGAGGAGGAGTAACATGTACGTAGTCATCTCATATGGCTGGTGTTCAGGATATGCACACTTTGCACAGCGGCCGCATAGTTCCATCGTGCTGACAAGATAATTTGTGTGGACAAAACTAGTTTGAAGCTATGTACTTCACAGTACTTACACTGACAGACCGAGTAACGTGCAACGTAAGGTTTGCTCACAGCAATGTGAGTATGTTGGAGGACAATGATGTGACGCTGAAGGTCCACGGACCGGCTGGGAACATAATCGCTCAACATGGAAGTGAAAAGTGGTCAAGCGACGACTGCAATGTGACAATGGTAGAAATATGATGCTGTTTAGTTGTGCCCCTAAGCGACCTTGGGTTACTGTAATTTAAGTCAAAGCTCCAAAAGAATAATAACGAGGAATCACCGAGTCATTCACTTTAGGTGTCGTAGTAGTGCATCACTCGCTTGCACGGACGTTAACCACCGCAACGACAAAATGGGGAGAACGTGTGAGAGAAGGTTGACGCATTAACTACGAATCACAAAAATACTGAGTTCTAGCGCAAGTGTCAGTGCATGTTTTATTCCAGAACAATGCCCTTCTCGAAGAGTATTCATCATCTTGGTGATTGGTCGTCACCACTCCCATAGAATGGCCACCCATGAAAGAAAGTAATCAGATTCGTTCAGACTGAATGTTACGGGCAACTCAACTACTGCTTGACCACTATCTTGAGTCATCACAGGGAATGTAAAGAGAACAGGGTTTTCTTGAAGGAAACCACTAAAAACGTTGTTGAAAAGTCTTCAACAGCCTACAATCGGCTCGCTGTTCTTGGGGCTCATCAGATAGGCGCATTTTCTGAGTTTCCCACAACATTACGTTCTACTTGAACCAAAATTGTACGAAACTCGTCAAATACACTCATCTGGACATCAGTCTGGCTTTAACGAGGATCCAAGCTGAATCCCTCGTCTATGATATTCCTCAACTGAAAAAAACTGAGACAGAGTTTTACTTTCAAGAACCTAAGTTCCAATATTGGTGGGACACATTTTAGGCAACTCGGGAATACCATGTAAACCCCGGCCTCAAAAGGCTGTTTATTCACGGCTAGGCTTATTCACGCGGAAATAAGAGACAACGTGTTCATTGCATTTACTTGATTGCAACCGCTAAATTTTTTACACTGAAACCAATCAAAAAGGCCAGGATATGCATGAAGACGATGACAATCACATCGTCGTTGTCCTAAATAATGCATATTCCCCTGGAGCACACAAACTTTCTATCCCTTACCTTGTATCTCCGTCACACTCAGGTATTCATTGGAAGATCCGCCACGGGCAATGTAAGCAAGAAGAATTCCATATCAATGGCCATTCGGCGTTTGACTCTGGCAATTCCAGATCCAAACTCGTCTCCATACACAAAAGAAATCGTCAAAAACTTTCACTTTCACTCAGGCATGCTCAAAGCCACTGTGACATTAACAAAAGAAGTTTTCTATCACGGGGAGCCGATTTCGATCATCCTCAGCATTGACAACCTGTCGAGCAACTCTGTGAGGCGGGTCAAGTTTCAGGTGAGCTGACAAGTAGTGCAAAGAATGGGGCGGTGGTCCCAATTGGAATATAGCTGTAACATAGCTTTTCACCTGAAACGATAGATTGGCGGTATGAAATGGCTGAAAGAAAAAAGTCTGTAGCATATCGGGGGCGATTAATAGACGGTCTTTGGAAGGAAAGGCAGATGCTGCATGTTGACGTTCGTCCGTTTGGTGCCTCAACTACCTCTGTTTAATTGACTACATTTATGATATGAAAATATGGAGTTGAAATTCTTTCAATAGATTTGCATTTGGTCAATGAGGCGGACTCCGCAAAACGAAACAACTACACCTCAGTTAATGGACATGACTGAAATGCCACAACTTACTGACTGTCCGACACCCGATGCGCTTAGAGGTATTCCCTGGATCAATACGGTCTCCCTGTAGTATCCGAAAGAATTCAGTGCGAATACGTAGGACATATTGTTGGTTCCATCAAACAACAGGTTTTTTCTATCATGTAAACGAAGTTTGGAGTTAATATTTATCGTCATATGAACAAGTTCAAGTCTCTCGATGTTTTGAAACTATACACAAATTACACACAAACTGCACCGTCTTCAGAAATGTTCCTTTTCTTCAGTTTGTTCAGTGTACGGAACTTACGATGTTTAAACAACGCACAGATAAGTTTGTTGTCCTTGAAATGGAAAGCGACGAAGGATTTCCAGTTCCACCACAGTCCAAAGAATGGCAACACAAATATTCTATCCGTCCATCAATTCAGGATGCTCGAGTGAAAGCCGGGCTTGCACTCGACGGAAAGTTAAAACATGAAGATACCACCTTGGCGTCCTCAACACTGATCAAGGACTTCCGCAAAAAGGAGGCCATGGCCATGGTTGTACAATATGCAGTAAGCAGTAGTGATAATCTTTTCTATTTCCACGGCAGTTCAGTCGGATAGACGTTGATTTTACTCAAGACACAGGATAGCTGAGAAAAAGTTGTTATGGGTGGTGTTGTTTAGATTCCTGGTAGGTCAATTTACTGTGGGGACGATTTACCATGCAAACACTACATGAATGGTTTACCTATTACCGGATCTACGAATTATTGGAGTGTGCACAGCACTCCACCCGTTGGTCACCTTAAGCTTAGCCGCATAATGGATAGTTCTGAAAATGAACATGACGTCACAAACAGCTAGCGAAAGATCAACCTGGGAGCACTCACCTGCGCTGAATTGTCATAGAGCCAGGTAACCTGCAGCCCAGCACCTACTTTCCGTGACCCGTTGGAAGTGAAGCACATTTAGAATTAGCTTTCGCTTTGTCGACATCTTTCATGATTTTGCTTTGTTTGTGTATTCATCTGACAGGAAAAACTGTTCAAACATGGTACGGATGCAGTGAAGTGATTATTTCTACTTGGTGGATTAACGTTAAAGCCGAGAACTTCCGAAGTACAGTGAGGGTTTTAATGGCCAATCTGCTGAACAATTAGTGTAGTTTGCACAGCTTTCCAGGAAAATCAGAGTAAATTACCTGCCATTTCAACCGTACTTTGCGTGCACATGCTTTTCTTGCCCCCCGTGACCAGATACGCGTCAAACTCTGCACAGGTTTCGGGGGTCGAGACGTGGAGGCGGATGTACCGGTAATTCTTACCCACAAGCGATCCAATCCGGAACTAGTGAAGGCGGAAGCGATTACAGATTTGATTATTAGCCGATTCAAGCGTAACAAAGCCAAAAACAGGCGAGAATCGGACGACGTCTGAACACAGGAACCGAACGTTGCAGTATTGGCCCCTACATTTCCGTTAGACATGAGTTTGGTTGTGAAAGTCCGATATCCTGTCTGCCGGCTGCATCACATTGGTTTGTTAGAGCACAATGTCTAGAAATACGAACTATCGCTAGTTTGTTTGCCTTTGTTTTCAAGCAAAAAATTGTAAGATATTACGAACCTGTGCAGCGTATGATGAGATCTACACAAAGGAAGCAGACATTAAACATGTATCCTTCGGCTTAAGACACCCAAATTGGGATTGCTTCAGAAGACAGCGAGGCTAACCCAAGCGGCCAGGTTCGTGCATAAGAAAGCCACGCCTTTTGTGCGATCAAACCCATGTTAGTTGACCGAAGAATACAACTGTCTCGCGGCGACTTTCTCCTGGCAAAGAATATCCAAAATATTTGCTACCCACGAAGGCCGACAAGTAGCATAGCGACATAATCATGGAAGCAACCGGGAAATACGCGCACAAAGGCAGTCAAGTGTTCATGCTGAAATGTTCATCACCCCCGTAAGAAATCCGATAACCACCGGGTTATGAGCGTTGGACTTGGAGATGCTACTAAACAGGCGTAAGCTGAAGCGAATCACGACTAAAATTCACGATCGCCATGCACACAAGCGTGGTCAACGAATGGGGCTATTGGTTCCGTCACATCCACCTGATGATCCTCAATTCAGGCGAAACATGCGGTGGGTTGCGGTCTGCAGGCTTGACTACATCAAAACATTCAACACACGAATTGGAGAAATTGAGTTTGGTGACATGCTCATCAGTGCTGATCCTTGAGGAACACCTCAAGTGCGACAGGACTTTTCAATAATGAACACATTGAATCGGGTTGACCAGCAAGTCACCATCAACGGTCTCAATTTAGTTCATTCGTCACAACCCATTCCGACGATTGCTCGCTTAGCAAGTTTCGGGAAGCCACATGAACAGTTTCTACTTCTGATATTCGCGTCATGAGGAGCTCTCGAGCATGTCCAAAATGAAACTAAAGTGGCTGATTCTGTCGTCATGCTTCTGACCAGCTGGAATACTTTTGTGGGACGATAGCACCCGCCCAAGAACGGAACTTAACTCATACCTGGTAATAAAGGTTGCTCCATCCTAATCACAATTATTTGATCAGGCTAGTTCCGACAAACATTGAATCCAGTGTGTACGACAGCAAAATAATTTGTTTCCAATGCCAACCACAGGACCGCTGGTTCCCCGAAATCAGTTAATTGCCAGAGAAAAGTGAACTGGTTTCAAATACGGTCGGCTGGTGGTTAGGAGATTTCAACTCAAGTTAGACTGATCCAGGGGGTGAGGTGGCTCAGTGGTTAGAGCGCGAATTTACGGACCGGAAGGTTTGTGCTTCGAATCCGACCTCTGCCTCTCGACTTCCCCTGTCTAGGCTTGGGCAGCCTGAGAGTTTCCCAGCCCTCATGCTCCCTTCTGGTGGCATGGCATCTAAGCACCAAAAGGGGGCTACAGCTGAACGATAGACCGATCCAGCAACCGCAATTAAACTGAATTTGAAAACTGATGAGAAAATATAATAAGAAAAACGTCTTGGTTGACAAGAATTTGAATCACAGTCACTGATCAGAAACTGGGAAAGAGGGAAACGGTGTCAGAAAGTCAGTGAAGTAAAGTGACGTTGGAAATCGAACAGAGACACAAGAACAGAGTCCAATGATCAATACATAATCACGATAAGGCTAGGAGTCCGTTTCTGAGGGCGCCAGAGAATTTTTGGAATCCTCCTCCGACAACTGCTCCATAGGACGTTTGTCTTTTGCCGATCCAGGAACCACTAGTGAAACTTCTTTGGAGCGATCGGAAAAAAAGAACACATTGTCGGTTATGACGGAATTCAGTGGAGTTTTCGGGGACACGTTCAAATAGGCCGTCAATTCACAGGTGTCGGGCCGTTCAAAGCGTGCCGCATTCAACGTAGGCTCTGAGGAGCAACGTTGAAGTTTGGGCAGGGATCGATATAAGCTGTCCAGACGTTGATAGATCTAAGGGACAAGAGAACATGACTGTTCAAGCGTTCAGGTTGTCCAGAAAAGACAAAAACAGTAATGATAGCGACCCAGGTTTTCCAGTTACGCGACTTTATGAGTACTTACTGACAATATTAACAAACCTGTGCGACTAAAATGAACATGTAGTCGACAGATTCTCTCATCTTCACACGAATTTAGTTTCGACAGGAGACTCAACTGAATCCAGCTGAATCTCTCGTTTGTGATGATCCGCTTCAACTGAATGGGCTGTCGAAGAGTTTTCACTAGCCTTGTGAGTAGTGTGTTACGCCTATACAAAGATGTATTCGATTCCGTGTGCGATGACAAATGGACTTCACATTACATTTGGTTAATGCGAATTTAGGAAGACAGATAAAACGTCTCAAATACTGCACCACTACTGAAGACAATACTGCAAGTCTGCGTCATAACACCATCGCTTTTTACTGAAATAATGACACTAAGAGATGGCGAAGGACTAGTGACTTCGAGTTCTGACGGTCTTTTTGTAACAAGCTGATAAATAATTGCCACCAAGAGAGGAAATACATCCTGCCAGAATAATTAATGAAATCGCGCATCTCAAATAGATACCGATTATTTTATAGACAGTTACGCGGATGAGATGTCACTCCTGTAGCAGTGAGTGGACTGAGCCAGCGGCATTTTCCAGTGCTTGTTTACAACGGTTTAGGGAAACCATAGTCAGACGATGTGGAACTGTGACACATCGCGACGAAGTGTACTGCTTTTGGATGAGGAATAACAACAAAACTAGCAGCCAAAAAGGGAAGTAAAACAACAGATTAGGGGAAAACCCTTCTGTGGGTGACGTTTTGCCGAGAGACGGTAGGGTTTAAGCCTCAATAAAAATCGTATTTTATCTGTTTTAAGAGTGTTAACTCGCACACCCATTAGTCGGAGTTGTGTGAACTAGTCAGTAGTAGTCTAAGGTATCGAAATCGACAGGAATTAGTAAACCCAACAGTTATTGAAACACAAAACAGTTCGGCTACCTGGATCGATACCACGTTACTTCCTCCTTAGCCAGATCGTTCATGCTCAAAAGAATCATTGTTTTTCCACTTTTTGTTCATTAAGAAAGGATCCTAAAATTGAAAGACCCTAATTCACCGCGAAATTGAAGACCAATGGTTATTTCAAACGTAGAGCCTGATCCAACGGAAGGGCTAATACATGATCAATTGCCACTCGAGAAAGATCTGTTGATCAGCAGTTGCCAAACTGCTGGAGGCATGTACGGTTGGTAAAACACAAGCGGTTTACGCGGAGCTAAATGTGATGCTACGTATAAACCGTTGGTATGAATGTAAGCCTGAGGGCATTAGATTAGTGGACGCACAAGTAGAGGCTCGCTGACCTTGAATTACCGTAAAACACTTTAGAGTATACACAGGTCCCTAAAGCTAGATAGTGAATAAATAAGTTACAACGATGGGGTCATGTGTAGGATGACATGGAATAAAACGAACATAAATATGCCTTACCTGTGAGAACGCAGGTCTATCATATCGTTCGAAACTGCAGCACTCAACAGTTAGTTGAGTTAAGTCGATCGGAATATCCGACCTCACCTCACTCATATCTGGTTTTAGAAGGCCACGACCAACCAGGAACAGAATCTGGTCACGGTTGTTGAATCGGCTGTAAGGTAGCTGGCCGGTGATTAGCTCGTACAGGACGATACCAAATGCATAAACATCTGACAAATTGGTGTATGGTGTATCACCCTGCATTCGAATGACTTCAGGTGCCTGTATGAAAGGGTAAGAAGAAAGGAGAAAAACGAGTGTCGTACGTCGACAGTGAAACGTGAATGGTGAACACAATCACACAGACTGTTTCTGATAAAGTCGTCCCCTGCATAAGAAAGCCACTTAAAGGAACCAGCTAAAAGCGGTTTTTCGGGATGAAAGAATAACCATAGCTGGAATACGAAGGTATGATAACGTCAAATCTACCATTTTTAAACTACTCAGGTAAAAGTCTCTGAGTGTAATTAAGCAGAAAACAAACAGCCGACAAATATCAAGTTGTAGAGGATCTATAAGGACTGTCAGACGAAAAAAGGGTCAGGGCCTGTCTGATGACATGCACTAATTTCTTCTACAGCACCATTCTGAATCAAAATTGATTGGCAAATGCTATTTACACAGAGTTCGTACATAGTCCTGCAGTAGTTCACAGACAAAGGGACATCATTATCGAGAACAACAAGAGAGGTGGCACCGGTTCTCACTGAGGTAAACGGGCTAGACAAATTCTGTCAGGAAAGCTGAAATTGACTGCTTGTGAGATTCTATCTCCGAAGAGCAGGAATGGTTGAAAGAGACATTCACAGCTCGGTCCTGGACAGAAGAGATCACGTATTAGTAACACCCTATCCAAGTGTGTTAATCGCATTGCTGATCAACCACTCGTAACTGAACGGATTAGCCTTGAGATACTACCTAGGAGGTTGTGCGTTTGAAGCGCCCTAGAAATTCGAGAGATGATACCCAACAAAGAAGAAACAACTATACAGTGCTTCTCAGCTTTCCGGCGTAGAATGACTTCACTTATAAGACGAAAACTCGATTGGTATTAGCAATGGTCAAGATGATTAAGGAGATAAAAACGTCACGGAATGCGACAACTTACCATCCAGAATATGGAACCCGTGGGTTGTTGAAATCCACTATTCCACCAGCCGCTTTTAACAGTGGCCAGTCCGAAATCCCCAATCTTCACAGTCCGGTCATGCAAGAAGATGTTGCTCGACTTTAAGTCTCGATGAATGATGTGTTTCGCATGTAAATAACTACCTCACAAAAAGGGAAAGAAGTTGGAATAACAAGTGAGATGACAGCACAAATATTCGGAGTATACGAACGCGATTGAGTTGAAGCCTGTGGGTTAAGGTTAGCTGTTTCATTAGACACTTTAGTAAACTATAAAATAAAGAAGGGAATAGGGAACGTGACTGGTGGCTTGAGAAAAGCAGAGAGCACACGAGAATGACCTACTCCATTCCTTGTGAAGTTTGTCGAGCAATATCAACCAATTCGGGTATGTCAAAGCGACCTTCGAGAACGTGCAGATGCTTGTAAAGACTGGAACCCTCACACCACTGTGTGACGATTGCAAGGCAGGGCTTGGAGACACAACCCATGAAAAGGAGAATGTTCGTGTGACGAGTTTTTCTGTTCGAAGGGCGAAGAAATAAAGGAATGACAACTATGAAAAGGTTGGGAACGTTCAAAGTATGCTGACCAGATAAATTGATTCAGTGAACGGATTTATCACACAACAGATGAACAAGAGTTAATCGCCATAACGAATTGCAGAATTCGGATCCGAACAATCTGAGAGATTTGTCTAAAAGATTCTCCACAAGGAAACTGGGCTGCATGGGAGTAAAGTCGTTGCAGTTCTCAACACTAGAGCAATAAGGTCATCACTGGTGACGACTGTTGGAAGAAACAATTTCCAAAACGGTTGCATGCTTCCACAGGATACTTTATGAAAATGATTACTGATGGAATCTCATGTACATATTTACTCCCGTTTAGCCTTGTTATTGGTTGGGAAGAATAAACCCTAACAACCGTGGTCAAATTGAACCGCAGTTTTTATCAGCTGGCTTTGCGCAAATTAATGTATCCACGAGAAATTCCCTGATCGGTGATACGTCAACGGTGCAAGTTGGTGATGCAAGGAATGGCCCTAGAATGTGGGGCTACCTTTGGGAGTGCGATGCCTTGCGGTCTCACAACACAGTACAAGCCAGGCACAAGATTTTTTTTAAAGTAAACGAGAGATAAAGGGGATTCACAAGGTATTCCCGTCAAAACAATGGTTGTTCTCATCTCACCACGGCAGGAAGGGCAACTGACCTGAGCACATTCACTTCGTTTTTAAACGCCTCCAGTTGTTGTGGGTTGGGATTGGTGACATTCAGTTCTTTAATTGCCACATTTCCATGCCAGTAGCCCTTGAACACCGTTCCAAAAGATCCAGACCCAATGCGTGGGCCCTTGGTGATTTCTGCTGTAGGTATTTCCCATTCTTCATTGGAATCGCGGCGCTAAGCGACAGCGAGAGATAGAACAGTGAAAGAGAAAAGGATGCTTTAGTTAGAGCAGGGATTCGGTGAGAAAACTATAGCACTCGCCAGAAAAATTCGCATAGAACAATTAACGCTAGTAGGCACATATAGACCGGTGGCATGTTCATATGGTGACGAGAAATGATAACTGATCATATTCTGAACAATCGCTTCAATGAAAGGACGCTGCAGTTAGAGTCACACTTTCAAATCAAGATCCTGCCCGGGTTACTTTGGGTAACTTTTTATCGTGTCACTTAGCTACACTTTCTAGCAACGCGTAATTGTAACCGGTTGCGCAGTGCTAGCCTCCGACAAGCACTCCCAAGTGTCTACATGTACAATTTGACCAGAGTAGGAATTGACGGTACTAACGTCACGCCGGTTGGCGACCATAACTTGCAGCGTCTTTAGCCAAACATAGAGAACTCCACGTGGATATCATCTAGAGCAGCCGACGGCGCCGAAACTAGCCGGATTTTTCGCAATTTCCCACATCCTCCTCAGCCACGTCATATTCGACTAACAGTGTGGTCGTATAAGATAGATGAAAGAGTATATTGCAAATTACAGGTGAAAGGAGGAAAACCCTTCGCTGCGAAGTCGTTCATTAGCAAACAGCAACTAAGCATTCACAAGCAATTGGACAGGAAAGTAAACGTCTCATATCCACATAGTTTTTAAAAACTGAACATTCTCACGCGTCTCCTTGAACTTTTATGGATATTCATTGACTATTACACAATTGTAAACGAACACTGCAAAGCAGTTCCACAAGTTCCGTAATAAACTTCACCTTCCATTAGACGCGGGGTAAAGCTTTGACACGACCAAAGACTACCCGATTGCCTCACCAGTGGTACATGCCATTAATCTCGAGTCATCTGTGTGCGGCTGAGTCTCCCCACAATAACTTGAGTTCCCGCGTATTTCCATATAAATGACCACAAACCTAACACAAAACTTGGCATTTTTTACTTACGGCCCGAGATTTCGAGGGTTGCTGCTTAACGTCAGATACGCTCCCGTCAAACGCGGTTCCGGCCTCATTGCCGACCACATGAACATGACCACAGGACTGACAAACTCCTCCGTTGGTTACCACTGCACAGGCGGAGGAGACATCGCCAGAGGCCATGCATGGGTGTCCTAGAAAACGGTGGTGAAAAGGAGATAAACAAGTAATAATCCGAAAACCGGTCGGATAACATTAGACGAATTAGGCCCACTCTAAGAGACCGCTGAAAAAGCAGCAATCCAGTCGCTTTACGTGGATTCGCTTCGCAACTTGTGAACAGTAGATGGGCACAGATATTAACCACGGTGCCCCGAAATATCTCAAGTTTCATGTCCTTTAGGAATTTAAGAACACAGCCTATTCCTCTACGAAAAAGATCTTGGAGATACCAAAACCTCCCCCCGATGAAGATCTTGAGGGTAAAGATGACCAAAGGGAGTCTGTCTCATGAGTCCTGTACCAGGTTAAAACAAATTAAGTGACCTGCAGATGTACCATCAACGAACTAGGTATCACAAAACCTTGCATACTTGAAGCTGTGACACACTGGTGCGTCCACACGGTGAATGTCCACAGTACTGGTCAGCTCATGTCATCTAGGTCACAAAGGGTTCATTGTTGTGTTTGGAGATGTAGGCACCTCGGAATGATTGTGGTAGACTAGCACCAAGTCCACTTGCATTCTTTTCTTCATAATGAAACTTTCAACTAGGTCATGGTTGTACGACAGCGAAGCATCAGTGTTGAATACTGATGCTTTGCTATCGATGATGATGTGCCATGGTAGAGGCATCCTAATATACCAGCAAAAATATTAATGACTGCTGACTCGATAAATGTTGAGTTGTCGTTCGTCACTTCATTCCACTTCCCAACTAACATCCGAACTTCAACTTCGTGTCATATTCCAACAACCCCTATCATGTAAGAAACCTCGGTAAAACTACCTATCATACCTACACTATGCGTGAAGAAGCGCATGCAGACAATTTATCATCGGTATGCGCATGAAGGTGACTTGCAAATTTCTACGTCGCTTACCTCATAGGACAATTGAACTGGGGGCTATCAGTGACTTAGTCGAGCCAAGAAGTCTGTACGGGAACTTAAAGCATACTAAAGCACTCCCACCATATGCTTCAGTCAATTGTCTCAATCCAGGTTGTTTTTGTCATCATTCCGCTTGGATGCAGTCTGCCTTTCGAGGTCATATCAAAGCTATACACCAACCAGATAGGGTGTGAATCACAGCCTATCCGCCAAATTTATTCAGCTCGAAAGCCTGATTACCAGATCCTTCATGCCCGTTGCAGGTGCTGCTGAGACGAAATGACTGGCATTAAGTGCACTAATTCCATATTCATCACACACGATAACTCGATGGCTAGGCAATTTTCGATGAACGAGCGCTCGCGGAAGACAACCGGGAACCCTAGTCTTTGAAAGGCAACTTTCAAGATGCTACACATTTACTCACTCATTTACTTACTTATCCATTTAACCACTTAACTTTACAGCGCATTTCATCATAGGATCCATGCTCGGCGAAATGGACCGATATATTTGTTTTAAAGTGTCTCTTGTTGACTTGCCATATAGAAGGGTGCAGTTAGATGGCATGAAGAGAAGTTGCAGCAACCTGGGATGAAACTGTCGAATGAAGTGTACGACGGACGTGTTTCAAGACTCATAATTTGGAGGAAGTGGTTATCTAGTGTGACAAGAAGGCTGCAAGTCTAAACTGAGCTGGTAAAAAAAGTACGCACGCGATTACATATACGTTCAACTCCAAATGATAACGTGCAACTCAATTCAATACGTATACCACAGATGAACGGTGTACTTAACGGTGTATCTAAGTCAAAGCACAGTAACATGTACCCGCTGATGTTGCGGGACGGTAAAGTAGCGACCTTAAAGGGACGGAGGGCTGCCAAGTCTGTATCGATTCCGATGAGATGTTTCGTATTCGGACGGCAACTCCGTGTTTCACGTTTCGAGAGGATTGCAGCCTAGTGGGTGAGGGGAGAAGGGTTTCAGGAATAGCAGAGTATATGCTTTTGCACCCTGAACACAAGCGAGAGCACCTCTACAAAAAGTGGCCAATGTATTGATCAAATTTGTTTTCAATTGGTCGAGCACTTCGGGCACGTCCACGCCTAGAAAGCGAAGTGGCACATCACGACCAGTCAAATTAAGCATCTCATAAAAAATCGTGAAATCTGGGCGTGTTTCAGCGTTTGAGATTGAGAGGTCAGTCAAACCAGCCTAACAAGTTATCTTCGAAGTCGCAGAGTTTAATCCAGGCAATGCACACCATACACCAAACTTTTACTCACAGGTAAGAAGGCACCAGTTAACTGTAGTGTCATAAATTTACACGTGTTTATTCGGACGTTTGAGAGCATTTAGGTCATATCATCTCTTTCACAATATTTAAGCGCTGACGCGACTATTCATGGAGAGTACACCTAGCAGGAAGTGCTAGGTCGCTATTAGTGCGGACCAGATAACGTGCACCGCTGACAAGCTTCACCAAGGATGGACTGAATCCATGTGGGCTAACTGTCCCAAACTCACAGCAGCCAACGGGGTAGAAAGCGGACGTTACTGGTATAGGAAATAAGGTCATTCGTAGACTTGAGAGGAAGGTAGCTTGATTGATGAAGTCTTAACCTCAGACACCCGGTGAGGTTGGAAAGCGACTGGAAGGTGTAAAACCACGGTGACAATAGATGTTGCTAAGCGTGTGAACCATCACAGGTTGCTGATAGAATAGTTCTATTTTCAGAGAAATTCCACGAGTTATTGGGCCCAAAAAAAGTCGCATTTACATCGAGCTGCAGGTGACACTAATCCTAAAAGTATGAGCACCCGGAGTCATCCATCAAGTGAATTCTGCCGGTCGGGTACACGAATTTCCGTAACCTTATCAAAAAGAGGATAACTTGGCTTTGCCTCAGACTGGCATCAATCAGTATGTATATTCACGCGTAAGCTGGTTTTTCAAACGGGAGGGGATAGGGGAATGGCGTAAACATGTTGGTATCTAAAACGGGGGCAAGTACCTCAGTTATAACCCTACAATTCTGCCTCATGGACTATCGCGGTGCACATAACAGAAACTCCGCGGTTCAGGACGGTGCGTTAGCTGACTTAAAGGGGAAAGCGATTCATTGTGCTCGCTTGTGTGTTACCAACATCTAAGTCCATACTTTTTGTAACCAACGTCAATGAAGCGCGTATCCGACTCGATTATTGGAAAGTGGACCCTTTGTCCTACACAAGAGAGGCCCATATCGGAAGCTCGTGGCGCAAACACTTTCAGGCAGAGCTTCCCAAAGCCTTTTTAGGATGTCGCATTACTTCACGTCCGTGGACTGGATCAGTAAAAGAATATTCTTCACTCAGCTGGCTGGGAAAAGAACCTAGAAAGCTTACCGAGCAAATGTATGCCCGATTGACCATGACCTATAACAAGGGTTGCCACAATCGGTACCGGAGACAGATAAAAGTGGCCGAGAGGAGAAAACAACCGACCAAAATCCCCAGAAGCCCAAACAGCTCCACAGGAGGTGCGTACTAGACACACAGTTGTCGAATTCAAAGGATGCAGATAACCCTATTGCCGATAAGAGAGAGGAAGAAAGGCATATGCACTCCCTACACAATATGTTTGTTGTCTTTTCTTAACACGAACCTCGGTCAACCGGTATACATGAGTGGCTTGAGCATTGTTATGGTTTGTTATTCCACTCTGAAAGAAATCCACCGCAAGATCAGATATCCGTTCAAAAAGTTCCGTGCCACCAACGGAAGTATACTTTTTGGATGGAGAAGTTGGTATGAAAGGAATAAAGTAATCCTCGTAGTTAAATTTCGAACGGCGGCCGCAGCAGTTAATGAAGCCAACGATGGAGCTCAAGATAGTGCCCAGAGTGAGTCGCGAGCTTCGAACCCAAACGTTCCTGATTAGAACCCATTGATTATTCTTACATTACCGGGCCTACAAGATGGCAGTAACTCAACTCACGTCAATCCTATGGGTTATATGTTAGCTCTTTTTTATTGATTCCATAGTTAGATGAGAGCCTAACAAACCGGAAGTGAGCCAGAGATGGATGCAGACGTAACTTACCTATTGCACTGCATTCAATCTGTTGTTGCGATCGTTGTGCGTCACGCTGAAAATGGGAACAGAATGATAGAGATCAAGTAAACGAACAAGGGGCGGTCAACGACTCATGATCCAGAACCGACATGCAACTTCCCTTTACCAAAAAGTGAGTGAAACGGAAAGCAGACGATGAAAAATGAAACTGTAGCGGAGGTACTGACTCGCAAACACGTCCACTGCATCAGTCCTTGAGGGCTATTAGTGACTGATTATGTATGCGTCTAAGTGCACCATACAAATACTTAGCTACCATCAACTCATATGATTGAAGTCCAATGCAAGACGGGTTGACGGTTACCAACAAGAACAGAACGACTTGCCAGCCTTTCTTGGTTTGGCAGTGTCGACCGACCCAGTCATACAGGAAACAAGGACTGAAGAGATGAAAAGACTTGATAAAATTGGGTTCAGATACAGTCAATTCTGGACTGGATGCAAGCGTCGCGAATTTGATAATAGTCAGTCACCAAGTGCTTAAAACTCGTTTTGGAGGCCCGATTATGTTAAACACGGACACGTTTCCGATTACCGAGCTCCTATATTGAGCAACAATAGCAGTAATTGTATAATATTATTAAGGGGGGCCAGGCTCAAACGTTGAGTGCGTGATTTCTCTTCCAACCCGTCTTTCTTCTTTGCGAGAAGACAGCATTTCTACTTTCATCAATAAATGTTGGTCATCTGCGAGATACACTTTACTGTTCTCACACTCGGCTTTTTAATAGATGTTTGGGTATCCGGCTGTTTAGCAGAATCAAGTAGACTGATTACGCCGCTAGTCCAAGTCATTTACAGTTACGACTTTACCTCAGTGAAAAAAATGCCCAGTTAGAATACCCGCTTGTCATCCGCGGGGCTGCAGACTAGTTCCTGTTATTTAGATGCAAAAGATAAGCTCATTTACGGTCAATCGTGTCAGCAAAAATGCGCTATATTGTTCCGCCATACTGACTGATTAAGATCAGGGTGGATGAGTCAACTACAGAAACGCGGATCGGGAAGTGCATAGAATGAGTCCAAAAACCAACACTCTGCCACCAACCCACCACCATAGCAACACAATTTGGTGCCTTCGGATGGTTCATTCCCAACACCCAAAATGTAGACAGCTCACCGAAAAACAGCAAGAATGAACTCGGCGCACGACTGGTGCAGTAAGGGAGGTGCAACACGTTACAACTGTTGTTAAAAGAGGCAGTAGCTGAGGTAACGTAGGTTCGGTTATCGTGGTCGGTACGTGCAAAGAACAAGAGTCTGTGGAGGTGCTTGGAATACGTCGTTTAGGAATAGTGGTATTAGACGACAGACAGAAGTGAGGTCGCTCAGTACACGTCGATTGTGACCAACAACCTGTCACTGGGTGCATGCTAGCTATCGTACGGTAGCTAGATGGCGTGGGAACTGTTGACCAGTTTATGAACCCCTTTGGCTCATGGAGAATAAGTTTTAGAGGTCTTCTGACAGTTTTAGGATCTCCTGAAGAGGTTTCTGGAAACAGCTCGGGTGTATGGGGCAGAAACTCCTTGCTTGGTACTGTTAACGTATGAGGACCGTAATGTCCAGCCAAGCTCATTGTGGGTTTTGCCGGCAAACGTAGCTGAGTGAACAATTCTGAATCCATGGGGATTTCTTTAGCACTCTGACAACGCCGACAGCACACCGATACGTGGTGTTCCGTTGATGGTAGCAACAAACGTTGTGTTGGGTCAGAAGAGCCGGAGGCTGAAGAGCTACGATGAACTGGGGATCCAACAGCAAGGTCTTCTGGAGTGGTGCCGCTTTTTCGACGTTGATGAGTCATAAATAGACGCATGGTCACAGTCCCCGTAAACCTCCCAATGGGTGTGGAAAACTTCTTTTGATTGTACCAGGTCAAATTTTCGGACCCAGCAATATAACGCGTTGCACGACGATTATGAGTTAATCGATGGACATGTGACTGATTACTATTAATTGGTGGACAGGTCCGAGGTGTTAGCTCAGGCATACTCAAATACACGCTGCAGAAGTTTATTGGAACAGTGCCAGTTGCGAAATCCAGAGGACCACGAACCAACCGGTCCAGCTTGGGAAACGAGAAGTGTGATATGCGAAAGTCACAGGAATTACTCTTCGGAATCCAGTGCGGTGTCAACCGCTGGAAGCTGCTCTCTCTAGAGCCTAAGGTCTGGTTCAAATGAGATAAAGCAGGCTGCGACTTGTGTAAGTCAGATGTATACGGGAAACAGGTGGAGAAAAGTGCAGAAAATAACTTTGGGCGATACCTCGGAATATTTTTTCGGTGATTCGGTTCGTCGGCACCACGAGAGTTAGAAGTGGGACGGAATTTCTTAGTACGCACACATAAACGCAGACGACCTGAAGTACGTGGCAACACACGAATAAAAGCGGACTGGTGACCAAACGTACGCAGATGCCGCTCCGAAAAAAGTGTAACATCCAGGGTTTTACCGTGACTCGGTGAACGACAACTAACAGACTGCATCGAGTTCAAATCAACAAGTGAGAGGAATTTTGGTGCGCATCTACCCGGAAACCAACAAAAAATAAAAAGGGGGTAGCGAAAAAGGGAGAAAGGAGATGAATTTCGTTTAGATAAACAGACAACGGTGCACAGTAAACACTGACAAAAAACTGCTGGCTACAAATGACTAAAACGACTAATACCTTGCCAAGAGAGTTAATGGTGTAAGGAGACCCTGCGGGAGGAGGAACCACGTTGTTCGAGACGTTTGGAGTAGAGGACGACCGTTCCCTGCTGGTTGGGGTTAGATACTGGCGAGACTGGTGCTCGTGAGGTGTGACGAAGCCGGCATGCAGATAGGCGTCCGCCATACTGCCTCCCGGTAGACGCACCGTGGCGTCGCCCGGAGTGTTTCGATATCGCTTGTAGGCACCATGAGGTAGGGTTGCGAGGGTTTTGGGGGTTAGCCAGTTGGATCCAACAGAACCGGACGAAGTAGTCGGCAAACTAACGTGGTAGGCAAAGTTTGATTGACGATGAAATATTAAGGGACCAGAAAAAGACTAGGGTATGATGAGCACAAATCTACCCCAAAGGATGGATTTATGCTATCGATCGTACCCAAAACCGACGGCGGCCTCACGTGATTACTGTGGGGTAACCCAAACATATAGGAATAATAAAGTATCGAAGAACCAAGAATTATATGCCGACAGGGTAATGATACCTGATACCTAACGACGGACGCTGTCTACCAGGGGGAGGTGCAGACCAGAGTTAGATGGTGCTTCCGCTATCCCAATACACTGTTAAACTCTACTTACCATACATGACCGGTAAGCGAAAAACTCTTATGAGGAAAAACGGCCCTTGTAGTGAATTGAGGTTTTTGGAACGAAAGTACTGAATGGGATACCATCAAGTAGTACAGGATTTCTCTTGAAATCACTGTGGGATTCGTAAGCGCATTGCATCGCGAAAAAATAAACGGCGCGTCGGTCGCCTAAGTCCTCCATACTAAATTTTGGTTGTGTATGCTGTCTACTACCTGAGAATCCGGAGAGGGAAACAGTGGGTATTAATTCTCAGCAAGAACATCCTCGCAGTGTTACTGACACAAGTCAACTAATCTTCGTGGAAAGAAATCCAAAATTGAAACGTGCTCTCATTTTCATCCATTTAGAGCACGATCTCACCCCACATACACGACAACGAAACGAGTTCTGGATCGTTATTCGCCCGTTTACTAGTCGGAACAACTTGTGGAGGAACATTTGGTGATTGACCAAGTCCCGGAAAAATTTGATTGCTCGAGGCATATTCCTTCTTTAAACGCATTATGAATGACCTGATGAGAAAACACCAATTGTTAGGGTGGAGATTCAACACTGATGTTTTGAATCAAGACCGACATAAAAATCGTAACCAGAGACCTTGATATGGTCTGCAGTGGTTGCTTGGGATATCGGTTTGATTGAGTCATCTCAGACTGTTCCAAGAACTCGCCCAAAATTTGCTACTTGCATTACCTCTGTCAGAGAAGAGGACAATAGACATTGTCTGCCGGAGTTACTTTAACTGAAACGAGGCGCTACAGCTGGGTACGCAGACAAGCAGTAGTCTGTGTGAAGAGTCGGCTAGAAGAATCCAAATTACCCAGGGATGACATTTCCAGTGCGCTCAGTGAAGATGGTATAACTACGGAAATTGGTTTGGGAACTGGCAGTTTATCGGTGAATTTGTGGATGGAACGAATGCTGAGCATCCCGCCATCATCCATAGAGTGTATGGACGAGATGTATAATCAGTGACATCATGAGGATCTCATGGCTAACACTACCGCCCACCATGTCAAGTCCCGCAAACACAAGTTAGAGATACCATATTGAAAAATTGCGAGCGATACTATGGGCTTTATCGTTCAGAATTGTGATAATTTACAAAAACGCCACCGTCCAGATAGTTCACCGTGGTGAGAAACCATTGGGCAATAAAAAAACTAAAAGATTCAGTGAACTTGATTAATGAAACGACTCACTGAACCGCAACTATGTAATCATGCTGTCTTGCCTGAGAAAATGTAAACGTTTTCCGGGAAAACGTCAAACTCACTGTCGCGCACCAGGTAGATCACTACTGTAGAAAACTTCGTCCTCCAACACGGCGAGGCAAGTCATATCAGCTCGAGGAAGGCAGCGCTGATGGTACACCGCACCACAACCTTTGCAAATAATACCTAGAATGTGGTACGTGAATGAGCCTGGTCCAAAACGAGAGGAACCTTACCGTGAAGTATGAACTTGTGACAAAGATTGCAGTGTGCCTTGTCAAAAAAGGTTTTCCGCTGGAACTGATGTTCTGAGCGCTTTACACTACCTCTGGCAAAATCCACAATTAAATCCTCTCCGGCAAGGGCTATCTGGACAGCATCATCCTCCCAGGATACAGGCAAACTAAGATGGGAAATAAATAAGCAAATAAGTAAGTAAATAAATAAATAAATAAAAAGATATAGAATAATCAGTGTACAGTGCAGAACGTACCCTGAACGAAGTCGACTGACTACCAGCTGCTGAAGTTGCAACCCTCTGTGGGAGAGCTTTTTTCCCAAAGCGTGTTGAATTTGCTGTCCAGGTTTTACTTCGACTAAGGTGAACTGATTGTTGGGTAGATGAGCTCGAAGTCGTAGTTTGTTCGTCTGCTGTCCATGGGGAGGATAGTTCGAAGTAACCGGTGGCAGAATAACCTGTGGAATGTTCGGCGTGTTTGTGCCCGAAGGCTGATTAGACTTTGAATTCCCGGTTGACAAGTACTGGTCAATTCTGGACTTGAGTTCCTCTAACTCCCAAGAATACTTTTCAATGACAGCCTGGATACTGTTGATGTCGTTAGAAACCTCATCATATTCTTTGGTGATCAGGCCAAAACAGTCCTCTTGCCTGTTGATGAAATCAACTAGCTGACAGGTTTTCATTTGCAAGGCTTTGTTGACGAGGTTGAAGCCTTTAACCTGAAAATAAATTCCACCGTGGGTTGAGGAAGGAATCACGCGCTTTTCTGCCGTGAAAAAGTGCAATAGGTCATAGGTGAAGTGGACGCTCTTCCAAGTCGTAGTAAATGGCTAAGTTTGGATAACAACCGCCTCCAACAGAAAACGTGACTATTTCGCGGGTGCGGCTAGCTTCTCCACTCAAGATTTTTATTGGTATCGAGAGGAAAACACCTAGAAGCAATCTCGCCCTAAAAACACATACTGACCTTCGGAGTACTTTTGACATCTATCTCCCGGGACAAGCACACCGCTAACTAATAAAAAAACAGTTTCTGAACCAAGAGCGAACCATCAAAAACGTAAGCGTACTAGCTACTCATTACTAGAAGACTGGCGTAAAGTTCGTTGCTGCTTCATGTGTTAGTTATTTGTTCATGCAGGCTCATACAGGCTCAATTAGGGGCGCTTACCTACGTTTCCCTTACTTTCTAGCCAATCTAGTATCAACAAACATGATTCATTCATAAGCTGTCTGATAGGGAAATGCTACATTTTATGGATGGTAGGCCGCACACACAAGGGTCTGAAGAAAAAGCACAAAACAAAGATCATCAAAGAACATTATACTACGAAACCCACGTAAATCTGTACTTTACATGACATACATATACTGGAGTAAGAGGATTTTAGATATGTCAGCTGTCTATTCGAAAAATCACAATACTCCTATCCTTATACTATGTAAGCACCAGTATTGAATGCTGGGGCATTGCTGCCGGTGATTGTGACGCGCCCATCTAAGTTTAGGTAACTTGGTAGTATCTTAGATTCATTCTCCCTTCGTACTGCGTGCAGCCATGCACAGTAGCGTTGTAGCTAAAAAATACGACATGCATCACAAACAACATCACAAACGAGAGATTCAGCTGGGTTCCAGGTGAGCCTCTCGCAAAACCAAATTTGTTTGCAAATGAGTGTATTTCGACATGCATATAATTCGGTTCGACCCCTCGTGGAACTCCACATTGACCGGCACAGATCCGAACCCGCGAATCGGGTGTCCGACTGCGACATTGGCACGACTGGGGCCTTGGTTCATCTGTCTAGGAAAATATTTCATATGAGCTGCCAGAACAAGAAAAACGTGCCGATAAAATGTAGCTCCAAAGGAGCACTTTTCAGTTCTGGCAGAATATCAGCTTAACATTTATTATTTTATCTTTCAGCTGTAACATCCTTTCAGTACATAGCTGTAAAAAAAGGTTTTTGCCCAACTGAAGAACCCTTTCAGTGTCTAGCTGACATGCCACCAGAAGGAAGCAGGAGGACTGGAATACTGCGAAGTTGCCCAAGCCCAAACAGGAGCAGTCGAGATGCCGGGGTTGGGCAAGAACCAGGAACCTTCCAGTCAGTAAGTTAGCCCCTTAACCACTAATCAATCTCGAGTTCATTTTAACACGGCGCACAGTAACTTCGTTCGGATAAATCAAAACTCATCTTCAATGCCAAACAACTCCCAGTCACGATCCATCCCATCATTTCTCGTTTTCCACCGTAGTAAAGTCCCCGCTCAAATTCGTGGCACGTTGTAACCCCCATGACACCACCATCGAAAAATATGTGCATTTCGTATATGACACCGTTGCCAGATTTTACACTTTCCACTTTGTGCAATTCAACTAAGTCCCATGAGTAGTGCAATTATCTTTTCAACGCTATCAACTGAAAACAACAGAACGATCTCGAAACTCTTTTTGACGTGACTCACTACTCATTAGGCTACGGGAAACTAGCCTTAATACAAACGTAATTTTCAAAACAGTACACTAATTCGATTGCGCACAACCTTGCGTTAGAATGGAATATAAGGTTAACGGAAACCCAGGGAATACGTCTATCTGAGGAGCCCCAAGAGGGGCGAAACCAGGAGGGGGCTGTCGAAGAGTTTTCAGCAACCTCAGGAGTAGTGTGTCAGGTCAAGGAGGTATACTGTGATATACTGAACATCGTGCCAACTGAAACGAGACGGGTTTTGTGCAGTACATTCAGTTGAGGAATACCATAAAATAGGAGTTCAGTGGAGTCGTTAACAACAAAGCGACATACAAATGGGTGTATTTTCTCAATTGGTCCAGAAACGTCTATGCATTAATGTCGTCAAATCCGGCAATCGATTCAACGCTAGAAGCCCGTGTATTCACATCAGAGGAAGCGGCGCAGTCAATCTTTAAGCGTCAGAACGAACAAAAACTTCAACTTGAAAAGAAGCAAGCCTAAAGTCGGATTCAAACCAGCTAGTACTCCAAGCTTCATCGGCAATGATGGATGGACAGGAAGGTTAACTAGAACAGCAGTGTGCAAACAGTGGTGCAGCAGAAAATAGATCAAAAGCTGAAGACACAACAACCCACACTCGTGAGGCTTATCCTAAAACGGGTGAGTCACTTTCGCCAACGACTCGTACACGACTTTTCGTGTCCGGCGAGGTGTTTTGAGCGTAGTACCCCGCACATAAGTGAACCCAGTAACAACTAACGGTTAACTTGCTGTAAACTTCACTCACGAAAGTGAAACCACAACAAAAACGACAATACTTACCTTGCTATCTAGCAGGCTGCAGCGTTGCTGAAGAATGGCGAACAGAGCTTCACTACTTTCAGCCATGGTTGAGGCGAACTTCCGTAGTTTACATCACCAAAATAGTGAGACAATTAGGAAGAGAACCAGTCAATAGCAAGCTTTCTGAAAAGTTGAAAGTAAAGTAATACTACGAGAAAGCCATAATGCACATGAAATCAAAAACGGGACGGTGAGCAAATGTCCACGGAGCAGCCGATATCAAAGCGTGCGATAAAAGGGAATTGGGCATCAAATAGAGAGCACATCTAAAAACTGGAGCGACGGTACTGTTTACGGCTACTAACTGTCACGGCTAAAATTGGCACTGGTGCCTATGACAGAAGAGTTGACAGCTCAAGAGACCAAGCATCTTTGAATAGTCGAAGGTGTGTTTGGGGATTTGAAAACTTGAAGAGTCAGTGGGAACACCCGCATTCGATACACGCAGTAGCGGCACCATCATGATCGGCATCGCCATCACCTCTATCACTGAAAACATCAGAGTGGAGACTCTAGTGCTTCAGCGCCACACAAACAATTTGTGCATAGTGTGCAGTAAACAGGCGATACGACACTCGATTGCTAAGAGATGCCCAAAATCTGAAGACAACCAGCTGGCGGTTTCGTCCCGTCAGATAGGCTAAACCCCAGAAATATGATAAAATCGACCTCAAATAGAATGGTAGTTTCAGGGCAGGTTACCCTTTGAGTTCACATACATGGTCTCTGCTTAGAAAGACAACAGCTTCCAACCCGATCAGGTTTACCACTTGTCAATGGAATGCCCCGCTGATAGGGTGGTTACCTAACCACCTCGTTTCCACTCGCCAGATGCTTGAGCAGAAAGGGCCCTTCAAGGAAGGTAGCTTGCTGACATTCGGGGCGCATGACCGAACGTTGCCGCAATGTTGATGTCTCTAAAATCTGATGCAACTAAATTCAGCTCACTTCAATTTATCAGCTATTAACCGTGTGCCATAGGCACATTCGTCCCAGCTGCTACAGTTTCGACCACCGGGAAGTGGGAGTGTGGGACATACAGCCAAGCATTGGAGACGATGGCGTGTTCAGTTAGTTCAGGAACTGGGTGGCTACGTATTGAAGGTGATAGCCTTGATGCACGGACGCCACTGACTGCGCGACTGGTCCATGTATGCCAATGTCATCAACCATTGATGAGTTGAGTCCAGGGGGCTCCCATCCAGGGAGATGATATTTGTCGACCCGACTAAGTTTACTGGTTAGTGTTTTAATGCTCCGTTGCCAAGTCACACACTGTCCGCCTCTCGGTCGCTTCCACTCAGCACAGGGCTGGGCGAAAAGAGCTCTGCGAGGCAGCCAGTCTTCTGGTATGCGGATTACATGTCCTAATCAGCGTGACCTATGAAGTGTGAGTAATCCATCTAGCGTGAGGGTTCCTTCTTCCTAGGACCATTTGGCATACCTTAGCATTCCTGATCCGATGTCCTCACCAGGCAACGACGGTCAAACACTGACATCTTTCTTATGTCCTCTGCGCATAGAGACAACGTCTCTGATCCATAAAGCAGTATGGATCGCACTGCCGCAGTGTAAGCTCTTCCCGACAGACAAACTGACATCACGCCGGCGCCATAGGTGTCAGAGGTTGGCAGAAGCTACCCTGGTCTTTCCGATCCGAGAAATAATCTCATCTTCAGCTAGCCCAACAGAACTTATACAACTATGTAGGTAAATAAATCTATCAACCATATCGATTGGCTCGTCTAAAAGCATGACGTTTGGGTTTGACCCCACCCAGTCCTGTAGCAGCAATTTACACTTGGCATGTCAAACCGTGCGGCAGAGTTATTTAGGTTATTTAAAATGCATCCTTTTGACCGGTTCGTCGAATCAGCTAAAAATAGGGCAGGGCAGTTGCCTGCAGAGAAAGCCCTCTCCATCTATTGGGCCTTCGAAATCCACCAGAGTTCTCTGTCATTCTTCAAGCTCCTGGTTATCCGGTTTTTGAGGAATCTGCGTGTGCCATAACAGTCGCCAGTTGCTGGTATGGCCTTTCTGGCAGCGGTAAGATCTGCTGATCTCGACAATATCTAGTGTTCATTTAGTCGAGTCGGATGGCTTGAACAGACAGTTCTGAAAGATGAGCATGGCTCCTTTAACTCGTTTCCATTCAGCCTCCAAGCAATATTTGTCATCCGCATGACTGTGCGTTTTCAGTGGCTTTCTAGCCAGGTCAGCTAGATACCCTTGAGCTAGCGAAACTTGCCGAAGTTGATGGATGGAACAGCTCTGCTTTCATCATCATCATCATAATCATCATCGACAGCATGACATCAGTGTTCAACACCGATGCTTCGCTGCCGTACAACCATGATTTATTTGAAAGCCTTATTGTGAAGAAAATAAAGGTGGACGGGGAAGGGACTTAGTGCTAGCTTACTACAATCATTCCGAGGTGCCTACACCTCCAGACACTCATTCAGTCTATCTAGATAGAAACTGACAACAAGATCGCCACTGACATCGGTTGGCGGCCATATATTGCAGCGACTCCAACCGGGTGCAGTGAGGACCACGTGGTCCTCATTCTGGAAGGCGAGTAGCACTGACAGCACCCAAGCATTTCGTAATCTCCTTCATACCCCCCTGCCAGGTCAAAGATTCACCACTTCTTTGCTTTCACCACTCGGAATTGAGCACGGAAAACAGCACTCTCTTAGGCAAACGATGGCTCGGCCCACCCAGTACGTGGCCCAAGCAACGCAACTTCTGGTGCTGGACATATTCTTCGAAGTCTCCGTTGCACAACCGAAAAATCGCTTTGTAATCGTACAGTTACGTATTCTCTGACATTCACCCACACGAGCTATGGTAGAACACCTGAAGACGTCTCACTTCCGCTGCTACTAAACGTCAATTCTCACATCCATACAACAAAACAGCCCGCGCTGTAGCTTGATACACACGTCCCTTGAGATTCAGGGATATACCACTTTGACGCCATAGGTGTCTCAAATCAGAAAACGCGATCCGAGCCTTGCAGATTCGTGCATTGACCTCATCTGTCACGCTACAGTCAGAACCGATACAACTTCCAGATACGTAAAACGCTCCATGCTCTGCTTTGGCACGCGCAATGCTGACGGAAAGCGAAGTGATAACCGGGCTCACACAATGACATGATCAGAGTCGAGTTGTGCACCCCACAAGGAGCGGCAATCCTTAAATGAGGCTCTCCATCGGTAACTGATAGCCACGTGGTCCAGTTAAGTCCATGACTGTCTTACGGTTGCCAACCCCCAAGTAATTCGATATGAACGTTTGTGTTGGAAGCTCTTACTGACCAAGAACAGAGGGTGATCAGCACATAATTGAAACCGTTGCTCCCCATTATCCGTACGCTGAGCATCGACTCGGAATCTATCACCTAATTGTGTTTCTTCCGGACTAAGTCGTCCAATTTGGACATTCACATCACCCACCGGCTTCAATATATCCGTCCCTCTTGCTGACCGAAGCAACCTCGACAGATATCGATAAAACCCGTCCTCAGTCTCAGAACTGCAGTCTGTCGAGGTGTGCTGATACGACAAATAAATATTGTTTACCACATCGATCTGGATCGAGATGAATTCAGTCAGACAACTATCCAGCGCAAACACGACTGTTTACTTGGATCCAGTCCAGTGTGGCGCTTTCAGCTTTGGGGCTGAGTGCTACTCCAACACCGCAGATACCACGAGCCATTGCTTTAGGATCACCAATATGCAATTTTGGACGCATCAGTTTCGACGACGGGACGTTGTAGTCGACAGTAACGACCATCGCATTCCCCAATTCTTGCACAGGGTTCTCAAATGCTGTCCGGACACTCTCCGGAAGCGGAAATATTTTGTTTTTTTAACCAAAGGATGAATTTTGTCAGAAAACGGCGGTATCCACTGTGAGTAGTGGGCGAACGGACCAACGGCTCTTTGCTGTGATTTTCCGTTCTGTGGAAGTGGGAGTTCTCCTATAGGGAGCATGCGTTCTGGGTCAGGTTATATAATACCTTTGGAGATCTTGTAGCCCAGAAGAGTAATCTCTTCAGTCTCGAATCTGCTTTTTGTGTCGTTCAAAGTAATGTTGTATCTTTCAGCGACATCCAGATTACGGTCATATTTATCTCTTGTTTTACCACATATTGTAACGTTATCACTGTACGCGAATGTGTCTTTCACAAGTTCGGCTTTGATGGTATTGTTTGACGTCCGTTGAAAACACGCAACCCCGCTTGTCACTCCGACAGGAATGCGCCGAACCTGGTATATGTTCCCGCCGGCTTCGAATGCAGTAAACGGTATACCTGACTCGATTATTGGGACCTGATGATATGCACTCTGGTGGTCCAGTGTACTGTAGACGGTGTAGAAAGCGATGGTTTCCATCATCTGATCCAGTCTCGGTAAATGGTAAGCGTGAAGGTAGGTGAAGCGATTGATGGTCTGGCTGTAGTCTATGACCATGCGTCTCTTGTGGTTCGTATTGCGCGTTACTTGTGCACTTGTGCTCTCTATGGGGAATGTGATGCTTCGATTATGCCATCGGTGAGCATTCGGTCCACTTCATCTTCCGGTGTATGACAACGAGATTTCTTGACGATCCGTTTGCAATTCACAGCAAGCTTAGTGAATAAAGATGGAGATTCCATTTTCGCGGATGATACGGCAAGTGGTTACGGTGCCCCGTTGACCACCAAATGGAATTTCAACTTTATCCTGTAACCCCAAGAATTCATGTCCAAGAAGGATGTCGGCACAGAGGTTCAGTGATACACAAAGTTAGAGAAGAACTCGTATATAGAATCTTTTGTACTGAATAGACACAAGGCAATAACCTTTGGTGGAAGATGAATGTACCGTTGACGCCATAGTTTCCAGTTATGAGCGTGTAGGACTGATGAAGAAACGAAACATCTGGAGGTGCCGGTATTAATAAGAGCTCGGACAGTAACGCCGTTGACCAAAATATCTGTCGTAGTTTTAGATAGGCAATAGTGGTATGGTGGCACACAACTCAGCCATCTTAACGTGTGGTGGTGGGTGCATTATTGGAGGGAACTACTCTCTGCTTCACCCAGAACCCGTCTCCTGATTAACTCGTTCACTCGTTCCAGCCAAATCCAGCTACACTTCCGAGATAACAGTGGTCAAGAATCTAAAGACCTTTCAGATCCTCCACCCAATGTGGCCAAGTCCCCCAACCGTACTACAACAATACTGCCCGTACTGTAGTCTGGTATAGGTGTTAATTGAGACCCAGTGATATGCTCTTTTGATGCCACAATTGGCGCAAATTAGCAGAAGCAATTATTTCTCACGAGATTCGTGCGCTGACTTTGTCACGATACCGTGAGAGCTAATGCAACCTCCGAAATACGTATGTCACTCCACAAATTCAATCGTTTCTCCATGAATTTTTGGAAACATGTCCGATAGCCGTACGTCTTGCAGCATGGCGGTGATACGCTAAACACCGCTGCCTTGCGGTTGGGATTTGAGCAGTAGCCTTTGGTGGAGGACCCTAGTCTTCATCTTTTCAAGGTCTAAGCATCCTGGCAGTCGCCCAGCCCATGTACAACCATGCCACATCGGCCACCACGTTGGAGGTCCTGCTGAAAACGCTTAAATGGGAGGATTAAACCAAGAACTGAGCTGTGGCACTACCGTTATTACAGTCTCCTTGAATGGTTGCCCAGCGATTGTCAACTCTGTGCGGTTCGATGGCAACCCCCGCGAAAGTAAACTCCACGACAATGACTGCCCGTTCGTAGCATCTGCTTATGTCTTAAGACATTGTGGATCTGTGTTGTAACGTGAGAACGCCTATCGGTTACACCTGAATTGGGCCTGCCAGACGACGCGACAAAGAGAAGACACAAGACCAAATATACGACTAAGCTATCCGTCAAACATAGAGCAAGCGCGTAAATATACAGGAAAGCTGATTGGCCAAATACGATCACTTACTTGTTTGTCCTTGTCCAGCCAATGGTGAGGCTCCTGCCTTGACCAGCTTCACACCGGCTCCGCTGGTCGCATTATGCTATGAAATGTTTGGTGAGCTCCGCTCGTACACCTGCTATCCAGATTGTGTGGTGACCAATGATGAGATTTGCGATCTCTGTACATGTACTTTTCGGTCCTAACACTCTTATACTGTTAGAGTTTCTAGGGTGCATTGAGCACCTTGTTTAAGTGGGCTAAGAGTCCGAATACTGTTGTGGCCGCCAGGGATATGAATGTGAAAGAATTCAGGATAAGCGTTGCACAGGCTCAATCGGGTGGTCGTCTTGGACTGGATTCGAGACGCATGGACAGTGACCAGTGTGTGGTGTTTTGTAACTTTCTTTTGCTCTCATTATAACGTTACGTATTTCATCAATTTCATAAACGTTTTTTGTTTGAATACGCAAAACCACAAAAACGCGCATTTGTACAAATTATAGACAATACAGGCATGATCGCATTCTCCGATTTTCTCTTCTCATTTCACTCGCGCTTACAGCGGTCGTCCGCGAGCTTCATGTGCTAACTCTGGTATCAAAACATTTCAGACTGTCTTCGGAGTTTATTGTATATGAGAGCTTCCCGGAAAGAAGACCCCTGGACATCCACGA
>SJOL01006473.1:435493-454691 GCA_004794785.1 Opisthorchis felineus
AAAGAGCAGTGCTACACCCATTTTTCGCTTGTGCCTTTCAGGTGAACGACAACCGCAGAACGACAAGAACACAACCGACCCGGGAAACTTGGGCAAAAACCTCGATCTTGTGTATCAATCCGTGAATCAGTGAACCATGCGAAATGCACCTCCGTCAGACTCTTCCTTCCATAAACGGCCGACTAGCGCACCACCAATAGCCAAGCCGTTTTGCGTTTGAGCAACTCAGGCTTGCCTGTGAACTGCTTTCAGAGACTTTGGACCAGGAGCCCGCAAACCTTTTTAAACTGTCAGGTTTCTGAAGGACACAGGAAGACAGGAGACTAGAATAGCACAATACCTGAAGGTGAAAATGATCGGGGTCTGGTTTTTCCAGCCAGATGGGGTTGAATCCTCTCTTAGACACTTGGGCTTCGCACCATCGTCCCAATTTTTGGCTGCCAACACGCTGAGCTGTCGGGTGTTTGGTGAGTCATCAGAGGCGCACCAGGCCCAACAGCCCTATTTTACGCGCTACGCCAAACTCCCGGAGGGTCAAACTAGATACCTAAACCATCCATTCATCGAGTGCATGTACGACCCAATGTGTATGTACGACAGTGTGTCTCGGGTTAGCATGTGACAACGCTAACATTACAGTTTCGTCAGTCAGATACCGCCGTGAAGGATTTCCGGGTAGCAGGGACCTAACTTAAATTCGCTCATCGATTTTTTTTAACGCCACCACCATAGATTAACCCATCCTATAAATTTATAGCTCATGCGGAGAAAAATATTCCTCGAGTTATTGTTTATGTTTCACTTTAAGGCGGTATTAGCGGGTCTAACGATGATGAATCTGCTATGGAAATGTGGGGGGTTCAGCATCCGTTAGACCACAGAAGGTTTGAGTAGTCCCCAGAAAGCCTCCCATTATTCATATTTCCGAAGAGAATATATATCATCTTTAAGGTTGTTTTTATTCATAGAGTCTATATACCCACAAACCCATTTTATGAGATGACGCTAGTTGCCCCTTATCGCGATCACGGCCGGTTGTAGACCATAGTGTCCGTGAGACCAAATAATGCTGCAGCATTTCTCATTATGGCCCCACGGCGTGGGAGAAATGCCATTATATCTTAAAAATATGGTTTTTAGAGGACAAAAAGTACTCCCTTGACCCTTACACCTAATTCTGCGCACAGGCGCTAAAGTCGTTTGGTATCTGGACTCCAAGGCCCTTTGTGGGCGTGTTTTCGACAAAATGTTAGCGATTTCTAAATGGCTTACTGTCAGTGGGCTATCTTCCCAGTCTTTTTTGCCGCTCCTGTGTATTTTCGCATATTCGGGGACAAGTTCTAACCTCGTCTTCACCGGTAGGCTTAACTTGGATTACCCTTTCCAGGGTGCAGACATAATATTTCTACCTTTCAACCACGGCCTAATGGGGTGACAGTTTTTCCAGATAGGAGGAGCGATTCGGAGGGTGCGTTAAAATTTTCCCAAAGCGAGGCCATCGCTCATGAGGTTTTGGACAATCCTAGTTCCATAAACTTCCCTTGACTCCCTAAGTAGCACGGATGCAAAGCCTATGGTGCTAAAATTGTGCGTCTCACTGCAGCCTCTACTCCCGTAGATGACAGCCACTGTCCATCCGCCGGCTATATTTCCAACTTCAGTAGTCGGTTGTAACGCCCAGTAACGGGCATCTTTGGGACATATCAACGTTTTATTAGTGTGTCTGCGTGAATCTGTATTAATCAGCGAGCTTGTTGGCACCCAAGCCCTCCAAGCAACGGTGTTTTTTCTTCAGCCACTTCGGATTCCCCCTTTTCGGAAGTAACTCTGAAGTTTTAAATAATGACTCCTCAGAATTGCCGTGATAGCCCCGTAAACTCTTTCTAGGTACTGAGAAATTGGCTCGCTTATCTTGAATTTCCATCGAATTCGTAACAACATTGCAAAGCCTAAGAGCGGCCAGGCAATTTCGTCCTACCCTGACGGTTTTTTATTGTGGCCGGGGGTAGAAGGCTGTAAGTTGACACGTGCTCAGGTTTCACACGGATCCGTCCAACTATGGCTTATCGAATGCATTTGAATGCGGTCACGGCGAGAAGTTAAACATTATGCTGACGGTTTTTAGCAGTCCAAATAAGCAGATTTTATAACATGGCTGCTAAATGGAACCGGAAGGGTGCTGGTACGACTTGGCAGAAAATTTCCACCCACTGTCAACGTGTCATTAAATTAAAACAAGATTCGACCATGATCTGTCGTTAAGCCGCATCTTCCAGCAGTTTTATACATCAGGTCAGTTCTACCGATCCAAAGAATTCCAAGGAGGGGTGTGGCTATAATCGCAGCAAGCTTTCGCAAGGTGCTGGAATTGTGCTGAGTGACGTTTAGCTCGGTAACGTTGGTTTGGGTGCAGCAAACATTACGAGTGACAGTGTCACTGTTGACGTCGAACTTGAAAGCATTAGTCATCATCACGTTTAAATGCATCACAAAAGCGGCGGTACACACCAGTTACGGCAACATCCAAAGCCTCATTGGACTGCCAAATAGGGTTTGCAGTGTACGCATCAACGGCATTCCGTTAGCTTGAACTCGGATGCTGGCTCAAAAATTACGGTTCTCAATGGAATAAATCCACTGGTTGCCTCACGCACACAGCACGCCTAAGTGCGACCCAGCACAAATTTCAATTTCAAAGCATTTGCTTCAGGTCCTCTCGCAAGGCTACGCGTTCCAATTTTCGACGGATTCGGCGTTGCGCGGACGAAATGACCTGGATGCGCTTCCTCTACAGTATCAGACCACATTTCAGTTTAAAACACTGGAACTTCATATGACGTATATACAGTGTCAAATATGAACTGAGCGGACGACAGAAAGGAAGTTTTCCTCAACAAACCATTAATCGGAGTTAACTGAACCGGATGTAAAAGGGGCCGGCTAAAACATACGCTTGCGTACGAACCCATTTTTTGGTATCAAAAGGCAGTGTATATGTATCAAGGCCCATGGCCTTTTGCAGACTATTTGTTGACGAAAGTGAAATGTGGGAAGGTATTCCACAGAGGTCTGCACAGCCCAGCGATACCCACATATTTAGCCCAAAGAGGGCTCTATGAGGTTTTTGGTTATCAGTCGGAATTGCAGCAAGTTGCTTTAAAACCGACGGCTATATTTTAACCAATTATGGATACGATACAGAAAGGTGTCTTTGGTGTTGCAGTATGCCTGGACAAGTTACAAGTCATGAAATTGTGGCAGAGCCTTGATTAGGTGCTTGATAAAGAATGGCTTCAGAATGTTCCATGTAAAATGCGATTTATCCATGAGGTTGATAAAATACGTCGGCTACATCACTGAGAAATGTGACCCCGACAAAACCCACGGAATGCTGACGTCACCCGATAAATAATTGTCCCCATAGACCTCGCATTCCCCTAGCAGTTCTTGGGCTTCATTAGCCAACCATGCGTGGGTAAGGCCCAAACATTTTCCAGGAGTACAAGTTAGCATGAGCTCATTTTTCACTATCTGTGTTATCAGTCTGTCTTCTGGAATAATTCCTACCATATCTTGTTAGGAGGATGTGATCCCAGTGACTCCATAATTTGGTGCAAGTTTTTCATTAACCTTCTCACAAAGGAGGACTATTACAGCTACCTCACAGTTACACGAAACATGAACTTCTCCGTGTACCCGTTACACAGGCGAGTGACTATCTGATGCACCTAAAAGATTACCGCGTGTATAAATTTATTCACACTGGACACGTTGACTAAACTTCTACGCCTGCCGGCCCCCTTAAGTCTGCCCTTTTTTTACTTCACTACGATAAATTTCAGGCGGAATGTTTTGAGGGAGACAGACATACAGCGTTTAGGATCATCAGCATAAATGTTTTAAAAAATCCACGACGTTATAGCCTGCCAGTGACATAGTTCTATACTCCATACGCCTCTGATTGCCCCTCAAAAGAGGAATTGAACAAGACCAATGAAAGTAAGTTTGAGCATAACACTTTCACATCTGTGAATAGTGGAAGCGTCGTGGGTTAAGGTTATACAGAGTTTGATTCTATTAACGAATCATCGGCAGGCGGGCGGGCATAGAGGACTTGAAGCGATAACGTACTTTTTGTGGCAGAAACGTCTTTTGGTGAAGGCATTAGCTAAAAAAGCTTGAGACAACACAAAGAATTAAATAAAATTTCAGGAAGACTTTCGAACTCATCTTGCAAAACACATTCACCATAGCTTTGGTACATTATCTTTGGTGGCGCACGGCCAGTTTTGACCTCTTAGTGTCCAATAGGCAGGCCCAGTCCCCGCGTCGCCACCAACCTTATAGTCTACTTAAACCCAAAATGCGCAAAATTCGTGAAGTACTCTGGTATGCACACAAAGTTGATTTTCGCGAAAGACTCAACTAAATCTAGCTGAATCTTTTTTCATGCCAGATTCAACTGGATACAGTGGAGTTTGACACAAAAAAAACTAAATTAGCATGCAAAGCCGGCAGCCATACCGTGGGCCCATTGATTAATTCCCGCAAATTTATATGCGGTATTTTGCGTCTAGGCAATGTATCGTGGTGTCTCAGATATCGCAACAAATGAAACATGCGATGAACATCGTGGCGCACTCAGTAGAAGAAGAAAGTCATAAAAGAGGCATTCAGCTGGTTTCAGTTGCGTCATTCTGCAAAAATAATAATCGAGTGCGAATAAATGTACATGGTGAATCCTCCGGTCGACTTCCCAAAAATGGTGCTGGGATAGGCGAAATAACCAAGTGAACTTTCAGAAATCTATTGGGATACTCAATAATTTGCGTACAAATTGTTTTCAATTTTGTCCGGCCAAATTTTTTTGGCGCGCTCCCTCCGGAGTCGGTTGCGCAGTGGACCACTCGTATTGTTAACTCTGCCCACGAGCAGTCAGTCTTGAGTCCTACGGGGATGCCCCAGTATTTGCAACGAAACCAAACAACAGCCACTGTGATGATAGTTCTCATAACTTAATGTCTTTGTAGACTTTTCTGCTGGGTTCTTCTTATTAAGCGGTGTCATCAAACAAGACACTGGTACGCTGATTTTCCGTTTTTTACCAGAACGATGGTTATCCTAGCAGCGCTGTTCTGCATACAAATTCCTACCTAGCGCAGCTCATTCTGGAGATAAAATAAATAAATAAATAAATCGTTCGGCTGCGGCTTCCTTTCGGTGCCTATCTGCCATGCCACCAGAAGGAAGCACGAGGGCTGGGATACTGCCAGGCTGCCCAAACCTAGACAGGGGAAATCAAGAGGCAGAGGTCGAGTTCGAACCATAGACCTTCCGATCAGTAGATTCGTGCTCCAACAACTTGAGCCATCTCGCCCTTTCTTACTTGTGCGCATGAAGTCTTAATCAACATAATGCAGGACGTACTCATATAAATCAAGCATTGCACTCGCCACACATCGCAATTTTCCAGATAAATGTGATTTTTGCGAGGTTAGGCCCTTCATGTGATGCTTTTTCAAAGAAAATGTGCTAATAGCTCTTTTAACTAAACTTTACTAGTGCCAGATATCAGCCTACCTGTCTAAGGTTGCAAGATATGCGGTGTTTTTACATTGTAGGATCGGTTTCTGTTTATATTTTGATTTTCTTGCTAATGCATGAGACATTTTTAGAACGTTCCATCATGTGGAACGCTGTCCCTCTTCCAACCATGCGTAGCAAAATATCAAGAAGGCCGATGACTTGCAATTGCATGTATTGGTCCAAAATGGGCACTTCAATGCAGAAAAATATAACAGCTTGCTTCACTGATATGTCGGCTAGCACAATGATGTAAGAGAATGGGGTCGCCTTCAGACTGCGAACACCAAAACAACGCAGGCCATCCAAAGAGTACAGTGGTCATTTACTGATACGCCACCATCACCACTCCATATATGCAGTTGTTTTTACAGAAAATACAATTCTCTATGTAACGTAGAAAGCTTGCAGTCACAAACTCGATTGAATCTATTGTTCTCGGCGCTTTAGTACAGCACGCATGTAAACCTAGTGGCTACCGGTGTGAGAAGGGAAACCCTTCGCTGCGGAGTTGTTTATTAGAAAACGCCAACTAAACAGTTACAGACTATTGGACAGGAAGGTTAAACTCTCATTTGCATGTTGTTTTTAAAAACGGAATATCCATCTTCTTCTCGAACGCGTCTTCTTGAACTCTCCTGGATATTCATTGACTATCGCACAATTGCAAGCAAAAACTGTAAAGTAGTTCCACAAATTCCGTAATAAATCCCACCTTCCATTAGATCAAGGCGAAGTTACGAGAACACACATACTACTCGCATGCGTCATCAGTAGTACCCACCGTTACACACCTTCACCCTTTAAAGGTTGCTTGCATGCCACTGATTTCCATTTACCTCCGTTGGGTCGGCTCCGGCAGCTGGTCTGTTCGGCAACTCTTCGGGTGTATCATGCCACTTCCGAAGCTGAGTCCCATTTACTCTTTTCGATCCCCGACCGTCTTGAATTGTATAGACGTTCCCCCGGCGGTCGGTAACGACAAACGGACCTTGCCATCGGCTGCCCAGCTTCCGCGATCCCAGTCCACTCCTTCCAGGATTCTGATGATCCTTCCACTTAACCTTCGCGCCTATGGGGAATGGTCGTGCCTTTCTACTTGCCGTTTTCTGTCTAGTCCTTTCCTGAGCGGCGGACAAGTTTTCTCGAGCTTTCCTCCTTTCCTCTCCTAGCTCCTCTGGAGACAAGTGTGTTGCCGGCCATAACCCAATTTCCTGATCAACTGGAAGGCGCGGATGTCGACCGTACATCAGCATGAACGGGGACTTGCCTGTGGTTGGCTGTATGGAAGCCCGATGAGCGAGCAACACCATCGGCAGGTTCACTTCCCAATCACCTCCTTTGGCCGCTAGCCACTCCTTGATCGTTCGGTTATTGCGTTCTGTAAGACCATTTGTTTGCGGGTGATATGGTGCCGTCCTCAGCCGTCTGATGCCCAGCTTCTGCAAGCAACTCCTAAACTCTTCGCTCTCGAAGCAAGGCCCTTGATCCGTTAGAATCATTTTTGGCACCCCGTGGTTGGCCACGATGTGACGCATTACCACTCCGCTGATTGTCGTCGCCCGTTGGTTTGGCACGGCTGCCGCCTCGACCCACCGCGACAGGTGTTCTGTCATCACCACGATATACTGATTTCCACTGGTTGTCACCGGAAAGGGGCCCATGACGTCCACAGACCATAACTCGCCGATTTCTGATACAGGAATGGGTTCCATGGGATTGGTTACCCCTGTCGTATCCCCTTTCATCAGTTGGCACCGCTTACAGGACACCACATAATCCATCACCTCACTTCTCATCCCGGGCCAGTAGGCCCTCTGCCGAAGTAAGTCGTATGTCTTGGTGCACCCTGTGTGTGCCATTTCGTGGCATTCGACGATCAGCTTCCTTCTCAAGACGCGAGGTATTACGGGCAGCACAACATCAGAATCAGTGTCGTTCCAAGAAATTATGCCAGCCTCACTCAGACTCAATCTATCAAAGTGACTCTGGAACATTTGCAATTCCTTGTCTCCGTCTCCGTTCTCAATATTCCGTCCATCCAACAAGGAGGCTGCAACCTTCCGTAACACAGGATCCTGCCGTTGGAGTTGCACCAACCTCCCGGGATCCAGTTCGACGACGAGGCTATTGGCACCGATCATGATCCTGGGGGCCTCATCTTCAGCCTCTGGTCTTGACAGCCAATCAGCCAGGTGATTCTCCTTCCCTGGCACGTGCCGGATCGTAAAGTCGTACTCTTGCAACCGGAGTGCCCAGCGCGCGAGCTTTCCGCGAGGATCTCTGGTGGTCCTGATCCACTCCAGGGGTTTGTGATCAGTCTCGACATGAAATCTTTGTCCAAGCAGGTATGGCCTCCACTTATCCAGGGCCCAGACGATCGCTAAACATTCTTTCTCAATAGTCGAGTACTTCTGCTCAGCGTTAGTCAGGACGCGACTGGCATATTCGATAACTCCATGCCTCTGCTTCAGGACAGCGCCGATACCGCGGTCGCTAGCGTCCGTTGCAACAGTAAACATCTCTCCGACCCTGGGCAGTTTGAGGGTCAGTTGCTGATCCAGCATGCGCGCTTTGACACGTTCGAAAGCCTCGTGTGCTTCCCTGGTCCATTCGAACTTCCGATTTTGCCCAAGCAAGTCGTACAGTGGAGCAGCAATCGTGTTGAAATCTTGGACAAACCGGCTGTAGTATGCTGCTCGCCCAAGAAACTGCCGTAGGGATCGCTTGGAATTGGGAACAGCACAGTCCTCGATCTTTGCCAGTTTTTCTGGCAGTGGGCTAACCTCTCCGTGACCCACTTTATGCCCCAGCAGTGTCACTGAACTCCGAGCGAGCTGTGTCTTGGCTTCATTTATCCGCAGGCCCGCCTCCCGGATACGCTTCAATACGGCCTTCAAATGAACTGCGTGCTCTGGTTCCGAATTGCTGTACACAACGATATCATCCCCGTACACGGCAACATTCTGTAGACCCTTCGTTAAACGAAGCATCAAGCGCCGGAATGTGAATGGTGCTCCCGACAAACCAAACGGCATCCGTCTAAATTGATATTGGGTGTCCCCAACGGTGAACGCCGTTTTCTCCCGGTCCTCCGCCTTGATAGATAGTTGCCAATATCCGGAACGCAAGTCGAACACCGTGAAATATCGGGAATGCTGGAGGGAATCGAAAATATCCGCCACCGAAGGGACAGCTACAACCCGATTTACGGTCAGTTCGTTCAAACGCCGAAAATCCACGCAGAACCGATACTTTCCATTTGCCTTCTTTACAAGCACAACCGGGGAGTTGTATGCACTGTTGGCCTCCTCAATTATGCCATTTTTCAACATCTCCTGCACTTGCTTATGGACCTCCTCCCGTAGATGGAGCGGCAGCGGACGGGGTCCGTAAGGTCGAAAGCATTCAGACGAGAGCGGAATTTCGTGTTCAATCCACGAGCAGAAGCCAAACGGATCCTCTTCGCCTGTGAACAATTCGGAGTATTCCTCGACCACGGATTGTACTGACGGCATGTTACAGGACGGAAGCTTTCGGACATGCAGCTCGTTCACGGCAATGCTTGGGTAACCTTCAAGCTTGACTGCGCCATACTTGGTCACCAGTTTTCCCCGCTTGAGATCAACCACGGATTCTGTGCCCCTGAGAAAATCTGCTCCCAAAATTGTCTGCTCAATGTCTGGGCTGATAAGGAACTCGTGCTGCACGGACCTGTCGCCTAGGCGCATTGAGTGCATTGACAATCCGTCAATTTTCAGTTGGTATCCACCCACTGCTCTTACGGCTAGCGCGCACGGTTTGCATACAGCTTCGTTCCCTCTCCGTCTCAGCGATACCCCTGCTCCCGTATCAATCAGACACAGCTCCTTCTTCCCGTCTATCTCGACAACGGCCTGTATGGTAGCCTGTGTGACTGCACTGATCGCAACCCACCCGGGAAAAGAGGAGTAGTCCAAAGTTTTATTATGTACAGGTGGTCGGGTATGAGGGCATTGATTCTTCCAGTGGCCATGCATGCCACACCTGTAGCATCGGCTCATTCGAGCGTGCCTCCGAGATTCCGTCTTGATTGCTGCAAGCTGTCCGGCAAGTTGGTCCACTTTGTTCTTCAGGTCCTCCACTGTTAACTCATCCCTGTTCTCCTGCGACTGCAACGTGGCCAGTGGCGCCTCGGCCAATTCCCGTGCCAGACGCACCAGGTGCTCCACACTCAACTGGCCAGTTGCTCTTGCCAACCGCAACTGGGCACGAAGCGCAGGGTGGACTCCCTCGACGAACTGTTCGGACAGCAACTGCTGGCGCGATACTCCGTCCAGTTCCGGCAAGGCCCGATCCAACAACTGCTGCAGGCTGGCGAAGAACACGGTCGGGTCACATCCAGGTCCCATGCTGGCCGTCTTGAACCGCCTCATAGCCTCCTGGCGGTCGGCCGGCGTGTCGAACTCCGCTGCAAGAGCTTCCTTCGCGGCGGCCCAGTCCATCTTCCGAGGGCCTCTTCTGGCCGCATCCAGGGCCGCCTTCGCCCGGCCTCTGAGGAGGGTCTTCAGTGCCGCCAACTTACCCCTGTCGGTCTCCAGTCCTGCCGCCTCCGCAACATCCTCGAAGTCCTCCAGGAAGGTCCGCACATCCCCATCCTCGAAAGGTTGTGGCCACGGGATCCTCATCCTTATCCTGGTCACGGCACCAAATGTAAGGAGGGAAACCCTTCGCTGCGGAGTTGTTTATTAGAAAACGCCAACTAAACGGTTACAGACTATTGGACAGGAAGGTTAAACTCTCATTTGCATGTTGTTTTTAAAAACTGAATATCCATCTTCTTCTCGAACGCGTCTTCTTGAACTCTCCTGGATATTCATTGACTATCGCACAATTGCAAGCAAAAACTGTAAAGTAGTTCCACAAATTCCGTAATAAATCCCACCTTCCGTTAGATCATGGCGAAGTTACGAGAACACACATACTACTCGCATGCGTCATCAGTAGTACCCACCGTTACACCGGTATCAGAAATGAAGGTGCACTGCCGGTTCTCGCATTTTTTTGTTTCGGAACTGCTTTTAGACCCGTGTACATCGGGAAGTACTCCTCGATTGTTCAAAATGAAAAAAATTGCAGGGTGAGTTCTATGTGCATTCCTCCCTGGTCTCTTGCACCGTCTGTAGTCTTAGGGGTTTCGGAGCTTTTTGAAGGTCAGCTGAAAACAATAGACCGCAACCACATGTACATCCACATAGAGAGTTTTGGCCCGTGACAGAAGATGCGGGCCGGCCGTTTAATACTGCGTGCTCTTCTGGTGGTGGTAGGCCTAATCCACTGGACGAATCAGTGACCTCTTGAATGATTTGGGGGAATACCCTCAATGGTGGCTGCGTTTCCAAATGATGGTATGTACCTAAGGGTAGAGTTGGAGTACGTAATATTCGACGGTGCCGTTCAACCTAATGTGGCAAGTAAAGTGTGGCGACCCGTTTTACTCCCCAAAAAAATGCACAAACAACAGGATGCTCTACCATCAGGTGGCTTAACCGGCGGAAGGCAAACCAACAGCGAGTCATTGAAGCCAGACACTAGAGTGCTCTACAGCAGCCAGCAAACAATAAGAACTAGAATGTCGAGACTCTCAGCAGAATTGCAATGACGGAAGAAGCCCTCAAAGAACGGATTTTGTTTTGCGAAGGGCTCAGTCGAGGTGTTGAGCCAAAAGAAGCGTACCCTGGCACAATTTTTGGAAGCCACTGTTGGTTCACTGCTCCAGGTGAACGGAATGTCTGGAAACTCAAACAAATAAAATGCAAATCTATAACTTTTTCCGAAATGATTATTCAAGATACCATTCTTACAGATGAGTCATTTAAACAATCCCACTGCATGAAGACTGGAAGGTAGAATGCACTCCTCTGAGCATGGAAATAGAGCTGAAATTCTGCCGACCAGAGATCAGACACTTAAAGCATGTGAGTTGGTAAGCGTGGCCATGTGAGTAAATATCACGCCAGACAGGAGCATCTCGTCACCAGGGCTGATGATGGAGAGTTGCGAGTAACAACCAACGCGTTATGACGCCCGCGTTCCCAGGGCTTTCCATTGTAGGCGAGCCAGCAGCTGTGCACAACGCAAAGTTCTTTTTACAACCGCGACAGAGTTTGAGCTCTCTGCAAGAATACCTAGTCCTATGCGCATCTGCCATCGATCTACGAATATCCATCGAGTAGTTCATGCGCCCTTTTTCAGGAATGTGTGGTTAGTCGTTAATCGTTTCGGAAATGCAGTAGTTGGGGCACCTCGTGGCACCACCAATGAAGTCAAAAACGTAAAATCCGCCGTGCTCACATCGACATGAGTGGAACGACTTAAGGTTTGTGTAACAATTATTGTACAGCAAGCTCGTGTGGCTCAATAGGGACAACCTGTCAGATAGACGTCGTGACTCAGCAGGCTGAGCACTTTAGGAGGTCGCTAGTTCTAGCCCATTTTGGCAACATCAAGCTTTCTCTGTGCATACAAACTAGACAGTAGTGTGTTGCCCCGTACATGCCTTATCATCAACAGCACAGACAGCAATAAACTATCGGTGGAAAATGGCGTTTCGTTGCCTCATAGGTGTGAAAGGGTCTGTCAACGGCAGCTGGCATGTCGGCGCAAGGAGGTTTATCGTGACTGCACAGACCTGCTGCACTTTCTGTCCCCGAACTTGGGGAGGTAAGTTGGGGATAATAGACGTGCGCAAAATTATACGCGTGTTCTACACAAGTGCGTGCATTGCACGGGAGAAGTTGGACAAGCAAGCTTTTATAACGGCGAAAGCAAGCCAATCAAAGTCAGTCCCAGTACCAAATATCCCATCCACCAGAAGAGTGTGGACTGTTGTGGTGTGGAGAGAGGTTGTGAACATGGGATGTGGAATACTTTTGGCTAGTAAACAACGTCTTTCATCCAAGTGAAACCAGCCTCCACATACCAGATACATCAAAGTCCTCGAATGTAATGTGTCATAGGTATGCGCATATTTGCATCCGTGTAGCCCATTTGCCCTAGTCAATGGAGATTTTGAACCATTCCTGTTGGTCTGTCACATTTACAGTACATCGTTTACACAAATGATTTTGCATATATATTTGGACAAAAAAATGCTGCTTAAAGCACCCTTGCCTGCATGCTTCAATATGGCATCCGAAACCAGGCTTCCCACCACCTTATCAGAGGATGGCCTGACAGAACCGTTTATTTTAGATACATTGCTGATGAGACCTCAAATCGACTCGGAGGAACCTACCTTGGGGTGTCTCCTGAGCGACAGTGAGCGGGTCGTTGAATCTGCTCCACCCTCCAGGGGGGACAGAAAACCTCGAAAAAAGCAACGAGATTATACAAGGTACTCGTCGTTGTTTGATACACGGGGGCATTGCAAGCAGACAGGGAAACAGTAGCAGTTCATTTGATATTACCCACCCCAGCCGCGTCCTAATAAAATAACTTGAATCCAGACCACGCCTTTTTGAGCTGACCATGAGTGTTGGCTCTGTCTATAAATAGGATTAAAACACCTGGCTCTGTACTTTGGACAACGGAAGGGGCAAGCGGCGTCTTGAACACATATGCACAGAAGAATCTTAAAAAACAGGTTGAGATTGAAACGGTTAGAGAGGCTGCTTGGGTGTACCGCACAATCTTTTCTGGATACGTCTGATAACAGATTTAGCAATGTGGTGCAAAAAGACTAAGCTGAATCGGCGGCTGTTGCGTCCACATTTGCTGCAGTCTAGCTGGAAGAATCAAGGTTGTGTGGTAATCTACTTCCAAATATTGTGGTGGTATATTAGAATGATGACCTTAGAGTAGTGAATCCAGCGACAATTAACAAGAATGTTGTTTTCCCCATCCTATTGATTGATACAACAAAATCGGATTGGCTGATCCTCACCCTCCTACCCTCAGATTATCGTGTTAGGATAGAAAAGTGCCTGAAAATCAGAATAGCAATAATCTTGTGGCCGTCTACGATGGTGGAGGTAAATAAGCGGTTAGAGACCACCATGGTGCAAACTCATGAATACCCTAAGATGATTCCTCGTAATTAAACATCGAAGTACCTAACTGGGACCAAATTCCTAGCACCTTATCGGCATGGAATTTACCGCAGTCAATCCTGCACCGTAAATCTATTGTTTCAAGGACAAGGTAACTGATTGCACGGAGAAAGTTATTCGAGCAGATGTAGACCAATTGAGTTTAGCATTATCTTGACCCCGGTATTCATTACGCTACCGTGTCAAACCTGTTGTACTTTAGAATAGACCGTATTATCTGTTGGGCGAATGGCTTCTTGAGAAATAGGATTCTCTGAGGGGTCTTTGGTCACTCATCCGTGCCGAAGATATAGATGGATAGCAGAGCCCCCAAAGGCCTTGAACAGGGTACTCAACTGTTTCAAGTAACGTAATTCTACGTTTACTTCCCCTGGGTTAATTTATGTCGATGACCCTGAAACTGACGCAACTGAACAGGATCTATTTAGTGACAGATAAGCAAAAGCCCAAAACCTTTCGCTAAACACTACAAGGTGCTACTGTTCCTCCAGAAGGATCCTGCATTTTTACTCCATCTCTACTACGGTTCTAAAAAGCGCACAGCCTTAAAAATGTTATAGAGCACGGGGGCCCAAAAATCATTAACCGGAGTTACTTGAGACCAGTCAGTGTGACTCTGCGGCACAAGAGTGAGAGCGCTCTATTGGCTATTCCTTGTAACTTTCTAAAGCCTCTGTGATCCTAACTCTAAGCACTGCGTTTAGGCGCATTCCCGTATACTAGAACGTACATCGTTGGCTAAAGGGCCTAAGACTGACCCCGAAAATTGCCATCCGGTTGGTCCCACGAGCTTTCTAGGTAAAATTAAGTAGGATCCCTTCAGATTTAGCATTCCTCGGCCAGTCATTTTTTTCTAGCTGCGCAGCTAATTGGTTCGTGAGACGGGTCAAGTGTCCTTGCTAAAACAATAATCTTACGTCCCGTGTTGTGGTGTCCAACACATACAGTTGAAGTGAGCATTGAGACTCCGCAAACATACTTTTTCTTTCTGTTGTTTATCATCAGCCTGTCTAGTCTCGTAAAAATTCAGCCTTTTTAATTTCTTGATGATACAAAAACCTTTCGGCATTCTGAGCAACCATTTGGACCTTTGAACTGGGCTGGAAATTGGAACCCCCTGACAAATGCTCTGAAATGAGAGATGATAACCACAAACAGCCGGATAATTACAGACCCTGACATAAGAAATATAGAGATCCAAGAATATGGAAGTGCAGATAAGAGTGCATCTAACAGGGTAAGACTGAAAGTGCGATGTCGGTTCAATGTGGGAAGAGTTGTGGACTGGAGTTATATTATCTATAGGCGAGGTGGCTGGTGGGGGACTTGTTGCTCGCTTACCCGCTTTCACGACAGTATTTGGACTTGCCCATATTCTACTTCACTGAGAATGAGGCCAAGGTTGCCTTCCGATAAGTTGAACGTGGCAGCCGGCATTTTCCTTATGCGTGCTGTCTATAGTTTTCGGTCGCATCCTGGTTTTCATGCATACCAAACGTTATTATTCTGTAATGTGTTAGCAACTTTGCGAGCATCTTTGCCTCACCTAAGTAAGCGTTCCTGCAAAAAATTGCTGTTTGTTTCCTTGGGGAGAATTGGCCTCTGTCAGTGGCTGTTCCCTTTTCAAAACAAGTGTGGAAATATAACTCCTCCACGTGGTGGCCTGACGGTCGTTTTCGATTCCTGTTGCGTTGTTTCCAATGCAGTTTTCTGTCTGGAGCTTTTTGAAGCGGCTTGACCCAAGTGGGTTAGGCATGAAGTAAAATGCATTATTCCCGAGTAAATTTTTCGCCAGATATATCTCCCCCGGTTTTTCCAACTGCTCCAGCGTACCACATAAACGGAGTAACTTAATTATGCAAATAACGTGATGAGACAATTACCGTTTTATTGGATACTCATGTAAACCCCCGCCACTTTACCCACACCAGGCAGGAAGCAGAATTATTGTTTCATCTGGACTTGCGTAATAAGGATGGCTAAGGCAGATATACTCTAGAGCCTAAGTGGTAGAGAATTCAAAGTTCGTTATGATGCATAATGAAGAAGATACATCGCTTATAAACTAACTGGATGGTGCACGCATGCTTGAACCATTGGCGTCTTGCTCGAAACCTGCGCCAGCATTTTACTCTGAATACCATACTTCTTTGGGGGTTTACCTTCTTGGTATTTTGCGCTTTCTCATGACAAATGAGGTAGGTAATGTTACCGAATGTTAGTCTCGACACGGTTCGCAATGCGCGAATGGACTTCCCTGTTGACTGGTTCTGAGCAGTCAGTCTACCTGAATGGTGAGTTTGTCCTTCTTCAGACTTCCTACCTTCGTTTTGCTGTACCAAAAGACGTGCTGTGTTAGGTGCACTGGCCTGCGTGTGTCACGTTCTAAAATCGCTTATGATCTGCCATGATCTACCAACACAAAAGTGTGGTTTGTTGTGACACTTTAACCATTTCTGCCCACATTCGTGCATGAACGTCTCTACAGTCTCATACCGAGCTAAATTGCGTCAACCTGAACTATGTTAAAGCTGCAAACACTTACCTCAAATTGCTGCAAGGTTTCCAGAGCAAGAACCTGGTCACTAGGAGTAAAACAAAGTTAATTTTTCCGGAATACTGTAAAGTTCTGAATTTTGAAGGGAGTCAGTCTAATTCATTTGCGCGTTTCAGTGATATGTTGCTCACAGCCTTTTGTTTAAGTGAGCGAAATTTGGAAATCAATGGCCGCCGTCGATATGTATGTGGTTAGCAGTTTACGAGATAAAGCATAAAATCATATCTAAGCTATTTTAACTTTCCGAGACGTTCTTTAACTAGAAGGTAAAATCTACGGAATGCATAACGCAACTTCTACGCAGATGGATAGTTGAATAACGTTTTTACGCGTCATCACCGTCAGACGTCAAAACTTAGATGAGTGTGCTCACCAAACTTTGACATAACAGAATTCTGGAAGCTTCCCTTACCTCCTGTATAATAACAGACGATAACTTAATGCCTGCTGCAATGCTGATCAGAGTATGTTTCTGTGTGAACGATCCCATTTTCTGATATGCGCAAGTATTCAGAAGATAACACATCGTTTTCAGCTATCTGGATGTGAATTACCAAATCCCGGTAAGAGATCTTGCTTAATGGAAACTATGATGTCACCTAGCTGGATAATGTCACAAAGCGCGTCGGCAGTGCCGGAAAACAATGCGAACCATTTTCTTTTGTCATGATAATCGTACGTGTTTTCGCTCACTGCGGCTACTTATCGTGACTGCTAGGCCCGCGTCCATCTTTGACGCTGACTGAGGCCTCAATTATGCATGATAATTCAATCCAACGGTTGATGACGTCCCAACATATTCATAATTATGCGCGTTGCTACTTATCTTGGCTACATCTGGTAACTAATATCCCCATACCTAAGATTGAAGCTGGTTACCAGACCTCAACCACGGATGGAAGCCTAATCGAGGGTTATTCATATTCATCTGTGTTGTCCATCTGAATAATATACAGCCACCTTTCGCGAACTACGTTTTTATTTATTGATCGCATTGGTACTAACGTAATGGGCAGTCACTGTTACTCGTTTTCTAGGAGCCATTTCTCTGCAGGAATTCTGAAGGAAAAAATGTATACTGATTCACATATGTCGGGTAAGCCTGTTCAGGTGTATTACTGTTACAAACAAAAACGTACCCATTACTCAGTTGGTCCCATTGTCGATAACAAAGGATCCGTGTGTACGCCGTTGTTGGGATGTCCAGATTCATTGCTCATGCGCACTATCAAACGCAGTGAAATTAAACTTAAAGAGGGTTTTCACGAGGCAGTCTTTAGCACAAGTGTTAGGGACTCGATCCCTATAATTTATGGACCTCACTAGTCTTCCAACATATACCCATTTATGTAGCCCTGAGGACAAGTTTGTGAGTGGGCGGGCACTTGGTGTCAAATATTTCCCTTCAGGGCACTAAATTCTAACTTCAATCAACTGCTTCCCGTCATGGTAACTTAATCTAAACAATAACTACCAGTACGTACGTTGACAGCCCCACTGAACCCTCGTACTCTCAGTGCTCTGTGATTGCTCCCAGCACTGGACCCGCACCAAACTATCCAGTAGCTTCTTGCTTCACAGCCTTACAAGACCCCGAGCCCTCCATCGCCCCTGCAAATAGACTTTCTGCTTTACCATCCGCGAAAACTGCAAATGCCCCCATCAGCCAAGTAGAACTCTCTCCTGGTGCTGACGCGGTGCTGACGACTGACGCGGCACGTCTCCCAGCCAGAGCAATGACTACACCAAGCAATGACAGCACTTGGGCCCGTCACAGACCTCCTGACCTGCTGTCTCTCCGCGTTCCACCTCCGCCAAAATACGCCTTCGGACTGAAACATTTATCATCGAGGCCGCGATACGTGAGGAACCCTTAACTACAACCTCGAGAATCTGTCCCTTGTTCTTCACAAGATAACTGGACTTTGTTCCAGACTCCCTACAATTACATGGCAAGTACTTCAAACCGCACTTACCGCGGGCTTGGCAAAACCTCACATCCCCAAATACCGGCGGCCAGCTCAGACCCCTATGTGCTTCCACCACCCTGCTCACCCACTTCCGTCCCAACTGTAGACCATTTTCAGGTGCCACCCATCCCCCACACCCACCGCCTTTTTCTGCACCATATCACTCTCCAAACATCCTGCCGACGCAAATGATTTCATGTCCCAAAACCCTTCCCGTCTCCCAAACCCTTCCAGCTGCACCCCAGCCTTCCAGAGATATTCCCTACCCCATAATGAACCTCATACTCTATCTTCTGTCGTGGATTCAAACCTGCTTCACCCACCATTCACCCCTCTGCCCCCAGTGGTGAATGCACTTTGACCTATTCCGGACACACGCCTAGTCAGCTCTACCTCATGTACCCTTAACCTCCACCCATTTCTCCCTAGTCCCAAACTCCACCATAAACGAGATTAGTAAATTCCTAATTAGTATGATGTGCCCGGCAATGGACCTATCAATGATGCTGTTCAACACTCGCTCACTGCTGCCAAAAGTCCATACTCTCCGTGCCATTATCGCCGTTGCGCAACCAAGTCTGATTTGCGTGACTGAGACATGGCTCTCAGTTGAAACTCCACACGCGGCTGTTTCAAGCCCTGGTTATAAAGTCCACCGCTGTGACAGGTGGAACTCAAGGGGTGGAGCCTGTGCCATCTACTCTGAATCGGAACTCCGTGCAACTCCCATTGATGATTCCAGAGGCCATCTGGATCCCCGCAGAACAGACCAAACGACCTGTATTAATAGGTTGCATCTATCAAACACCCCCCCTCCCCCGCTTCGGTAACTGACTTGCCCCGTATTATGTCCGCTGCACATGCCCTTCCCCATTCGTCTAAATTCGTGCTGGGTGACTTCAACCTGCCGGATATTTCCTGGTCTCCCATTTTGGGTCCTACTCGTTAGGCGTCGCTGCTTGCCCAACTTAGTGTAGAGGGTTGGTCCCAGATTGTGA
>SJOL01006473.1:458702-542201 GCA_004794785.1 Opisthorchis felineus
TTCAACTTGACCGGCTGGATGACGCCAACTCTGCTGCTTCACCAGATCTGACGTTCTGGTTCCTCATTTTCAACCATTTACACTCTTCTTGTCATGTGTCAAACAGGAAGCTTCTTGTTTTGCCCTCCTTTGCTTTGTTTTTGGCCGCCACCTCCAAATTTCGATCTTGCTCGATGTTCTCTCCAAAAAAGCATAGTAACTGTGCCTTTCTGCCCGTGCCGGTTTTGTGGTGACCACGTCTACATCGGATAACGCCCTCCGCCTATGACGCCGTCCCTTTTCCCAAAACCCCAGTACCCACAATCCCCGCCAGTCCTGCCTTTATTCGGACTGTAACCTGATGATCCTGCCTGACGGCATGCCACCCACAAGTTAGGAATAAACATTATTATTAATAGACCTGTCGTCTTCAATATAAATTGTAACCATCCCATACTCAACCACAGTAGCACTCTCGCAAACTCGAGGCACCGATCCTGGATACCGCTTACCAGTTCCAGTGATTGCATACCGACTCTTTTGGAATTCTCATCGTCTAAAAAAACTTCCACATCTGAGACGCATCTAACACGCTAAAACCGATCGAGTTTTAAGGCTACTGTGACTATTTTTTCAACTTGCGGCACATGGGCTTTGCCTCCATTTACTAGACGTTTATTCCGACGCGGTAACATTCATGTTCGTTTCGACAACCACGTCTAAACTATCCGAATCCACAGGCGACGAAGACACCCGCCCCCGACGCGACACAACTGTTTTGGATGACGATGATGATGTTGGTGATGACATAACTATGGACTGCGAGATTCACACTATCTCACCGCTCCAGTAACAAATATCCTTCAACCCACATCCAAGTATCACACACCCACACAATGCCAACAATCCCGTCTCTGTGCTTTGAGCTGGTAATGGACCTTGACTTCCTATCACCCATTCCCCCAATGCGGTTAATCTACATCCGTCTAATCTGGTTAGTCATTTTTGTCCGCTACCCATCCCTAAACACACACCAAATCTTTTTGTACTACGTCCTGGACGATGCGAAAGGCTGCACGGTTGACAACTGTATCTTCAACGACATGTCATCCTCCCAAAGACGCTGCGAACTCCACGATCATCCCCGTACTCCACCTTCTACTTTGGGTTCAGATCCTCTTTTACCTCCATTAGCTATTCTACCCACATTGTTAAGTACACCTTGATCTACCCTAAACCCACCTAGTTACCCATATTTCAGATACCTCATTTACCACCCCCAAAATATCCCAGAGCGACAAGACACACTGCCGGCGATTTTAATGACTTCCCAATTAAAACGGTTGGCTCGCCATCGAAACTACCGGTGATTTTAACAATATTCACAGAAAATTGAAAGGAAGGCAGTTCTTGTTGCTAACCTATGCCCCTGGCCTGAGCTTGCCCTGGTTGTAGCAGTATCCCAGGAAATCTGACTATACCCCGAAACATCGATTACAGTAGAGCAAAAATTTCTGTCTCATGTGTAACTTATGATAATAATATTTTTATTCCCAGCTAGTGGGGGGCACACTGTCGGGTACGCGGCACAGTCAGAATAAATTACGACTGATGTCGGGCATTATCCGATGTGGATGGGGCCTTGCTTGAATTGGCACGAAGGCAGAGAAGCACTGGAATTATGGTTTTCCCAATCTCTTAAGGAACATATAAAACTGAAGCAGGACCATACTGCTACAATTCCAAGATGGCGGGCAACAACGCAACGGAAGGATCCAAAAAGGATACTACCTGGTATGGGAAGAGCGACCGCAACTTGCCGAAGAAAAGGAACCAAAACAATGAATCTGGAGAAGCAACGGTAATGGGGTGATCCGGCTGGCCAATTCGGACTAGAACTGAAAACCATTGCTGGGGCTGTGTGGCTTTGGACAGTTGATTTTATGCCCAGAATCGCCAAAAGTGTAAGCGGGGATGATGAATTCGAGAAATTTGCAATATGAGTATATGGTAGCTTGAATCTAAGAATCACGGTGTACAGTGAAACTGCGCAGACTCACTGGTGTCGCTGTTGGTACGGAGTAAAGTGTAGAAGGGCATAAAGATGGTTTAATCCAAGAAAGGGGTTCAGCGGATTGGGACGAACTCGTCCCAGATGCGGATGTGTTTATGTCTGCCACTAGGGTTCCGAGAAGGAGAGAGTGGACAGTTCATAGTATGGAAAGGATGGTTGCAGATGCGCCATTAGGCGGGGTTGGCACTGCCGTGCCATCACTGCACTGACAGTTCGGTTTCTAGACAGCCCCGTAACGAATGTCATGGTTGAGGGGATCCGACCGGGGATGTGCAACTGTGTGGACAGCGGGATTTAGGGCTAAACAAGGAAATCTACACGGATAGAACAAAGCCGATGTATGATCACGGGTAGTTTCCGTTTTGGTTGGAGGTACATGTTAATCTAAATCGGGTTGCGGGCGAGCTGGACAGCTTGAAATTTTTCAGTGTGGCCTGACTACGGTAGTTACATATTGTTACCACTCTTAGCTGCCTGCTTTTTCGGGCCGCAGTCTAATGGCAGCGGAGAATCACTGTATGCCCCCGATGGACCCAAGAATATCCTTGATCCTTGCTGGTTTCAGTTTGTCACGGTTCCTTGGGCAATCCTGACCATCCTGATAACCCCAATTGACCTACCCAAGATGTACAGGTGCGTGGCCGTCCACGGACCAAAGTACAACGTCACGATGACGGTACCGCGACTGCCATGCTTAGTCTAATGGCTTGCCCGTTGTTCAACATATTTCTACTATTTCCTGACCGGGCGTGTTACATGCGCCCAAAAGGCCGCCTGCCAAAACTCCGGAGTACTGGCCAGCATATTGCATCCATATCCAGCATTTTGTTGCCCATAAGACAACTAATTCCTGTCATGAACTATCAAGAGGTCAGTATACCGGCGAAGATAAAACTTTGCCTTGCACACAATACAGTGTTTGTTGACTACCCTAAAATTTCGACCAACCTTGCTGCGACGAATTCGTTAGCTTTGTTTGGCGTGACGCCTTCTGCAATGATAGGAAAGTTTTTCCCATGTAGGTTGCGAATGGCTGCTCCATTTTGACTTCATATGGGCAGAGACGGCGTAACTATTGTTCACGTACTCTTTCAAAGTCCAGTACTGTAGAGACGTGTGAAGGAGCCAACTTTTCCATAAAACTCCCTCCGTCTTTACATAGAAATCACGCTGTGAAATGACAGCCATCAAAAATATGAATTCCGCGCCAGACGTGGACCTTAAATAGGTCAAAAATTTTTTAGTGAAACTGCAGCTTTCTGGGGAGAGCTTAGTGTCTCGAATGAAATACTAAGCATTCATAAAAAATGTCCCCTCATTCAAACAACGGTTTCAGAGAAATTTGGAGTGCGCGCGTAAAGAACGGCGAACAAGAATGTGTACGTGCTTATAAATAGAGCCAGAATGCTCCATAAGCTTCTGACTGCGATACCTAATCAGAAACATTAATAGATTTGAACTACTCGTCAACTTCGTGTTTGTTTTACGCCTCTGACGGCGCAAGGACACTCGCCACCACTATTCAAAAACGCAATATGTTATTGCTACTCCAAATGATGCGTGGGAGATCACGATGAGTTGGTTACGCTGTACAGTCTTTTTCACGTTCTTTATTATTTACGGAGGTAAGTCGATTAGTATTCGCTGTACATATTCACTAGTCAATCCACAAAATTTATTGGACTATTCGGTTTATCCACTCGGCTCTGGATTTCTTCTGACAAGGCCAAACTCCGAAGCTGATGAGAAGAAGGTATTCCTTGCAACTGCAAGTAATACGGACGGTTATGAGGTGACTGCACGAATTGGGCCATTAGCTAGACAGGCATATTTTTCTGGAAATAGGGATCTGTCAGAGGATCCTATACAAGTCTTGGTTCATGTGGTCAACCAGGAAGTTGAAGAGGACACAAAAACAATGAATTTTTTGTGCCACGCCAGTTCGCTACAAAAAAGTTTCAGAGTACCCACACCCATCAGGATATGTTGCGTTATTTCTGTGAACACAACCTTTTCACATGAATTCACCTCCTGTATACTGGAATTAACATATGCTCAAGAATCTGTGGTTTGCCATGCTTTCATAAAGCTACCTGCTGTACTATGGAAGCAGAAGACAGCGCCGTCTGTCACGGTGTCATATACAACCTTGAGAATAAGCCATGTTGACAACCACAATAACAATCATTCCCAGTGTTCTGCGCAGGTATCATTTTCCGATGGGTTCATTAAGCTTCCAACGGCAACCGTGGTGCGTTCTGTTCCGGATGCAATAAGGGAGATTGGAAGAAGTTTGTTGCTGCAGGTGCCACGGAGAGAATTACGGATTAACGAAGAATTCGCTGTATCAGTTAGGTTAAAGCGAGGTGACGACGTGTCAGATTTTACGCTGAGGTAAGTTTAAAATCAGTACATAACTGAGTAATCACCTTTAAAATGTTTCTTGGCACAGCCTAAAGTGTTACATAAGTCGAACATTCTCTTCAACGAACGAAAGCAGAACAAGTTTGATATATCCCACCGATTAGATGTGGTGGAAGCTTGGTTAGGGGAGGGTGGTATCCAGCGTCAGCTTTGCCAAAATGCAGCCGTTTCATTAGATTAAGCTTGCCATTTATGGTGCAACGTTGTCGAGACAGCAACGCGAATAAGGTTGTCGACTATTGTCAAAAAATACTCGTAAATCCCTTACGAGTGCATTTAAGTCTGATTGGGGTGACTCTCGTGGGGATGATTTTCTGTGATTAATTTGGATTGCTTATTGGTGGTGTCCTATGGTAGCTCAGGGCTCTTGCAGGTAGCCATACCTGCCCACGAACTTTACCTTCTTTATATTCAAGCGGCGCTTTTTAGGGACCTCAAGAGAGGTAACTCACTACATCCACCGACAAAGGGAGGCAAATAAGGAGGAAGAAATTGTCAAAAGAATGAAAATAATTGATAGCTTTGGGCCACCCAGGCATGAAGCGTGGTGCGTGAAGGATTCTGCCAGAAAGTATAGAATAACTCCCGTTATTGGCAAATTCCATGCATTATACACATACTGGGAGATGGGGTATGTGAAGCATTCAGGTTTACCACACTGGCGTGTAATAATCATGGAATGCCTTTATAGTTGTGGGCAAGTGGCTTGCATGGTTGTTTACGGAGGGGATTACTGTCTGTATAAACAGATGAATTCAAACTTCCCGGCGTATTCAACTCAGAGTGTCGGAGCCTCCAAGAAGCTTCATTTAAGTTGAAAACGTTCAAGTAAAACAAAAGCAATAACGGCATTGGAACTCGTTTGAAATTCACAACAGCCAAGGGTCGAGAAGGCGTAGAAATATCCTGAACAGCAGAACATTAGGACTTGCATTCGGAAGCTGCTCCTCACTTGTTGTTCAACATTTATAACAGATATTCGCTGGATGTATCAGAAGCAATTTCATTCACTCTGTTTAAGAGAAAAAATGATTATTGCTAGTTTGTTTGCTTTTCGCATCCCAGCTTGCTGCCTGGAAAGCGCTTTCTGGGCTATTTTCGTCGAGTAACTGGCTCCAGTAGTTTGTGTTTGTCCATTGCAGTCCAATCTGTGACGCCGTATACTGATGTTTGTTGTTAACTAATGAATAACTCCTGTGCGAAGGAAATCCAGACAAAAAACCGGAATATTTTGGGGGAGCTTGCTTGTACTTGTTACTTTTATGGGGAAGAGCATCCTCTATTACGGAAACATACTTGACGTTTTGATTCATGATCACTTCAGAAGTGTCAGCCATAACCAAATCGTGGACCCTTTTGGATCAGCCCCTGCATCTGAACTACTAGTTCATCTGTAATTAAAGCAAGGTCCAAAAACTAGCTTATTTTACTTGGTCTACCTCTGTGTGAATTTAGTCGGTTCGTTTTTGCTCTCACGCCACAGGATTTATTAGTTAGGCGTTGTTTTCTGCCACTCTCCTCATACAAAACAAAAATTCTGTGACTAATATGGTAGCTTTTACGGAACGTTGCGCAGCTGTGTATCTGCTCGACGAATTTAGCTGCTAAAAGTGTAGTTCAAGCAAAGTGGCTTTTTGTACTTATTACTGCGTTGCCATCGCATCTGAGCTACGACCTATCTTCTTCAGTCAAGCAGCACGGTTGAAAGACTATGTGTCTTGCTTAAGTTTCCCACAAATTCCGTTCACGCTGTTTGTCAGGCTGACACCATTTTTGTCCTGTAGGTAGCAATTTTTGTGCCATTTTGCGTATGTGTATCTTTGTTTGCTGTCACTGAAATGATGTTTTTATGGCTAGACATCGCCATATCCAAAGTAGCTTGTTATGTTCTTTTGTAATGGGATTTTGCAAAATGCCACGCGGCAGCCCACTGTAACCAAAATAGGTTTCTTCCTCGTAAGCAACGTTTCGCTCAACAATACCGAGTTGCATTGGCCGAGAAGCTCCCGAAACTCGACGAGTACACTTGTTTTAATATTGTTTTGGATGACAATTGAAGAAAGGTGAAAGAAGCCATGAATAAGCTGTTGATACCATCTGCCGTGGATGGCTAGAACACCTCAATGAACGATGAATCTCGTCGCATTTACCAGGTCCGATCAAAGCCAAAGAAGCAATACTGGCAACACACGACTATGATGACGCGCAATTCCCTCAAAAACAAATTAATGGAGAGCTTTAATATTGCTGGAGAGGGCCGGTGGATAAAAAAGCCCGAGAGTTAGAGAAAGCTTTTGTATCTGGAAATAATCAAACCCTGTTCCAGCTAGTCTGATAAATTGGTCCGAGGACGACGGGTATTGATGAAGTGATCTTCGGAAAATACGGGACTTCAATCCATTTGCAAAAGCTTTCTCTTGAACGATGAGCTGAACACTTCGAAGAAAAGTTCAGCTTTACTTCAATAACGCGACACCTAGGATGGAAAAACGAACCAGAGTAGAACTTGAATGCCAGTTCGTCCAGTTTGCCCTGTGTGCTTCAACGCAACAAGGCACTCGGTTTGAATGGTCTGCATCCTGCACTCTTTAAAGAAGGTGGTGAGTTTCATGTGGCTACTCTGACGACCTAACTTCTAAGTATTTTGGATGAGGAAAAAATACGGACATAATGGGGCTCCTGGACGTGATTCAAACTTTCAGAAATAGTGCAGAGAAATGGCTCAGAAACCACCTGGGCATCACTTCAGTAGCCACAGCTTCCGGAGTTCTGTCCGGTATTATCCTGCGAAAGTTGGTCCACCATCAGGAGAGTCAGATTTTCCAGAACCCACCAAGGGCAGGACGACATTGATCATACCTTGGCCTTGCTAAAAGTGCTGAAAGCCCTTTCGAGAACAAACCGTATTCTTCTTGTTCCTTGTGAAGGCTCCATCGGCTTCCTCCTGAGGACATATACAGGTTTACGGCAAATTTTCTCCTGAGTTTGACACATAAGATGGTGCCTGGCAAGAGTGTCCTCTGTCGCCCTTTCTCTTTGACTTCCTAGTCGATGTGCTACTTGGGTCTTCTTTACCCACCTCTGACACCTCAGGTTTATGAGTACTCCCGGGGTCTTAGCTCATGGATACTGAGTACGCTGAAGGTATTCCTCTCCTTTGGTCAGGTCTTTCGGAAATGCAAACTATTTTAGGAAACTCAAATTACGCTGTTGCACAGTTCGTTATGCGCTCCGCACCTGTTAAGTGTAAAGTGCTACTATAGGACTGGGCGAGGTCAAGACCCCAACGTTATGCTTGAAGACGAACCGATCGTCTACCTGGACAGCTGCATAAGTCCCGGTGGAATAGTGAAAGACGAATTCACTTTCCGAATCGGGAATGCCATGTTAGCATTTGCTACCCTCCGAAATTTGTGGTGCTGTCGTGACATCAGACTGACCATCGAGTGTAAAGCGTACAATGGCGCGGTCCGACCTGTTATCTTATGGATAAGAGACGTGACCGCTGCTTGCGACATACTTTGGAGACTCTGTTTGACCACAGTTGCCTATAGTGCGTTGCATGAGGCTGGTAAGAACACCAGATTAGTAATCCTGAAGTACACAATATGGTGTTTGGGAAAGTTTAATATCCCTCGATGGATCAGCTGGTTCCAATTCACCTGCTACGATGGCTAGGCTACGTACTTCTATACCAGAGGACCTTTTGTCTCGTACAGCCCTCTTTGCCCAGCGCTGTGTCGGAGGAAGACAGACCAGGAACAGTCAGTCCATGACATGGCAACAAATAATGAAGGCCCTTACTAGCCAAACCAGTCGCGTTGGCAACTGCCATCTCCCCGAACCAGACCGCGTGACGAAAAGAACCGGTGATCAGGAATCCCGACAGACATGGCTGTGTCAGGCATCCGCTGGCGGTCCTGCAGCAAAGCTATGCCCTCCGCTGCATAGCTTATACTTCCTGCCATACCGGAAGAACAAGTCCGTTTGTCGTCAGTGTACAGACTGGACCAAAGCCTTCAACGCGTGGCTCTCGGTTCCATATTTTCCTTATTTTCGGTGAACAGAGCGGTATCAACTGGAACGGCTTTGAGCTGAAAAACTTAACTAAACTGCTAGGGATAGGCGTACAGTGGCTACTCTCGCCAACCACTGGTGGTCTCGTAATCGTCTTTACTATTGAAGTAATTCTTATGTATACAACGCTGTCAAAAAGCCAACTTTGTCTTTCTTTACCAGAGAATTTAATGGATAGTGGTCACGGTAGTACAGTACTCCCTCCAAGGGAAACGACCATCCTAGAACTTTAGAAAAAGTTGTTATTACTTCCAACATGGCTGCCACACTTTTTAACAAATGGGACTAACATAGTAACAATGAATTTGTGATTGATCGGTATGGACCTGTTGTTGAACTATCAACATCACGGTCAGTCAACTCCCTACAGGACACATGCGGTGACCCTTGTTTAGATAATCGCACACCATGTTGACCTAGATGAGTGGGGTATTCTTTGTAGGTGCGCCCATTTTTCTGTTATAAATCTGTGGATTAATTTCTAACTACACCTCCTGGATGCGTGACTTTACCCATTGCACTTTTGTGCGCTTATGATGCAAGCAAGAGGGACGGAATTTCGGGGTGACCACCGGACGGCGTCGGAGACAAACATGCATGACATGGTTGATTTTGCAACGCCATAGCAACACACCTTCTTGCCTGGTGTACAAGTAACTGTCTCCTTGTAGTCTAATGGGCCGGAAGTTTGGAAAACATGGGTCATTCTGCATTTATTTTTCATCTTTGCAAGTATAAAGTCGGTAATTAGGTTTCAGCTGCCAGCACGGTAGGATCACAGTACTTCTTGGCTTGCATATCTGAATGATATAGGCTTACCCTTCACAGAACAGAGAGGCGTTATGAACAGTTATGCCTCGATACAACATCGACAACGCGTCTGACGGAGATGAGATAACAGGCTGTCATACAAAAACAACAGGGTATCTCTCACTTTTGCCTCATTTGGTTGTGTGACCAACTTTCTTGATTGTAACTCAAATTGGCCCCCGTCAAGGGCTTAAACAAGGAGCATGTTCAAAGATGTACCACTATTAAAATGTGCACCTATGCTACAGGAGTTGTGCACTAAAGTAGTGCTACGCATAATAACTCATTATAACTATATTTACTAACAGTTGCCATTTTGTTATAATGGTGGGATGTACGTAGTTTTTTGTTTTCGGTCCTCGTCTGAATCGGACTAGTAAGAACCATATTTACTCTTTCGGCCCAGAGGACCAACCTCGAGGACAAGCCTTGAGGACAAGCAAGCAAACAGTCCATGCTCACTTACCATGATGTGTTAGCTTCACGCATTCAAAGGTGGTGGACATGTCAGCATACGCACACGCAACTTTCCGTCACCGAAAACACCCAAATAAACCGGATTTTTCACTGACTAGGTGCAGAAGACGTAGAAGTTGCTTCGAAAGTTGCTTCTCACCCCTCTCAAAAATAACGCCTCCATTTGAGATCATTTAGTATCCGTGAGCAAGTATTACGCATTAATAAAAGAAAAAAAGCTGAGTAGGGATGAGATAATAACGTTGTGCGGTGTAAACTTTGGAAGCCAAAATGGGCTTACGCGTGTGACGCTTTGTATGCTATTGAGCTATACTAACTGGTGTCCGTACGGCACTCGCAGATTCTCTCATACCAAGTTGGTCAGTGGTCAATGGTCAGATGTCTGATGAGCAATGTTCCCTTATCCTCTAAGTTGAGGGTTGCAACACCTGTGGCGACTTGTTCCTTAAAAATGTTAATAAACCTTATTTCCCGCCAAAGACTGTTGTTTTGCGGTCGGGCTTTTAAACCAGAGGCTTTGATCGGGGATTTCAATCGTCCTCCCGTTTGGGCCTTTGCGCTCGACAGCATCTCATTGTATATACGAACATGAGTCCCACTTGAGCGGTGAAGAATCAGTGTTGAAACCTTATGTCAAGCTGTCAATAATGACGATGATGATGCGGCACCTGATAGCAGGGGCAAGTCTATCATACGGTTTCTCACTTTGTGTTTACTGGTAAGGCCTCCAGGTAAAAACGCCATCTTTCATCTGTAGCCTTTATGGTGTTAGTTTCCTTTTTGGAGGTTCCACTGGGTGGCTAATAATGTTAAATTTTAGTGTAGCAATAAAAGCGTGCCAAACATCCTGGCTGTAGCAGCTGTGGTTGCTACGATTTAGGCCCTGGTTACTTGTCACGCGGAAAAGATGTTTCGAAGATATCCTGTTATTCTGCTATTCAAAGGGCCTTTTCAGAAGTTTTGGTGAGGAATTAATTGAACAGGCTCATTTTGGAGTGGCAGAACGATATGTTCCCCAAGGTAAGGAATTTATTACATTTTATCTGTTAGCATGCTCAAAAGGTCCATTACATTCGGTTGCGCTTCACTTGTTGGAACAGTGCTGGTCCTTACTCGGAAGTTACTAAGATCACTTCCCATTCTCCTGGACGTAAACGGAACTGAACATCACGCTGAACATAATACGGTAAAGCAATCCACGACTCGAAGCATGATGTAATGGACCATTTAGAGATGACTCAGTGATTAAGGCACGAACATACTGACCGGAAGGTCCGTGGTTCGAACCCACCCTCTGCATCTCTACTGCTCCTGTCTGGGTTCGAGCAACTTGGTAGTATCTCAGCCTTCATGCTCCGTTCAGGTAGTATTGCAGCTGGGCACCCAAAGCTTGCTACAGCTGAACGATTGGTTATCATTATTATTATGCATTGCAACCACCGGATGAACCAATGAATGTCAGGTGTAATCAACGCAGTGAGTTTACTTTGGGAGGTAGGTTCTGAGTTAAAGATTCTCATAACTTCGCATACCTTTATCCGTTCACTACAGGTATGCAGCAAAATCAGCAACATTGTTTGTGCCCACGATGTCCTTACCTGTTTTTCTCTGGGCAATCATTCATTACTGTTGGCATTTTTATTTATCAGAAATAAAATGGCTGCTTGTATGCATTTTTGAGATTGTACGCTAGATCGCAATAAAAAACCGACATGTACCACATGTACCTGACCTAGAGGAACTAAGTTTCAAGTTGGCTGGTAGTTTATAGATTGTTTTTTCTGAGAGTTATAATCTCCCTCAGCCACTGCTTGCCAGCTAGGGTACTAAAAGTGGTTTACGAAATATAACCAATTTGATGGGCATTTTTTTAACCACGGAACAGCATGGAGTTGGAATGTGTTCGTTGACGCAGGACAGACAAATAACTTTTTAACTAGCCAAATGGTTTTATGCTACTTCAACTTATCCCAATATGCTTAATTGTTTTACCCTTATTGTGAAGTAATTCCACGAGAAGTAAAAGCACAGAACAGAAAATATTTCAGCTCTGGTGATGGAGTGAGTAGTATTGTTGACGTAATTGTGCCTGGCGTCAACTTATCCGGAGAATGACGCCCCTCAAAAGGACCTCACACCAGAGTACTACATGTGTGTCTCAAAAAAGATATAAACCCTAATGATCTCTCTGCACACTCTAATCTCTTATAATTTCCGATAGCAGGTTTGGAGGCGACTTTATCTTCTTTAGAAACATTTTGGGTCGATTGACAGAGTACCCTCTTACCTGCGCGCTCTGATCCCGTGCAGCAGCAGCGGCTTTGCTTTTGTTTTTAACTCCTCATTCTCAGTTATTTTGCTTGCTGTTGAAAGCCAATACTTTGCCTTGCCGTTTTCACTGAATACAAACTACAGTGCTATCCACGCGTACCAACCATGACGCAGTTCGAACACGGCTATTATAGGCGGTTTGTTCCAGCTCATATTGACTCTCTGTCAACCTGTGATAATTTAATTCAAAAAGTTTTGCTCAGCTTAGGGTAGCTATTGAGTCTATAAAAACTGTTGCAATTCAAGATGTGAACCCTTAGGAACACCAAACAACATGTTATGTTGGTGCGAAATATTCTTATGGCCAGAGCAATCCATTTAAAAGTCTAGGAGTTTCTCATTCTGAAATATTGAAACACATCTTTCCGGCATACTCTTTTACTCAAAAGAACCAGAGAGCTTTCATCTACCGTCTGCCATTACTCTGTGCTCTTCCTCTCTACTTTGTTCGCTGCACCAATGATGCAAGTACTTCTATACACTCATCCGGGCACAATGTTTCGAAATTACTCCGATGAATACAACCGACCAGACAACCCAAAAAATAAATATCATGGTGTAACAAACATGATTTTTTAATGTATGCGTGTTATGTATATGTTATAGAATCACAGAAGCTACCGGATACAGCTGTTTATTTTCATGCAATTGCCAGGTGACAACCATCTGGCATTTTCAAATAGATATCTACCTTTAGAAATCCGTGGTTAAGGCGAAAACTTACGGAGCGCAACGTCGGTGGTTTGAAACCTACCTCCGCACCTCGACTGCTCCTGTGTGGGCTTGGGTGACCTAGCGGTATCTCAGCCCTCGTGCTCCTTTCGATTGACATGGCGGTTATGCACCGAGAGGGCGTTACGAATAAGCGATTATCATTATTGTTAGTATTCTTTGCCTTTGCGGAAATCGCTTCCCTTACTTATTTGAGCGGAAAACCTTTTTTTGTTAATGTCTATTTCAAATAAGCGACAGGAAGGTATATTGTTGAATTTCTTTGAGATTTGTAACAACTTTTGCCTTCAATGTTCACGTCACTCGATTTGCTTTGGCCCTCGTCAGTCCTCCTGTTGAACAGAGGATCCTAAGTTGAGATGCGGGGACGGTATGTGAAAATAGTGTGACTGATATGGCAGTGCGTGCACCAATTTTGAACGACCAATCTATTCACACTTTGATACTGGCTTATCGCAACCACGTGAAATACCTTAACCATCAACAGTCCAATCGGAAAACTTGGATAGGGACGGATAGTAAAGAAGCTACCTATCTTAGCTATCTGATAAATCTTTTGAAATTTCCAATAAAGCGAAGGTAGCAGCAGGTGGTTTTTATTCATTGGAGACAATGCGCACTAACAGCACAAATACTTAGTAAGAACCGGCGCAGCAAAGGTTTTGTTAGCTGACAAACTCGATCAAAGAACCTTGCAACATTGACTCAGCACCAATTTTTTTCCATTATTTCCGTAAAATGTTACAGCCTAACGTGTTCACTGATACCTGCCAATCCAAAACTGAGTTTGTCCCGTACCTCCTATTTTCTTATGACCAGCAAGGCCCCCTTCTCAAATCCTGAACCATGAGGTACGCGAAAGCAAACCTTTGAAAAATCGTATCAGGTCCTCATATACTGAGACAGTCTCCTGACCTTTCGTGGTAGCTCTTCACTTTGCTAGATTAGGGCTATTAGCTGGGTGGTGAAAAATTATTGTGAGGTTTTTGGCTGCTTATAGAGCTTTTGTTGCATGCACTTTCCTATGCTACCTTTTGTGGTCTGTCTGAGGACTATAGGCTTATGCTAGTTTCCCCGAAGTATATCTCCGTATGAGGAAAAACTAAAATGGCTCTCCTTTTAGATGCAGTGTCGCTCTCGTGGGTAATTTTTTAGTAATTGTGAACAGGTAATGATCTCCCTTTTGTTTTGTCCTGATCCGTTTCTACATCCACAGGGTGAGGGGACTGCAATTTTGTTTAGCTAAACTGATGTTCACTTTGCTCCACGCTGTGACGATCTGATACCTGCTTCATAGTACAGTTATGAATTGGACTCGCCTAGGAGTTCTTGCTTTACTCTCACGTCTATACTTTCCCCCATTTTTAAATAACTAACCATAAGTATTGACATTACTGTAAATTAGAATGCTGAAAGCCTTCACTTGTGTATGGAAAATGCTCTATTGACTTGCTTTGCCGGATGCGCACTTTGCGTTTATCCCCACTCAAATAAAATATACCACATTCTTTTTATTCATATAATAATCTACACCCGTCTTTTCAACTTGAAAAAGTGCAATAAAGCCGATGACACGTGTTGAGCATGATTTTCGGCGATCTTTTTGTCATTTACTTTATAAAAAGCGTCCCTTGACATCAGCGGAGCTTTCTAAAGAATTGGAACCAAATCAATCCTAAGGCAAAGAAAGCCATTCTTACTGCATTTACCACAGATACTGGCCGTTATGACCAGATTTTTGCTCCAGTTATAAGTATTAAGCAGTTTTTCCATCTTAGCAACTGTTACGTTGTTGACCTTCAGTGGTTGGTTGTCAAGACAAAAGGGTTACCTGAGTAGACTGGTTGCTATTGTGGACATGAGATCGACCGATGGCCAAGCTCCGTACGCAAGACCAATTTGTGCTGATGTACACTTTCACCTGCTACTGTATGGCAGATCATGTTGATCGGACAACCGATCGTTTGGCAGGAGAGGCTTAAGAGGATTGGCTTAGAATATGCTCGACAAACCGGAATTCGAGCGTAACCATGGCCCATCTTGTTGAAAACGAATGCCGAATGAATGTGGATTCCCCCTTCAAAGCAATGAACAAGGTCTCAAAGAATTGGTCAGTGGGCTGTATGGCCAAAAGAGGTAGTTGCGCACACCTTACTTGGTGTGGCCTTGGACGGACTGTTGCGTTGTTTTAAAAGCCTAACCTCAGCCACGGGGCCTACGATCCAACTCTAATCATCCCATTGAATTTTTTACTAAGTGTTTGATGAAGCCAGTAGCCAAGTCCACTGTGAATTCCGTACATTGTGGTCTCGTTATTTACTTGACTAGAGGTAGAATAATAAAAAGTCTACTTCATCGCTCCACCTTCTGTGAGAGAATGGGGATCTTTTAACCGAGAAACAAAGACAGGAGTCACTCACACCTTCAGGCCAACAATGTTACCACTAGCTCCCATTTCCTTTCAGCCAATATCAAAATAATTGCAAGATTGTCCCAAAGCTCCATCTAGTTCTTTTTCTTCGGAATCATTTTCTGATTAGTCTTCTTGATAAAGGAGGCTCGAATTCACCGGGACATAGGAGCAGATTCACTGTGTTCTATATAACGCAAATACCCAAACAACGAATAATAAAAACACGGTGCATATTGAGCCTCAGTCATCTATTGCATTTATCTCTTATTCCTAACATGGCGTGTACAACTCAAACTTTAGAGGCTTTCGTTCTCGAAGCGGCAAAATTAGATTTATGGGACACCTGGTTTTTCATGGGTGGTTATGCTGTTGAAACACTGAGTAGGGAAACAGTACGCTTGATAAAGTTTTTATCCCGACGAACTGAGAGATAGTCTTTAAGGTAATCACTGAGCACCGCCTAAAACAGTGGTTCATTGATGCTATAATCACTTACGACTGTAAGAAAAATACGTGAAGATGTGTTCTGCACTAACGTTTCCTGTTTTCTCATTAGCTTCTCAAGCCAAGCGAACTTTGGAACAAAAGATCCCTTGTATTTTGTGGCACAGGTACTAGAAGGGTATCACTTATCACGTCCAGCTAATTTTTTAAGATGCGGTGCTGGACATGTCATCGAAAACAACCTTTTTTACTTGCTTTTCTAAATCTCATAATAATGGCAGTAGAAATTGATGTGTGGCTGACAAAATCCATTTCCATAACAAACAGATATTCATCTATGGCCTCGGACTCACTGGTCACAGACCGTATGAATTCTGCTTCACGTTCACAATCTGATCTGAGTAGTTCATCCTTCTATCCACTGTAGAATTTCAACCCCAACCTCGGCGAGTGAACTCTAGCTTTTCTTTTTATTCGTCGTCGAGGTGGCCCGTAAGTCCATCAAGGCCCTCCAAAGTAAATCCTTCACCTCACTAAATCACACACCACAGTAGATGTCTGAACGATGCAGTTTTTGGTTCGGCTCATTTTCTTTTGGACGTGATGCATTTCATCCAAGAATTTTCCCCTAAAGTTGTGTATTTTATACGGCGCGTACTGTGACAACTGATGAATGCGTTGCATTGTAATACCCTACTTGATGAATCTGTGTAGTTTTTAATTTCTGATCAGCATGCAGAAGTCCTATTTTCACCTTGTCGACAACCGTACTTCCAGTTCAAGAACTAATTATCCATACGCGTCTGATCGGATTGGCAAGCAATCTACGAACAACTTTTATCGTTTTGCGTTTTTCTCAACAAGTTTGCATCGGTGTTCGGTCTTAGCGTACCATATCGGTAATCAGTTTTTTCAAATCAAATATTGCGTGATCGTTTCTCACAAAACGTTGCAACTTTGAAATTGGTTGACAGTCTGCAGGTGAACAGCACCCAGAAGATGAGTTGTATGTCTAAAAAATGTTTTTATTGGCCAAATATTACCACCGCTGTTGCTAATAGAACTTTGTAACCTGTGCGCACGTAACACCACTCAAGAACTAAAAGTCCTTTAGCATTTCGAAACTGGAAATCTCAAGATCATTCTGATTACAGTAAGCCGGTAACAACGGAATATGGATCATGAAGTTATACTTTTGTAGTCATATGTATGTCAGGTGATCGCAAGTATTGTTGTCTGAGTTACAAAATACAACGAGGTTGTTGCTGCGAATGCAAGAAAGTGAAAACGTATTCACTGATCAAACTTGAAAAAAGAGTCGCCTAATTAGTGGGAGTTTTTTTAATCAGCTTGTCAATCTAAAGACAAAAGGAAACAAAAACTTTGTTTGCAAGGTTGCCTTTGACCATCCGTAGAACAACTGTAGAACAAATCTAGGGAACACGGTCCAGTATTTTGAAGGCGACTTCCACAGGTACCTTTCTGACATCGGGGAAGGTAAAACAGCCTTGGCAGCGAATCTGCATTTATACTTCCTTGAATGTGGCTAGTTTTGCAGACTACACGAAGGACGAACTTCAACAATTGAGGGACAGTGCCTCAGCACATTAATTATTTCAAGAGATGCCACCTGTTCAATTCCTATATGGTGTCGACAAAATGTATCTAAGCAGCACAACGTTTGCTTTTTGAGCTTTGATCCCATTTGCATCTGCCTGTTTGTATGAGACTGGCTTTTGGACAACAGTAGAAAATAAACCAAATCGGGGTCTGGGGGAAGAGTTGGGAATTACACAGAGCTTGTGCTAACAACCCCCGATCATTATTAGCAAGACTAGAATCAGGGCTAAACACAACACTCTGTAAAAGGCGGTGCGTCTGTTGTGACGTCGCTTTAGAGCTATGCTTATGCGTTTACCTTCAGCCATCTCGCAGATTGAGAACTATCTTTTCACACACCCAGATAGGCTGCAGGTTACTTGATTATTGCAAAGGGAAGTCGTTAAGACAGTGTATTCAGAGACTCGAAGATAGGACGATGATCCAGTTCTTCAAAAGCACGATGTTGTGCCTGATCTCTACCCTGAAAAATTTTGTAGTTTCCAATCAATCTCTCACAATTGCCAAGAAGCTATCAAGCTTTTAGTTCACATGCTCCTTATAACCACAGGTTTATAGTTTCTTCAGTAAACGTGGCTGTTTCACCTCGTAGTAAACATACACATGGAAGCCCGACAAAAGTGATGCAACCGATAAACGTTAAGCGTGGCCCCGACCATTCACGTCCTACGGACTGTGTAACACAGTGATAACTAGGTCACGTGTCTCAATATTTTGAAAGCGATGCTGAACAGTCTGGATGAGTACCTAACCTGCATGCTCGCAATAGTATAAAGAACATTGGTGCGTGCTCGTTGACAGCTCATAGAAATGAGAATCCGAAGGTCTGTTGTTGGCGTTTATAGTCAGATGGAACAATGAATTATATCGACTGGTGAATTAACCGAATGACGAAACGGTTGAAATCATGGGAGCGGTTTTCTGATCAGTTGGTTATAACAAAAGCAGACCAAGGCAAAATAAAGAGAGGGAACTACTATAACAGGCAGAAGTACCGTTTGCTACACTTAGTCTCATCCCTATGCGCATGTTACACATCGGTTACAGCCCACTGTATTTTATTTCAACTTGCGGGCGGATTACCTTCCTTCTGTATTTAAGAGATGTCTTGCCTTTGAAAGATGAGTTTTGCTGTACTTTCTATTATAATTATTGTAAGAACTCTTAAAGGAACAATAGTCGTGAGGTCAATGAGATCTCTTCAACAGCCCACAAACGGTTTCGTCGTTCTTCGGCCTTATCGAGGGTTCTGTCAGTCTACCTTGACTTACACATGAACCCAGATTGCACTGACTTTCATTCATGGTGGGAATCAGGTGCGCACACATTAGACAGTCCTACGAATAATCAAACACGCAACTTCACGGTATTATTTGAACGCTATTGCCCTTGTATATGAGTGATTGAATAGCAAGGCGGCAATTTTGTACGTGACCAAGACATATCGCCATCACGACTAAGCTCACGAGATCCGTGTTAGACCCCGTACTTTATGAACCATTTCTCTACTGGTTGTCATGCATCTTTCTTTTTTGGTAGAGTATTCACCCGCCCCACTGTCCATAAACCGTAATATTTTTGCACAGTAGTCAAAAATCTCGTAAATCGGATCGACTGAACGTAAGCTTGTGTCCACCGACGGGGGTGGACACAGATCAAAGATTTGAATCACCCAAGAGATTCGTAAGATGCGCACTGCTGACAATACATAACAAGGTCGAACTGAATGCACATTGTTTAATTCTTGACAACAATAAACGCTAGTCGTCATTTAACCCGATTTCCCTTTATACAGCACTAAGCATATGAATTTAACAATACTATAAACTTTTATCTTGCTTAATTTAAGTAATTCGTATTACAACACTGAAAAGCAGCGAAGCTTGTAGTCGTCGTTTTAGGCACGCCACGATTGCTTGATGAGATTTCGACCGCGAAGCCTCTTGGGTAGAATCCGAAAATTCTAAAATTATGTACTTGAAAAGAAGTATCCATCAAGAAAGGCTCCGGTGCAAATCAGTTAACCCGGTGACAGCATCTCGAAGACAGGATGTTGTGCGTCACCAAAGACTAAAAATAATGAAGAGGTGTTACACTACCATTGATGTATTTTATTAAGGAAGGCAAATTCAACCTATGTCGAAGAAGTGAGGAACATCAGCATTGCTTATCTAACAAAAATTGAGTTGGATTTGAGCTAGTAAACTTCACGGTAGGAAGTAAATGCTTGAAAATTTATTTACGGATAGCTGATTAAATATACGTCTACGTGTGTAATAGCCATTAACAATAGTCATCAACGATTTTAACCATGTTTATGTCGAAACCGTGACTTTTTAACCAGGTTAATTATAGTTTGTGTCCGTATAGACTAGGAATGTAGACGATGGCACTGTAGGCTGTACATTCGGAAGAATCTATTTATAGAATAAACCCTAATAATTCATTTTGAAGGGCACCAAGTTTCGCAGCTCAGGGTGCCACTCTTCTCAGTCTAAAGATCTCTGATTTGAATGGATACTTTATTTTGTAAGTTTCGCTCCCAAAATGATCCCACAACGGAGACTTACGGAGATCTAGAAACGAGATTTTCATAGAAACAGCTACTTTGAAAAACGTTTTTCTGATAGCTCAGAGATCAATATCACCTTGCATCTGGTAATTATGCCCAAGTTTTAAGATGGCCAGCATGGAAGAATGCACACTGTTTTTGATGGTGCCTTGGAAAAAACCTATATGTAGTACCTTCGAGAAATTATTCGTGTTTGAAGGAAACAGGAGTACCGATAAATAGCATAGCCCCTTGTTGATAAAATAGTTTGTTTATAGTACTTATCGAATAGTCATGAAAAATAATGCGAGGTTTCAAATATCATACCAAATGATATAAGAGACGGCTTTCAAGTAGCAAATTCACTGAAGAACATCGTACTGGAGAGATTCAAACGGGATTCATTTGAGTCCCATTTAAACGTGAGGTTGACTGATGGGGACTCGGTGACTCAGCCTGGCTGAAGGGCGAAACCTGTCATGGGTTGTCGAAGAGTTATCAGCAAAGTAGTCGTAGTAGAGTAGTAGTAGTAGAGTAGTGTTCCCTCAAAAAATTGTTGTGCGATATCCCTAAGATTGTACCAACCGGAGCATTTTGTGGCCCTTCTGCAGTACAATCAGTTGAAGAATACCTTAATTAAGAGATTCATCTTTGATTCTGTTGAGTCTCAGGTTAAAACCAAAATAGTGTGCAAGAGGTGTAGTTCGCACATTATAAGAAGTTGTATTATCGTCATCGTGATAAACATACTCTTCATTATTTACAACAGCTGTGTGGACTTTCTGCGAACCATGATAACCACCAGCTTGAACCCATTGTAGTATCTGCCAAGTGTTATGTGACTAGGTTAAGGCAACAGACAAAGCAAAGAAGATGTGAGTCAGGCGTTGACTAAGTAAACCGAACTGGCGAGCAGCATACTGTGTCTCAGTAAAGGACTATGACGGATTACACTACTCACAAGATTGCTGAAAACTCTTTGACAGCCACGACCATTTTTGCCCTTCTTGGGGTTCCAGGTGAGTCTCTCATCAAAACCAAAGTGATATGCAAATGTGTGTATCTGTCGAAAACTGTGACGGATTATTCGGAGAAAATTTCAGCTTGTACAATATTTAAAGGCAAATCCTTTGGACAGGTGTTTGCACTGTACCATTCTGTTGAATATAAACGAAGCTCATTGAAAAAGCTACTAGACGTGGGCAAATGTACTTGCAGCTCAAAGGGTTCATCAGCATAAGCAAGAATACTCTAAATGTTGTCTACAAATCTGTTAATACACGCTTGTAATACTGATTAACAAGTTACAAGGAGCTGCTGTTACACAAACCCAACAACAGGGTTGGGATTTGAGTTAGATCACTAACTGGACATCCTCTTTCGATACCAGATGGCTCACACTTTTAGTTGCCCAACGTTAATTCCATACACTTTGGGGCGTGATAAAGTGCTCTATGTTCACCTCTAAACATTGCCTTGGCTTTTGTTGATGACGAAAAAATCACTTGGACTTTATTTGTTGACATTCACCAGCTATTGTTGTATGCACGGAGACGAGAGATTCTCTTTTGGTTCACCTTCCTCTTTTACATCCCTGATTCACTTCCAGTTCCTTTTTATTTCATTAACTCTTATGCGTTCTCTGGCCTAAACCGTTGCATAGAATACCCAGGCTCTTAATTTGCATGTCTTTTATCCTGACCTTTAAGATAGACGTATATAATTCAAGAGTTTAGTAGTGAAGTCTACTCAGATGCCCAAGTGGCCAGTTTTCTCGTTTAAGGGATGAGGCCAGTTACTTCCGCAAAAACCGCCAATCACAAATGTCAGCCAAGTTGTTCGGATTAGGTGTGGCACCATGTCCATCATCAGGAACATAAATATAGCTAGAGAAGGGTAAATATATCGTGGTTCTGAGTTTTCCAATATCTTTATTTTGCATTAAAAAACCCATTTTAATCTACCAAAAATCTCTCAAGTACTGATTAAGTTCTACCTAAAACCTTCCTAAATTGCCTTCCTTGAGCATACACAACCTCAATCGTAGTCACCTTAACTTTGAGAGCTTTAGCAACTTGCGAAATCATGCAAGTTTTTTGGACACAATTATCCGCCGAAGCAAGTCAAGTGCATCGATTAAAACGTCAAAACTTTATCCAATGTTCAGTTACCCGTTAAGTCATGACCAATTTGCAACTTTCAGATCCACACTGAAAATTTTTTTACGACCTTACGGCGGATCTAGGTTTTACTCATTACATTCTGACGAGTGATTTAGTCAATGTAAATCGTTAATTATCCAGTTGGTGGAAACATAAGCTAACTCCATCCATTTTAACCTGTCCTAAAAATGTATCCCTTGGGAAACGATTTGGAGATTCGCTGTTGTATTTTACTTATAGCCAGTAGCTTTGAATCGGCAGCATCCATATATATATATATATATATATATATATATATATATAAACAACTGAGAAGAAACTTCTTACTTGTGTTTTTCTCGATCACGTTTTTCTCAGTTTCAAATCTCAGTGGTGTATAACGTAAGTTCACAATCTCCCTGTGTTGTGTTGGCTGACTGTGAATAGCGAGGTTGTTCAAATAACCTCGTGACTAGGTTTTATGTGGGTATATTGGTATGTGTCCGTAGACGCCCTCTTTTTTGCCCACGAACGATCACCTGGATGCGTTTCGTCCAGATGCATGAACTAAATCACGGAAGCGAGCACAAGAATGCGTTTAAGAAGTGGTTCGCCCACTTTTTGTCCCAGTGGCGTCTTCATCACTTGGTGCTGAATCTTTTAGAACGGCGTGCATCACTGAACCGGACAAATGTTTAAGGGACATTATCCGTGTTTTTTTTATAATCCTAGCTATGTTGTGGGCTCTAAAAGTGGCACCAACGCAAGCAACCCAAAGCTAACTATGGTTCCATCCCAGATGGGGAGCGAATTATGTAATGTTTATCATGAGAAAGTTAAGACTTTCGAATTTGATATCTATGTTTCCCTTATAATTGGTTGCGTTACTTGGAAGGTTGTGTTTGGGCATCGGCGTGTGGACAGGATACTTGTCGAAATCAGCAAAACGCAACTGCGTAGCGGAGCCAAGACCAATGCACACATAATTATTATTAATTCGAAAATAATATATCACACAAATACCTCTGTGGTGAAAGAGCCGTGTACTAAACCGCTAACTGCTTTGAGTTATCCAGTGTGCTCGTGATTGATAGTGTTTTTAGTATCAGCCGAAGCTGTTTAAGTAAACATTTGCGTTAAGGTCGTTTTGGATGACAGAAATGCTGTTCAGACAGAGGAGTTGAAACTACCTAATCTAGCTCCTCTTGAATGTTAGTTTGGGGACTAAAAGTGTCACTGCAAGTCGCAAATAAAGCCACCAGACTATGGTAGTTAAGTCTGCATTATTTTGACCAAATTTAGCAAGCTGATTTGCCACCAAAATACTGTAATTTTTAATTTTATGCGGAAAAATTGCAGTTGTGCATGTCTCTTGAGGAACGGGTTTCATAACCCAGCTTCTTGTCTTACTGATGTTTGGCTAGTTGTTTTAAACCACTCCACCTTAATATCAGCAAGTTTTCCACCAATCTTTACATCTAGTGACATTGTCTCACTGATTGAAAAAAATGAATATTTGTACAGGTTCTGAGGATATTTTAAAACTTCACTCCTGGATTCCATCCCGCGAGACAGGACCTACACAATATGGCGTGACAATGAATGTAACACTAAATGGCAGTGTAATGCTGATCATCTACTCTGGGCGAAATGGTAGCATTTAACCTCCATGTGAAATTCTGTGAATTCCAGCTTCCTTCCCGATTTTGTGAGACACAAACCGCTGAGTAATTTCGTCGAGGATAAAACAATGGTACTTTCAGTAGTTTTGGCATCATCTGATTTTGTTTCACATGGTGAACTTCTGACAGCTGAGGTCAAATATGAATGCTTGTACTGATCAAATCTTTAATTAATTTAAGAACTGGCGTACCATTTTGAACAAGTCTTCACAGCGTAAGAATGTGAATCACTGAAGATGCTGTGCCATTACCACATGAACTCTGTTACGTAAATTCACAGTAATGCTACTTGTCTGTTGAATAAGTAAACAGATAACAATTACTCTGAAGGAATCCCTCATATCCAACATGTGTGATTCATGCAGATAGATTTTGGACAAAAGCTCATGTTGTTATTCACCGACTTCTGCAAGATATAGTGGAAAATGTTCTCTGGAAAACAATGAAGTTAATGCTCTTAAATAACTTTACTTACTATGAATGATGGCTTTGATGTGGTTCACTGTCATTAGTATGGTTTTCAAAAACATCAAGTAACTGCAGTTGACCTTGAAGAGCGGTTTATATTCCGATGTTGACCCTTTGTGAGACCGAGAAATGTATCAGGCAGACGTAATGAAAGCCACACACGACGCCAGTCCTTACTATTGAAAAAAGTCAAAGAGTCAGATTCTAGGATTTTCAACTCCGCGTTAATGGTCAAACCAAATCGGAGAGCTAAATCTGGGCATCAGCAGATTTGTTTTGATGACTAAAGTTCCAGATATCTGGATTTTCTCCACAGGATTCACACCTCTCTCCCCAAAGTGGTTTTGCCGAGATTGAATGAGTTCCCCAAGAATGATTGACTGTACCTTTGCATGTGTGGCCTTCTAATTTGAATCGAGAGCAGAACATCCCTGTAACAGAATTGATAGTATTTAAGCACTTGATTTGGTGTGCCACAGAGTTACTTAGTTGAGACAGAACGAAGAAGTAAACATATGAGAATCAACTTTCCCAGGTAATTTTGCAGCTAATGACATTAGCAAGGCCTCTGTAGTTGTTCTTTTGCGTCTTATAATCCGTATGTTTTTCCCGAACAAATATACAGTTATTGCTTTCTTTACAGTGATCTGTGTAAGAATCTTTGGTTTTTAATGGTATTTGTTGCCAATTGGTTGGGATGTGAACCCACTATTAAGAAGCACATGCTTTGAAAATTTTGCACTGGAAACAAATTCCCACCTTCATTTATTCAAATAGTTAACGTTAGAAATTGGAAGAATATTTCGCCAGTCCAGATGCACATGGCATAAACAAGGGGAACAAGTGTCAGAACGAGGACGAACCACGGACCTCTTGCTTACTGGATGGCTGCTCTACCAAATGAGCCACCGAGGACGCCACTGCTAGTCATACGTACCAGCTTCCGGCGTGATTCACCGCATCGCCGCTCAACTAGTTAATTGCTCACAGCTGCCTTTGCTATTAACAAGCCCCTTCTGGAACGTGATTGTTAGATTTTTAAATACAAAGTCCAAGTATTTAATCGAGAGAAAGTCTACTATGGATTCTTTCGAATGATTTGGCCTTCCACCTAATTATCTGGATCTCGGTTATTTTTTCTTTTAGATGTAGGACAAGCAGGTATATGATAAATGGTCAGACAGAAGATGAGCACTGATAAAGCTGCATTAATCACTGGGTGGACGTTGGCTATCTGATTAGTCCGTTTTACAGTCGAGCGCTGTCCGTTGGGCTAAGACCTTCAAGCACCTTGTTTATCTGGCCGTAGGTGAAAACCGTTGGTTATTTGAGATGGCTTTAACCCAATTATGCTGCATAGATTGGAAGCAAATTTTCAAACTCAAATAGGTTGTCTGTAATAAGTGTGTCTGTCTCTACTCAGGGATCCACTGAAAAGCTTTTTGGAAATGTTTTGATTCACTTCTATCAAATAGACACTATATTTGTTTGATAAATGCCAAGTGAAAACTGTCTTCTTGAAAAAACACTAGACCAGTAATCAATCACATTACGCTCGTTTTATGCCTCAATTCTGGGCTATTTGATACCTTAACGAAGTGAAAAACCTGACTACTCCTTTGCCGACAGAATTGGTTGGAACACTGAAACCGCACTGCCATTATGTCAGTATATAACCTACCAATACGAACAAAGAAGAAACCCAATAATATGTGATCAACCATTCCGGTTCATTGCGCTCCTAACATTCTTTCGAAATCACATGAGGAACATTTCCCTTACAAACTACCCTATTTCGCGGACAAGGAGCCAAACAGCCAATTTAATGCAACGTTTCGAATGACTACGAAAGAAGGAAAGGCCATCCACAAATAGTCTCATAAAATAATCACTTATGAATTGCTTGTCCGAACAGGTTTGTCCAGAAGTGAGTCTAGTAAATCGCACGAATTCGAGACACTGAACTGTGCAGTAGTTAGTGGGGAGACATTTCCTTTAGCTGGTAGTAGATCTATTACAAAATAATCCAGCGGTACTACGGAGCTCTTGAGTTGGAATGGTACCGTTGTGATTTAGCACCACCGGTTCCCACCATGTACCTCATTCATAGCCTACTGAGGTAAAGCTGTAAACCCTAGTAAAGTTAGAAGTAAGCACACTTTTTACAGCACGGCCGACGTCGAAAGATCCGGTTAATGGGGCATTATTCCATAATAGTCAATACAGTATTGTATACAAGGAATATTTGGGGATAAATGGTACTGAGGAGCTGTAAATTTAATGCAATGCATACGATTCAGTTTGTTTGAGCGCAACACATAAGGAACTAATCACCTGGGATTTCCTGCATTAGGGCAGGGGAAACATCCTCCTCGACTAGCATGATAATACTGTTTAAAGTGTACTCATAAACTGCTCAAAGAGGTGTCCAAATCTAAAGACTGTTCTTTGACACAAAGTATCGCATTATCAACCTGTAGGTATCTGATCAGGAGATCTGGCAACCTACTGAATTCCTCACAGTTCACGAAATAGCTAAGTTTTAGCCGTTTGTCCGTTCGCTGAGCTGAACAGTTTGTTGACAAGACCCGTTAAGGTTTTAGAAACGTTGAAGTGTTGCAACATGCTACTGTGCATCTGGGTTTTTCATTTTTTGATATGCTCACAGGATCTTGTTTGTCACAGCCATGTGCAACAGCCCTTCACTACTCATTGTCCCTATACAGCTCTTGTTACAAACAAAAGGTTTCCTACCAACCGTCGTGGAACGCCCAGCATGATATCACTGGCTGGATAACCATTGTATAACCATTGAAGAATAGTGGGGCAGAATTCGGAAAGCGCGTTTTGGTCGCCAAGAAACCTGTCCACACACAGAGGGCACCTCTAGGCGACAGGACCTCTGAAACTGTCACAAGTCACCTATGAGCTTCTCCCTGAAAACATTTAACGGGATACAATTGCGAACTGACTTCATTTGTACCCAATTGCTCAATACAGATCTAAAAGATGAAGTGCTGACCGCGATTCTTCAGACTTAGTTTGTACTTTTGTTTGTTAATGTTTTGTAAACTGCGTGGGTTGCATGATTTGGGGTACATCACAGAGGAAGACCGCGCAAAAAGTAGTCGATGCAGCAGAACTGATTGCATTCAGGTTACGTCAACCATCATGCCACCATCGAAAATGGCATGTGAAGACAATTTACCTCGGCCAATCCATGGCTTCTCTGAGAGACTCTAAAAATTCATTCGAGGGCCAGTTGCTTCCCAGTTTTAACCAACAAAATTTCACTTAATAACCCATCGACCCTCTCGGCTGTTTATATGTGTAGTTGTCTGATAACAATCCAACGAAAGTACCATTCGCAAACACCATGTTACATAACCGCAGCCTACTGGAAAGTCTGAAAGAAAAAATCAAAGTGGCAAAGGCAAACTAGTCGCTGGATCGGGAGTCGCGGCCACTGAAAGCCGTTTCTCGTCTCCACATATTAACGGAACTAACTTATTTTAACTGTTGTCTTTTGGGTGCATTTTATCCGAAAGGCGGTTTACCCGTTTCAACATTCACCTACAATGTTATAATTTCTTGGTCTTTTTGAAGCATTAATTGCGTTCTGATGTATACAATTCTTAATCGTAAATATTTTGTCGAAAGCCACTTTTTAAACGGTGATGTGGTCTTATCCCTATTGGCGCCTGAACCAAACGTCGAACGTCCACATGACCTATGCAGGTACTGTAAGGTACCTTAACAACTGCGTTCCACTTAGAAGGCCAACGTGAAGAGCGCATCGTCGCGTCGCTTCAGCTTTGAGTCCGACAAGCAGAATTCAGATGCAACGGTGGTGTGCTCCATAATACCGGTTAAAGCATTCGGTTTTTAACCGAATCAGACTCGTGCGCCTTTCAGAAACAGGGCATGCAACATGCGAAACTAAGCGTCTAGACAAGGGAGAAATCATCAACATTTCAGTAGAAGATAAAGGTCGAAGCTGCGTTACAGAGTATAACAGAAAGCCCTTCGGTTGAAGAATTTGCAGGAAAACTAGGGGCTAACTTGTGTCATGTGATTGGTGGTGAAATTACTGGTGAGGAGAATTGGCTGCTAGTCGACAAGTTTGAGAAGCTGATCAATACAACTTTCGTGAAACACCAGATTGTACAAAGCGGTTACTAAGCATAGAAAATGATAATATAGCCTTTTCAGAGTTGTGTAGGGTATTGTACACCATTCTGTAGAGGAAAAGATCTATGGCCATTCACAATCAGAAAAATCATGAGGAGGACTACTAACCCCTTTTTCGCTGGTGCTCACATAGCCCAATTTCTGTCTATCTGGGAACTCCGCAATGAAATGGAGGGCAGTAGTTTCGGGATCGGGTTATAGAATCTGGATTTGACTTGGGTGGTTTCTTATAGATAATTGTTTTAATCCGGATTCTGTAGATTGTGGCAACGGCTAATTTCACAAAAAAAGGTCAGTGTGAATGATATGGAGAGTGTTTCTTATTTGGATGTACAGCCCACTGGGCTGGAACAAAGACATCCGTGAAAGGTATCTAACGATCCAATAATACACTGTTTTCTGACTGATAAATTTACGAGGTAGTGAAAACGGTGTAAAATTTACCGACATTTGTATGAATGACGGCATCGACCTGTAGCTGCTTTGTGTTCAGATACTTACTGCACCAGGAATACGACGTGGCAAAAGTAAAAAACAATAAGCTCTGTTCGCACAGATTTGGTTCTGATAATCAAAGTATGTATGTACCATAACCAGGCATAAAACCTCTCAGCAGACCAAAACTCCCCAAGTGGATAGATGCTCGAGTTGAAGGAGTTCCTCTTTCGGAACAGCTAGTCTCCCGAACCTTGTTTGCTCTAAAGCCCTAACGAATGGACAAGCCAAACAATCGGGTTTACAAACGTGACGCTTTGTCATCATGCATCACCCTGGCGTGAAGCACGAGCACAAGGTGAATTCAACCGATCTCAACGCTTCTGAACTCATCTTGCACTCGTGCTTCTTATTAGAATAATGAAAGCTGATCGGGTGTCACCTTTGCAAACTTGATCATTTGGTCTAACCTTCTAATAGGGCTTAAGAGCGGAAGTCAGACTTCAAAAACTACTAGGATTACTCTTACTGGTTCGATTAAGAATGCCAAAGCACTGAAGTCGATAGGCTGTAAGATGGCATCATTCTGCTGCGGCAATCCAGACCACCATATGCCTGTAATCGTCCGTAGTTGAAAAGCGGAACTAGATCAGAGACGGGTGCTCCTTAAATCAAGTTCTCTTTATTTTGTCAACTACTGCTTCATAAGTTTTTAAGTCTGATCGCCGATATGTTTAGTGCCTCTGTGAGGGCATCAATGTAGAGCCTTCCTGCCTCCAGCTATGGTTATTTTTATCCGGCTTTACGCACGCACTTTAACCCAAATGCTTACAGAAGCACACTAGGTGGGCCATTTTTCGCACAAAGGATCAGACTACTCAGTATCCTTCTTGTGGATCCCTGCTTATTCGGGCCCACAGTCTCGGTAGCCCGTTTCAAATGTACGCATGAGCCTGAGAGGCATACGGTGCATCCATGGCTTACTGCAGTTTTTTCACGACGGACTGACCGACTGTTTGTTCCGTCTTCAATCCCTACTTTGCAATAACACAGTCAAGCCGCTTGTCTGTATGGCGCACACCAGCCCCTTTAACGGGATTTCCAGGACTCCGCTGCTTTTGTCTCTGAAAAGACAAACTTTATTCTTTCGGATACTCGGTGTCGCCGTGAGCGAAGCATTCTTTCTGTTTGATTTGAATGTCGCGTGGTGGGTAATGATGATCTACTGTCGCCCGCGGAGCCCTGTCGAGCTGAGGGATACGTTGCTGTTAGCTGATCCACTGTGCTTGGGGGAGCTAAGTGAGAACATGGTTAAAAAAAACAGAATGATATTGATTTTGCTGCAAAAATTTATAGCGATTTGGCCTCTTAGGACGTTTTCGTCTTTTAGCTCATACTTCATTATTGACGGGAGTCTGCTCTAGTCTACGTTCAGAAAGCAATGAGCTACATGTTAATTTTTAATTGCGTTGAATCTTTGGTGTACCTGACGTTTTCATGTAATTTCTTGAAAGCATGAATTGTTCATGTGCTATTCTAGATCTCAAGAACATATTTTATCAACTCGTTCAGGATTTTTCGAGGAGTGTCCTACAACTGTAAGGTTGTGATCTGAACGATAAACCATTACTCTGCCTATGTAAACAGCAGGGATGCCAGTTCATTTTTATTGCTTATAATTAAGAAAGAAGACTTAAGTCTGTTGTCTCACGGGTAGTTAAGGGCCCATTTGGGAACAACTGACATAGTACTTTGCCCACTACATTACACGTGAAAATGTTTACCAAATAAGTCCCATTCCTGGTGTCCACTTGGAGACGTTGTAAGAGCAGGGGACGAACCGATATCACGTGTGTTCTTGCTGTCAACGTTGTCCATTTTCCCCCGGTTGAAGGTTTACAATCGCTTGGTGTCAGGGCCCTTCGATTCAAATTCATTTCATTTTGCAAATTAGCTTCCTCACAATGTAACTAGGGTTGTTCAGGTCCAGCTGGTGCCAACGTACATGAATTTCACTTCTTCATATATATCAAGTGATGCAGGCTTACTGGCGCTACTGATGGTATTGAATTACTCCTTCCCACCTTTTTGCTGGTGTTAAAAGCAGCTGAGCAGCTTTTCGTTATTTCATTCATTCCTATTATGCTGAATGAGTTTTGACATTTCCTGGGATTATGACATTTGTTCCCTACTGGTGGGCAAGTTAGTTTTGACAAGATGTAGGTCATGCAAACTTACCTCACATCCATCCACACAGTCACCTTCAATTCTCTTTCTCTACCACTTTTAGGGGAATGAATAGGTGTCATTCCGTCGATCTATGAGCTCAGTTCGGGCTACTGTGTTATCTGTTTACTTACCGTAGCAATCGGCGTCTCCCTAGCTCGCAACGCGCACACATACAAATAGTTGGATGCATGCACAACAGACACAGCGGAAAGCGAGGGAACACGTGCAGAAGTAGAGACATTCTCCTAACGGTCGATAAAACCTAGCGTTTCTGCTGCACCTAGTGGTGTGTACGCAAGACCGACGCAGTGAATAGATCAGGCCACGACGAGTGGACTGAGTAGCGTAGTGTTTCGCGTATGGAGAGGAAGCTGCGACGTAATCCAATGGAGGGAAAACAAATTACTCGCATTTTCTCAAAGTACCTTAGCGACTGAGTATTCAAAATTGGTTCACCCATCCATTCTTGCGGGAATGGTCTATATTCCTCAGGGAATTGGTTAATCATGAGATAATTTTGCATCTGGGGTGTTTAGAAGACTTGAATGATCGATGGGTGAAAGTCGCTTGTTGGTGAGTTCGTGATGAGACCGAAAAGGCTCAAGTAATAGTTTGTTGACTAATCACCTACTCAAAGTATACAGGAAGAGTTAGGAAGAGTTGCAATGAGGACTTAGCAAATCAACATGGGTTGAGTAAACTGACAAGGATGTCTTACTTACTTTATGGGTCTTTATCTTAGTAGGTTTATTAGATCCCAGTGAACGCTGGCAAGATTTCAGACAACCAGTGGCAGTGGAAATGAACGAACGTGGCTTAAATTATAGACAAGCTGGAAGTGTGTCCAATAGCTCCTAGCACTTTTCGTCCTGTTACATTTTAGCGGTCGGTGTAGTTCACCTGGTTGTATTATAATACTCCATCAAAACTTTCTAGCTACTCAAAACTTCACCCCATTTTTTATGTCCACAAGGCACTCAATGGATGCTCGCTTTCACTTCAGGATAGAAAAGGATGAGGCGTCATCTCTATGGATTAGAGCTTGAAATATACTAAAACAATACGTGTTACAGTCATCACCAGTGACAACAGTATAGTAGTAATAAATACTGTCAAAGAACTACCCAACAACCATGAGGAAAGATGGCTTTAGAAAATGGTAGGAAGAAAAGCTAAGGGTAGGGACCGAGTGTGATGAGTCATCATGTCTTTGGGGAAGAAGATCAAGAACAAGATGTCTGCTATTCTGAAACAAGGTGCCATTAGTGGGATTCTAACAGTGTGCTTTGCGAACCTCATCCAAAATAAGCGTAGAACCTAATGGCAGGCGAACGTTAGCTAAACAGTCCGATTAGGAGATGGCTGCATACGCACCGCTGGGATCACCTGCGTGCTATGTTTCATAAAGTCTCCAGTCACGTACACGTAGGAAGGTGGAAGGGTCCCACAGCACTTAGTTTGACTGCATCCGCTTTCACTTCCTCGCAAACCTTTCGCGAAAAATTGATTAGAACAGTCGGTGGTCGGGCCTACGTAATGCATGTTGCAACCACCTCAACTTGATTAGCTTAAATTGCTGCTCTAACGATTAAGATACATCACCAAATGCACGCTTACGCGCCAGCTAGTTGCGCGCTCAGACAATCAGCTAACTCATGCCATGCTACGGAGACACCGGTGGCAAATCGTTTTAAGACACCTAAGGCCCCCTGATCGGAGGAACCAAGTCTCACAAACATAATGTAAGATCGCTCTTGTATTTGCTTTATAGACACGATCACTTAGATTTAACGAAATTAGGTTCTGGCGTTCAGGTGGCGCAATTCGGCGAAGGCTGCTCGAGTGCTGACTTCATCTGTTACAATGCAATCACTAGATGTGCACCAACTCATCTACATGTACCGACCAGCAAACTGTAGCTCTTCATTTTGAAGTTTCACGGAATCGCAAAACGATGGAAAATCTTGAAGTAATACTGCGTGATTTGAAGGTGCAGAAAGCATGCGAAAACATGCGACCACCTCCGACATCCTGTTTAAAGCACCTTTCGCGGACAAATAATCGCCAGACAACAAAAATATCGTCTGCAACATCTAAGTCCGTTGATCTCTCTCCAAACGTGAGTTCAGTTAATAAATTTTTGGCTCCTTGGAGTGTGCACTCCGTGGTAGCATCGAAGACAAAAATGAACAAAAAAGAAGGGACGAACACTAGCCGTTAGGATTCTCTTACATGGTTCCCTGAAAACCACAACGCACCCGGAGGTATGGGGATAAAAGTCACGAAGTGTGCTTACCATGTTCAAGGGAATCTGGCCAAGAATATTTAGGACATCCAGTCTATCCACAGATTCAAAGACTTCTTTAAAGTCTATGAAAACCGCGATTTTTGGTTGGCGATATAAGTGGCGCTTTTCAAGAAATTGATGTAATGTAAGGATATGACATTTGCACCCCCTGCTAGGTCAAAGTCCGCTTGGACTTGGGCCTCACCTGCCGAAGATAAGTGTCACAAGTATGAAGGAAGCCATTGGTCTTGTTACGACAGGTGTGAGTTTTATTCTCCTATAGACTCGGTTCTTTTTGTTTCGGGTATCTTTTCCAAAGGCGGGTACCAGCAACTACCGGCTCCACTTCACTAGAAAATTTTCATTTCCCCAAATACATACGAACACTTTTGTCAAAGAGGGACTTAGAGATTCTCCTCCATCTTTGAATGAGGCTGTGGGAAAATTCATCTGGCCCGCCTGACGGTGCTTTAGGGCAGAAAGGCATAGTACTACTTCATCAACTGAGCGCAGATCTAAGCAGACACACGACAGCTCAAAATGAAGACATAGGTGCAGGAGCTGTTAAAATTCTCCCACTCGTCGATATAGACGCTGTTCTTCATTAAATGTTAGATTCTCAGCAATATGTTTGATTATTTCATTTATTTCACTTCTATCTTCTGTTTCGGATTAAGTTGAACAGCTTCTTTGCATTCCCAATCGTCCTACTTTCTTCCATTTCCCGAACTTTCTGGCTCATCAAACTTCTTTGTCTATGCTCATGCTGCTTTGAGACTATCGTCTAATGGGTCATCTAGCCGAATTGAAATGTGGGCTCGAGGGAATAGAACGCCTCGCATCAATAGTGGTAATGATCGTTCTAAGACCCGGTCGCTTCAGTGTACGTTCCCGGAAATAAAACGATGAGAGTTCCTAAGGTAACTTATAAACATATTCACCTCATCCCAGTTACGCTTTATATCCTCCTAGGAGGCCGCCTGTAATGCATTACATATTAGGCTGTGATATGTTTCCAAAACTTGTAGCTCACAATGCTTTCTACTCCTAAATGAAAGACTCGTTTCCGAGGCTTACCGAGAGGTTTCGTGGAAATCTGCACCAACCAAGATGGTTATTTGAAGCAACCTGTGTATCACAAAACGACTGGAAATCAAGGACTGAACCAAGCCATCGGTAGCTGATGGCAACGTCGTTATCTTGACTTCAAGGCTGCTCAGCAGTAGCGGACGTCAGGTAGCAAAATGGCACCCATTGTGTCTTAACCCGGTACTGCTGTGGTCAGTAGAAAATTGTAAGGGATGTTCATCACTTTGATGGCGTTTTGTATTCAGTCTAAACAACCCCCAAGTCGGGCTTTTGATGAACCTGGGTGTCCTACCTGTGCTTTGATATCTCCTGTTACTATTGCCGTATCCGAGCTTTCGTGGGTGACCGGTTGTCAGCAGAATGTATCTTTGAATGAATAGAATCACCGTTTGTTGGTGCGTAAATGGGTGTGATAAACAGACAGCGTGGTACGTTTCGACCAGTGCAAGTTTTATCGAGGGCGGAGTCAAACACAATAGAGTCGCGGTTTACATGTATCTAGTCCAGTGATGAAGCCTCAGCTGGCGAACTTACGTCTATACCAACACCGGTGCGACTAGCTTCAACAGCAGAAGGCTCACTCGAAGTTCATAGTCTGTCTAGGAAGAGAAGGTGCCGCGAGCTTGCAGCTGTACTGAGATACTTTATTCTAGTTTCAAAGATACTGCAGATGTCGATCGATCCAATATCTTGAATGTGCACAATAGAGGCTTGTTGGCTGATTTGTGTAGGAGTTTTCACGTTGAAAAAGTAAAAAGCAGAAGAACCAGGTATCTATGGCGGACGGTAATAGACGAGAATGTAAAAGGATGGGAGGCGCCAGCAATCGTTGTTTTCACCCTGTTGTATGCAATAAGTAAGGTGACCCAGCTGATGTCACCAAGCGACGACTGGTGTGACATGAAGGTATTGGTGTCCGTACATTTCATTGTTGCATGTGGACAGAGATACTGTCTGGGAACTTTCTCCCGTACTACCGGACAAAACAGTCTTGACTACAGTCTTGCCACCCGACAGCAGAATTTACGTAAACAACATGAATACATGAGAGTCGGATCTAGGAGATGGTTTTTACAGCCATCTAGGTAGAAAATGCCTTCAATATAGGAGGTGGAGTGAGGTGTATTAGTGACAGGATGTTACCTTGAGTGGGCCTGTTGCAATAAGTTGCTGATTGGTTGGGACACGACCCAAAGTCACCAGCTTTTGGTGATGGTTGGACTTCAGTTCTGCAAATTCCCCGTTAGCTACACTGTTAAAAAACTTCGTCCCACAAGGCGCAAGTATAAAAGAAGACCAGGAGGGAGAATTTAGACGAAGGGCTGTGAGGCCCCGGACTACGAGTAATCGTATTACGATGCGATATGGAGGTAAAGTCGTACCGTCCTCTGTGATTGGAATGTGAAGGCAGTGAGGTGTTTCCCCCAGACGATCAGTATGTCCATATCAATGGAAGCAGCGGTTTTGGCTTTTTCCAATGGTGGACAGGTTAGTAAAGGTTTACTTTAAAACCATGCAATCCGGCCGCTCAATCATTGGCCGTGACCACCTGCGATTTCTTCTATACGACCGGAAAACAAATGAACTTTACCATGAACTCTAAACGCATCTGCTACGCTTGACGGCAGCAGGACTGAGAAATAAGTCTATTCCCTGAGCCTTCTGACTAAGGAAGGCCTTTTTAGCCGAGCAGGTCAGTCTATTGAGTTGGCTCTGGGCAGGGTTTCTCAAGAAAACCATAATGCCTGCTCCCTGGCGAAGCAACCTTTTGAGCCTAAGGTTAGGGACAGGGTCCTCAAACGAAACCATACATCCTCCTGCTGCTTGGTGGATCGGATTTTTGAGTCAAAGGCACAAGATGAGGTACGTTAACTCTACAAGCGAGCGTTGCTGGATCATTTGATTTTTATTTACCCAACCGATGTGCCTTATACACTCCGCTACCACTGACAATAAAAAAATGACACTGCTGAAATCCACAAGATCCTTTCTATGTAGGAGGTTCCAACGCTCGCACTTTAAGTCAAATTGTCAAACAAGCATCGCTTACCCAGAAATTCTACTCTCCTAAAATTGATGTATGCTGTGTCTCTGAAACACACATTCGAGAGAATCAAGCGTGGCCACGCATCTTGAGGTGCCCAGAGTGAACTCATTTACATTTCAGTCTCCGCGTGTCTGGCCACCCAGAAGCGACGACGGGTGGTTTGAATGGATTTGCATTCAGTCTCAGAGCTGAACGCCGTTTACCGTATTAGATCCCATTGATCAGTCTTCTTTGCGTCTTCCACTCATTTGGGCCAATTCAGCCCAACACTACTGGGTATAAAAACCGGTGCCTTTTTATTTTGTCAGCACACTCCTCAACTGGCTGTACTTCTTACACTGAAAATGATGTCTTCTATTGAGAATTATCGACGTTCAATCCTCAAACAGGAAGAATTGATATTTTCATCCTTGCAGGCGAAATAGATGCGCAAGTCAGAGTTCCTTGGAATCACATTCGGGCGGTCGAATCTGAGTCGATGCTTGCCGCACAGTCAGAGGAGAGCGGCTCCTCCTGTTGTGTGCTGACCATCAGTTGTTTCTGCCCCGCATGCATTTTCAACTTAAACGCTCGCCCCATGTAACCTAGCAATAAACATTTGTATGGTAACTGTGGACGAAACTGGACCAACCACGAGAGGGGAGCCACAGATCAAGACTATCGTTCCTTCCGGGGCATACTACTTGGTTCCGATCACGTCATAGTGCGAGTATCCCTGACAAATCGCTTTCCCTCAGACCTTACCTAGCAAGTCAGCAAGAAGCACGCTAATCCATTATCTACGGTAAACTACTTCAGCTCAGCAGTATCGACCTGACCTAGGCCAATTACTCTGTGCACTGAACCAAAACAGTGCCAGTAACGAGTACGTGGATGAAGCATGGCAAAGTGTCTAAGGATCTATGCTGGCGGCATTCAAAACTGTCTGGTTGACTTCTCCGATACGATCAAACAACCAGTGTATATCACCGAGATCGCTAGTCCTGAATGATACCAGGAAATCCAGCACGCAATCAGAACGATAACCCACTGAGATACCTCAAACACGAAATAGTGCAGTCTAACAGAAGACTGAGAGCTCCGGCTCTAAAATGCCCAGAGTATGGAGAAGGCTTCTGCCAGCGGAAACAATCGTTCCCTGTACCACTTAATACGACAGACTGGCCAAAAGAAAGCAACTGCTAGCGAAACGGTAACTGAAGAAGATGGCCCAGTAATTCACTCGCAAAAATTCCGATTAGAAAGTTGAACAAAACACTTCAAAGAGCAGCATAGCTGGATTCTTGCAACACAGTCCCATGACGGCGAACGGGATGTCAACATTAATTGCCCACCAGGAGAATCAACAGCGTACGAAATATCCCTGTTTGGGCGCTAGAGGGCACCATGACCGAAATTTCTGCATCCAACCCTATTTAAAGAAGGTACAAAATCCCTGTTTATCCACCTGACAAAAATTATTGGTGCTACGTGGACTGAGGAAACAATGCCCGCACTATGGGGCACATCGACAGTCAACCAGGTGAACAAACACTGTGCAGAAACCATCGTTACATTAGCTTCTTAGCCGTGGCATCAAAGCTGTTCTCTGGTCTCATACTTCGAAGGCTGACTCAACAAAGAGAGGAGGGTCTGTGAAAACCAAGCTGGATTCAACCATCCACGACGTTGTTTCGATCACAACTTCAACCTCCGACAGATTCTAGAGCAGTGAAATCGCTTCCAGCAACCAACATTAGTGGTTTTCCCTGACTTGAAAGCTGCCTTTGACTCTGTGGATTCCCAGGCACTGTGGCAGTGCTTGTGAAGCAATGATGTTCATACTGAACAAAATGGTACTTCTAAAACTGCAATACACCATCTACTGTGGACGCATGAAGGTCTGAACAAAGGTCTCACCTGAGTTTACTGTATCAAGTGGTGTCAAGCAAGGATGTCATCTCGCACCTTTCGTCTTCAAATTCGTCATTGATATGACCATGAAAGACCGATTCTTAGCCTCCACTGCCTGTGGGGCAGAGATGCCTCTACGATGTTCGCTGACATAGAGGATGTAGTTCTCCACGAAACTTCTCACATCTTACATGCATATGCAGTCAGAATTAAATAATTTAATTTTGCCCCGCAGTTTGGCGTACGCTTCACACCTGCAAAGTGTAGAGTGCTGCTGCATGACTAGGTGGGGCCAGACCAAAATCTTATGCTTTTGTATGAGCTGACTGAGGTAGCAGACAATTTTTCTCCCCAGGGAGTTGTATCAGTCTTGGCGGCTAGCCAAAGAAGTTATCTTTCTCCGGATCGGGAACGCAGCTTTTGTCAAAATGCATCGCCTGTGGCGCAGGCATGTCATCAGCTTATCTGTCAGTGTCGCTCCATGTTGTCATATAAGTCGGACATCTGGCTACTGTGCGCTGAAGACGTTAAAAATTCCAGTGTTTGACGATCGGTGTCTTTGGGGAATCGCTGAAGTCTGTTGGGAACGTCGGATTGGTACTGCTGATGTGCGTCAAACGGTTTTCGAACGGAGTAACTCGCGAATCGATTGACCACTAATGTCAAGGATTAGGTAATGCGGAAAATCAGCACAATTTTCCCTTTGCTAAGACTGCCTACACGGGTTTTCGTTTCCGCTTGCTTTAGTATGCAAGATGAATCCACTCGGGAAACCTCCGCCATTTTTTCAACCCCTTCACGCAATTACTTTGACCCCGTCCTCCAAATTCGACTATCCTTATTAAAACTACAAAATCGCTTATCAGATGATGGTTGTCGCTATCACGCAGATAGAAAATTGACTGTGTTGGGAACATACTGTAGATCTCAACCTTTGACGAAAGGGAGAAAGTAAAAGGCATCCTTTAAATGATCTCACATTAGGCGATGGCCTAGGAAGCGCATTCTATTACTCACAGAGTTGCTGTAACATGCATTTCTTGAATTTATGAAGCAGATAGTTCTGGCCTGCCGGTTTTGCAGCCATTTGGCCCCGACCGAATGCGAACCACCACGTCCTACTATTTCGCACAAATATTCATATTCGTAAGGAACACCTGGCGGATTACGGCTTTTAACGTGATGGTGATGTCAACTTATCTTTTGCGGTACTCAGTAAGGTAGAATGCTTTGCACAAGATGACGTTGTTAATATGGGTTAGTTTTTTAAAATGTTTTATGGGGATTATTTCGATTCTGAATTCCTTTTAAAGAGGCTGCACTAAACTGCGGATTATGATCTATTTCGTTTCCTCCTTAATACCTACGTACACCTACGAATACTGCTTGCGAGTAATTTTGGACACTTTTTTCAAAGAGGATTTAAAGCTTGCGATATACTACAATGGGTTCACGACGCAAAATAAAGTGGAGATCACGAGTTAACAAGCCAGTCTGTTGAGTGCTCCATGGAGTCCTTTATCAAGCTATCTTGTAGATGAGCTGTTCGCGGCTTCAGTGAAATTGCAATACCGTCGTTCCTACGTCCAAGCAATGGAATCGAACTTATAGCTGTTCCCCCTGAATTCCACATAGGTAGGAAGAGTAGACAACAAAACGGAGTATAACTCGCTTGTTTCCCTGCCACTTGTAGACGAAGATGTAACGGCACTGGTACACAGATTGTTGATGGTAGTGTTGAGAAACAAAATGATGACTACATGGATGAGTATAGTGCGAACCGGGGAGAAGAAGATACGCCGATCATACAGAGAGGTCAAGGTTTGTAATGTGATCTAATTTAAAATTAATCAGGACCAAACTCTCAATCACCTCAAATAAAAACGTGCTATTCTCGGAGGAAGGTATGGTCTGGGTCGCAGCTCTCGACCCAACTCCTTCTATACTGACAGTATAAAGTCGCTCATTTTGCTGACGTCATGCGCGTAGTTCGTGTCTATCGCATGTGAAGTTCACCTAATATCCACCCATTTTACATTTCTCCTTCTCAAAGATGTGAAGTTCCGGCAAACAGCTATGTGGACTTCGTCCGAGTAATCTGGCCCGGCGGACTGAAAACGACCAAGGAACCGAATTTAGACTTACCTTTTACTGCACCAGTCTCATCCGCTGCGCATACTACTCGCTCAGATGGTGCAGTTCAGAATGTTTGGGATATATTTCACCGGAGTATTGTCAGTCAGAAGCGAAATGTCACGGAAATTGTGGCCCGATTTCGTGAAGATTTGGCTCGATCAGAAACGATGTCCAGTTATAGGTGGGTTATTTGTTCGTTTTATGGATATTTTCACAGTTCATGCTATTTACTTGGCGAATTATCATTTGTTTCAAAACATCAAAACTACTAGAGCAAAATCTTTGTTTTACGCAAATATTCTGGCTCCGCTCATTCGGGAAAGCCATTACCGGATGAAATTATCGGTAAATTGCTATACAGTGAAAGCTGAACAGTACTCATTCCGTCATTGACACTTAAAGTAAGCTGATGTTGCTTGGATCTTAGGCTATTTTCGCCTTTTCTCGCTCTTTTATGTAATAACAACATCGAAAGTCATTTCGATCTCCCCTTTTCTCGAAAAACATTGGAGTGTTATCTATGGTGTAGCCTTGTTCTGGGCGAAACTTGCTGTCAGTCACCATGTGACTGACGCGACTCGGTAAAGTTTGGTTACTTGTGAGTGTTCTGTTCTTCCTTTTTTCTCTGCTACCTGATGCTCTGAGGTCGTTATCATGCCCATTTAGTGAGTAAAATAATGAGGTCTACGCTCTGCGCAGAACATAGTGTTCACATTTGCGAAACATGAGCCTACCGAAACCAGCTATAGTGCGCACTATTTGCATGGGCTGAATATTGTTTGGGCGTTCCGTTGTGTGCCATATTCTGTCTAAAACGGAATCATACAATGTTACCGCAGTTGCTCAACAACTTGGTTGTTTATTTTTCTCCTGCAAAATGTCAGTGCACACTTTTGGTGTGCCGATAGCTTTCCCGTAAAAATTGTTCATCAGATGACAGTGAAAAATGGGTCGAGTTTAAAACCCTTCGGAGTATTCTTGTATAATTTTGCATTCTGAGACTGCAGTGCAATAAATATTAACTGTCCAAGTTGGAAATGAACTACAAGACAAATGGACTGAATTAGAACAGTATACTTCCGGTCTGAAGAATTCACAATTTATTAGCAACTTGGGCTGTGATACGGATAGGCACAGTTGGCATGTTGAAATTCCTGCTGAGACTTTCGTTTAACTTCCTGCCTATGACTATTTTTCTGCGACCCCTCTCTTATGACAATTCAGTCCGGCATCTGAAGTCTACAAATTATTGTTCCGAGTGGTACGACCTCCCGCTGGTTCTCCAGGACGCGTGGCACCTCGGATATTTTGGAGCCTTGTCAGCTTGAGCAGAAGAAATTCTCCGGACAGAGCAGTTGGAGGTAGCCCGATTGTGACCCGACTGAATATTGAGTCGTCGGAGCTGAAATATTTGGCCATGGTTTTGAAGGTACACTAAAATGAGATGTTTCCGTGTGCATCCACTTTGTCCATTACATTAGCCAGTCCTTGGGCTATCCATTGCTTGTTTAATATTTTGATAGGCGCATTTTATGCAGTGAAAATGTAACATCATCAAGAGGGATCTGTCTTATAGTTGGCTTGATTGCACTTTAGACGCTTACAGATGACAGTTTTTAAAATCCTAATAGTTTGCATATTCTGTTGTTGCACAGATATTTTTGTGGGGTTTGAAGCATATCTTGGCAAATGTGGTTCTATGCGGTGGGTCCTCAGAAATAGTTATGTATTAGGTTAGAAGTCTAGGTTCACGAAAGTGGTTTAAACCATTGGGTTAGTTACTACTCATTTTCGAGAAAATTTGCTTCAAGACGGTAGAAACGGCGCACATCGACTACGTGACAAAGAATTGTGTGGTAACCTAGTTTTTATCGGTCAGTAGAATAGTGTCACTTCTGGCTTGGAGTCTCTGATTCGTGTGTTGGCAGAATGAAGACTGGTAATTGATCACTAAGCGGAAAGAGACCAGCGGTTGTCTATCATCGAATTTCGATCATTATCACTTACAGTGAGCTCTGAAAAATGTTTCAGTGGTTAGTTTTGGAAACAAGATGCTTGATTGCTTTACCGGAGGTGCAACTTCATGTTTGACAACCATTCGTTTTCCTAGTACCGCATCAAAAACGGTGGATTTAGTTAGCTGAAGCATCGCCCGGAATCTAATTTATATTATCGGGAGCCGTTTGCTCCATGCAGCTCAATACATTACGACATTCTAAGGATAATACGGACTAATGGAATGGATTCATAAAACACAAGGGTCGCGTAGACTATGTATAGAAGGCTAGAGCAAATTGATCTCGTGCAGTAGCCTTGTTCTGCCGTCGATTTTATAAATGTGCGCAGTTTTTCACTATTTCCTCCCGTACTTAACTATTACCACTCTTAACTCGGTTCCACAGCCACTCATTCAAAATACATTGGGTTGCAAATTCTAGCACTGGTTCTCAAACTCATCAGGAACGTGGCCCTTCAGTTACGGACCAAAAAAGTTAACATATTATTAGAAATCATAATAGGGACTAAGCGTTACCCTTGGGGTAATCGCTGGTCACTACTTCACCCGCTGTGCAGTGAACCGAAATCCGCCCGGGGATATGAAGTTAAAAGGGGAAAGGACAATTGTGTTTCATTTTGAAGAGTTAACTTGTCGCATAAACTAGATAAGGTAAACAAAAGAGTTAGCGCACCGATGGTTCGTGATTGTCGTCAAGTAAACATTGATGTGTCTGTATACCAGTGCGTACGCGCTTAATACCTGTGGCACTTTACACGGTCCGCAAAATTTAGACACACAGGATTTTGTGCATTCGTTTCTTGATCATGTTCTACCCGCGTATTGCCGTTTTGTACCACTAGCCACCAACCAAACACTTTGCACCAGAGAATGACAAAAAGGGCACAGAAACATCTTAACCATATGCCACGAACTTTTCTTTTGCTAAAACATTTGATTCATCTAGGTATGATTTCTCAATCCGCGGGTAAACTAGTGTTGAACACTTAAAAGTATGTGGTTGTGTGAATTATACTTTATAAATCTGAGTCCCTTTAATGGACATGGTTTCTCAGAAAACCTTTTAAACGAAGTATTGTCGTAAGATGTAACTGCCAGTTAATCGACTTCCTAAGCTTTAATTCCGTGGGAGAGTAGGCGCGTTTCTGAGATGTATCATCAGCAGTCTACCATTTTAGGAAATACAGGTTAAATAACAGACGGATATCGCTCTTAGAAACGGAATCTGGTGCGAACTCTCGCTGAGGTACACCTGAAGGATCGTTTAAATGAGGTATCACGTCATTCTTGAACACGATAGCAGCGATAAACAGAGGGGACAACCCCTATAGTTTAGCTAGTAGAATGCTGTTCACATGGTTGGTTTGACGTGCAATGACGAACACATGGCTGGGTTAACAAAGTGATGTGAAGAACTCACAGCATAATCCGCAGTTCTTGATTCCACTGTATCACAGATCTCATTGGAAAAGTGTTCAACGTGCAATGACCTGACGGAATAATTATTGGTTCTTGGCCTATCTGTCGAGCTTATCAATTGTATTACAAGCGCTTCGTCACCAATCAAATAGATATCGTCACCGCAAACCCCGCAATGACGTATCCTCAATCAGCGACGAAACGTTAGCAATCCAATTGCCGAGCAGTGCACTCGAGCTACCCATATATCGCAGTAGACTTGTCACCAAGTGAGAACCACCAGCACCACCACAAACCATCAGATTTTACTTCGGTTCCGGGTTATTTTTGACAAAAGGCAGACACCCACAGCCATTTGTACAATAACGGTAGCTGACAGCAAGCACAGAATACTTCCCAATCAAACAGCTCAGTGGTTTAGAAACTGCGACTAACCATCAAAGTTAGTGAAGCAACACACAGTGGAAACTGATAAAGTGAAAGTATTCAGGATTCATCACAAAAATTTTCGTTGGAATTTTTATAACCCACGTTTTAATCTGCAATTCCACTCACGGACTCTTTATCTAATGTTACTGTGCCCATGAGTAGAATTCTTATCTAAGGCTTCTCCACCTTAACACATGATAAAAACTGAGCCAAGTGTCATTCCTCCAAGCCGACAGTATATGGAATAAATCCTTCACAGACTGTCAGTCTTCTGCCCCATGCTCATGCGCTCCTACTACAATAATTGCTTTTCGTCCATTCAGAAACCACGTGCTTGGTCGAATAATTGATAAGCAGCGTCTTTAGTTGATATCCGAAATACTAATTAGGTGAGTATATACCTTGTCTGGAATCAGTGCGATGGGATTCCGTTTGGTCGAGAGACTATATTCAGGGCAAATAGGTATTTTTTCGCTCCGGGTAGTAGATGCAACAGTATTGCCTAACTTAGGTTTACATTGTTGCGAGAAATCGGACTAAAACAATGAAACGAAAACGGGCGCCGTTTACAAAGCCGAACCTATTAAATAGCACCTCCAAAAAAACCGTTCCAGTGTCAGACTGCACGTGCTGCTGAACATGTCGGTTAGCTCTCAGGATCTATGTTAGTGAAACCACCCACAGCCTATTTAGTTTTTCAGCTGTTACCAGCTGTTGGATTCAAAAACTAAGTTAAAATCAAGCCAGGTCGAATGTTTTATTCTCCAAGATCCCTGGAACTCGAGAAAAACTTTGAACAAGTTGTTTCGTCACATCCGCTGGCAAGCAATCACAGATACTCAGTTACTGATAAAATGCCACATACATACGCAACGTCACCTGCTCTTTTGCTTATCCGCAGATAATGACACAGGTACCCGGCGCGATATCTGGCCGTGGTCGGACGGAACGAAATTTGTGAATCTTTATTGAGTCTAGACGGATAAACTTAGTGCTGGTTGACCATTTTTTAGGTTGAATATAAGTACAGCCGTAGCCCACCGTGTGAATCCTGTCGGTTACAAGACTGCTTGCATTCAGTCAAGATTGTTCCATAGACCATGCCTAGTTGTCCACATTACCAATGCTACCGAAACAAGCCTGTTTTATTTGACCAAAGTTATCGTGAAATAGTACAAAGTGAACTGGTCACTAGATGCTCCTTAGGAACAAGTCAGATTTGATATCTGGCGTCAGCTCGTTACTGAATGCGCCTTTTCTCCTTAGACCTCCGCCCTTGTGAACGTGGCTGCACTAACTGGAAGACCATCCACTCATCCAGTCTGGGTCTATGGACTGACTCATGACGGTCAGTTGATTGACGTGACTGATCGGGCCACATGCCACACCGGTGATGATGCGGTGATTCATTTTGCTAATGATAGCTGTTCCAAGCTGGGATTCTCCGGTGCAGAACTCGATGGATCCCCAGGATTGCCACTGGTTGCCAAGATGGACGGAAGGAGTGCGACTACCACACTACTTGTCTGGTTCCCCAAACCGCCAGCACTACGCTTGGTCATTGGTCCAGAGACCGCTGGGAATTCGTCACCAAATATAGGACTTGAAAAAGTGACACCAATCCGTCTGAAACGCTTGGCGACTGAAATTGCTTCATCTCAGTGCGTTTATTTTTTCTTCATTGCTTTGCTCCTTCATTACTTTGGCTCCTGTCAATGAGAATGCATTTTGCTTCTGTCCTGGGTATAAAAGCGGATATATTTGACCATGACTAGAGGCTGCAATAAGCATATTCAAGTGTACAATTTTGCTTTTAAGCTCAGAAATATAAATAACATGCCTCAAAATAAGTGTAAACCGACGTGCATCACTGCGCCGCCTTTATACTTTTACAGCACACCTAATATGCAATTATTTTGCCAAGTTTTTTTTTACCTGCCAAGAATCAAAACTCATTGATGTTATGTATTCGTAAACTTTTTAATCCAACAATCATATTCACGGTGAAATTGATGGTGCTGTAGACCCTATAGAGTCCCCGTGGCTAATAGCTTATTGATATCCTTTTGCATAGTGTGTTGCAAACAGGCCAGTTCGAGGTTCCGCTGCGAGTTTCTTCCTTTCAAATTAAAGAGTATGGGACGGTACGTGGAACTGCTCAGATATCTCACTAACGGTTTGGCCCCATCTGATGTTGATGGGGCAGGCGTAGTATCCGGAAGCTGAGAAAACTTATATTGTTTTACACACTGCAGTCAGCATTGGAAAACAACGCTCTCCAGAGAGGTGTTGCGTATTGGCTTTGCCAGTCTTGAAGAGCGAACTGTTACTATGGCAACTATAAAAACATTAGTCACCCGAAAATAGGACTCTACGGCTTTGCGCGATACTCGCAAGTAGTAAGGTTTCGTATAGACGTCCATTCCGGAGTACGGTCATCTCTATGATGCGAAGCGACAGCGGAGAGTAGGCACTGTATACCAAGTTCAGATTGATAACGCACTTCGTTGCTATTTTAGAGTGGTTATATTGCCATGTTGCTCTTTATTTAATCCCTCCTTTCTGTTAAGCATTTTTAATGATTGTTTACCCAGTCAAAAGGTGAGACACGGTAAACGTTTGAAGGAACCAGTAATCCTGAGGTAATTACAGGGGCTTGGGCTGCTCGGGGAGACGTTTTACAAATCAGTGGTTTCAAACTGCATTGACTGTCAAAAAGGTTAGGACAGGTCCACGAAAACAAGCTACAACCACAGCTTTCCACATAAAAGTACGGAAAAAAGGTCAAGGAAATAAACAAACAATTGTTTTGTAACCTACTGTCTTCCAACTACTGATGAAGTACAACGATTATTCCATTCATGTTTAGGAACGAAATGCTAGGACGCTTTCGTTTACTGTTTTGCCTGAGATAGAGAATTCACTATTGCCTGTAAAGGTTTGTATTCCTACCCGTGGTGAAGGCCAGGTTCTGAGGTTAAAATGGGCCTGAAATCAGCTGGAAGAGACCACTGCCGTGTACCATGCATAGAGGGATTGATACGTGCCATAAAAATAGCGCGACTGGAACCTGTTTCCTTAATCCTTGTGTAGTTGTAAGGTGTTCGTCAACGCGTCCATGTGTGAACCGATCCTTGAGGGCTTGTTCATCAGCACGGCCTTTCTCGTTTAGCGGTCCACGAGACAGGTGCTATCAGAGCGGCATTTGGAGCGGCAGAAATAGTCGGAATGCTTGATGATCAGGGGTGTGCAAATGATTTTTATGTGATGGCAAAATCATTTGGAAATACGCTAATTAATCCGAATAGTACATTTTTTGGTGTGGAAATCCGACTACCAACTGGGTCTTACGACAACTCGACCACCAATTTTTCAAAATTTGCCGTGTGCTTTCAACTCAGAGATTCTTCCAGACAAAACCGCGGTGAAACCAATATACTCTTTACTTAGCAAACGGTGTCATAAAGCGGCCAGTAGAATGTAAAATCTGGAATATAAGAAGATACTGAAAATTTCTCATTTTTTGAAATAAGGTTGGATGAACTAAAGGTTGGACTTCAACGTATTGTTAAGGTAATATATTTTTTAGTCAAAAGATATCATGCTGTCGTTATCAATACAATAGCAATTTTAGGCTTTCACAAATAAAGCAGTGCGAGCCAACTCCGGAAATCTTCTCACACTAGAGGGGCCATTTCACTCAGAATACCATTTTCAATCGATCCCTTGATGTTTTCCTTAGTCGTTATGTCCCTCCCAGGTGAGAGACCCAGAGGAGAGAGACTTTCATGGAGTAACCGTATTTTGCTAGGCTTTCCGGACTTTCGCTACATTGAAGGACAACCGTCCACCGGTGCAGGTAGATTCGTTCTTTGATTGGTCCACCAATGTCAGGTCTTGATTCTTTGTGGAGCGTCAAAGATTACATCTCTGGTAATCAAAATCAGTTCATTCCAGTTAGATTATCTGATGCTAACTGGGTCATCTGTGCCGCTGACAAGCTGATGCAAACAACGGCGCTAGTCCGATGAACCCAAGTACACTGGATATGTCTGTCCCCGTTGGACGGTTTTCGACCTGAAAAAATGGTAAAAGTACACCAACCGCAGTTCACTCATGTCCGGAATCCCAGTTTCCATCGCACATACAAGCCCCGTTAAGTCCCACAGGCTGTCACACAGAAATTTGTTGATGAGTTTGTACACAAAGGCATTAAGCATATCAACCAGACGTAGACGATACGGGGAAGCCCGGACACAGTGGCAGAAGAAAGTTCGAAACAGAAAAAAAAACTTTTTCCCGGTCAGGCAGTGCTGTTGTGGAGTGACCGCTGTTGTATAGTCATGGGAACAACGTCAACTAAACGGCATAGAAAGCAAACCATTCAATATGTGGCAAACCTGGCTGCGTGTGCTGCTAGCTACTCCTATCGGCATTGTACCGGAAGAACCAGTGATACATAGTCATATAACCAACATTTATGAACATGCGTGTCAGGACTCAGTTCAAGTCAAGTAAACAATATCTATATAAGCCCACAGGAAGAACTGGCAACAGTCACAACTTTGGTAGAAAGAGAATGAGAGTCATTGCAAAATATACCACATGGTACAGTAATGAGATAACGTTGAAAGACATGCTTGGAGGTGCGATGGATAGATTGGTCAGGCCAAATATGAGGCGACAGTTTTGCTCTGTGTAGCAGTTCCTGTAAAGTTTGTTCCACATCTTGATCTTGGGATAATTTTCGAAAGATCACTTAGTGACACTTGTCAGATAAAACCTCAGGCGAATAACGAGGAAGGTGGCAAGAAACATACGAGACGTTTGGCTGTATTTAGAATTCTGCTGGGAGCAGCAGGATAGCAAGATAAACTGCTTTCCTTTAGGTCTGTATAGCCAGTGCTAGAGGATCCATGCAACAACGAACAGAAAGGGGGGAAGGATCATTTGGCTCCCCAGAGTGAATGAACACTAAAAGACAGCCCTGAGGTACTTGGCTTGCGACCGGTATTGAGCCACCGCAAGGTGACTCAGAACCTTTTACGGTGTTTGCTTTTGTATTCATGATGTTTGAGAGTGAGTTTTTCGACAAATTTCTGAAAAAGCTGCAAATACAGTAGACTGTAAAATTGCTAGCTTAGCCATTTATCCTTTGTGACTCATTGCTCACATCCTAATTCATTCAGTTTACCAGGAACTTTCCTCCGATGTGCTGGCTACGCCGAAAAATCCGAAATCCATTGTTGCATTTATTTTGAGTATTTCCCATGAAACACTGGTAAACTAGGAAAGGAAGCAAACGGCAAATGCCACTGTGTACGAGGCCGATCTACCATGTCTAAACAAACGGCGGGCTCTTTGTCGTGTCAGCTTTGACGCCCGCAACATCACTTGTTTTCCTGGTGCACTTATGGTGATTCGATGTATTTTAAATTACGCCAGATCATCCTTGCTGTTTCGCATAAACAACTGTCCGCAAAGAATTCCGAGAACATTACTTTTGCGGTAACTATAATATTTTGAAAAAATGAGATAAAAACAGGTAGCCAAATGAAAGTCTAATTCGACATGAGTTATCCCTGTTGGACGAATATTGTATCGAATAATGGAACAAAGGTTCCAAAGAGTCCGTTTTCCAGATTTTTAGAAGTCTGCAAAACGGCAAGGAAAGAAAAATCGAAACTATGGAAAAAGATCTGCTGTTGTACTGCGCTCTCAAAATAGTTACTAAACATGGTTTTTAACACCATGGATGTTTGCTGTACAAATACCTTGATAAAAAGTCTGTCCTTCAAAGAGAAGGCCATCCCGTGTAACTCAGTTCTGGTTAGGACCGTCTAACATAACGTTTTGTGCTTGAGTTCAATACGTACACAAAGTAGACAGAAAACAAGAAGTACCATCCACAATCCGGAACAAGACAGAATACTTGGAAATCAGAAGGCCCCAAAGGTTTCTACAGTGAGCCATCAGCTTGTATTCTTTCATTGCTATTTTTTATTATTTTCGGAGCAGCTTCTGGCACACTATAAACCTTGTACAACCCGTTTTCTTATAGAACATCGAATTTAGTTCACACCCTATCATATATGTCACTAATGCGTTAAATTTCCCTCAGTGGGATGCACTGCAGTGTACGACATCCATAACTAAGCGACCGATGACCAGTGTATGACTTAAATATCATCAGCCACGTTCTCCATTCTCAGTTTCCCATGGTGTTACTAACCCACCTGTTGGCAACGCTTGCGCCATGTAAAATATACAGTGGATGAATCGGGGTAACAATAATCAGGGTGCACAAAAACAGTACTAGGCGCGCATTGCGACTATGCAGCACACACAAATGCACACACTGCTTGATCTCGGTGCATTATCGCAGGTGAACATCACTGCGTCCATACAAACTAAATGCCATCAGGTCAGATAAAGGCGGGGCACTTCCTACAGCTTTGTCACAGGTAGCCTGTAGTTAGACTGCCCACTTGTCTAACGGTTGTGTGTGCGTGAACCTCGGTAAAAATGTACGAAGAGACTACATTCATGTTACACCTAACGCTTTACCAGGTTTCGCCACATCCGATAGTTTACTACAACAAAAGAGATCGAAGTTTGAAAACAAGCGAAAGTGATGTTTCTAAACGCTTGCGCTTTTAGATGCTGGAATGCTGTTTTGGAAAAATAGAATAAAAAAGTTTGCAACTTAAATAGTGAGCGTATCTAAATTTCTACTTCACTCAGGCCGTTGGTTCCGTCCTGGTATGGTAAAACCCGTCCTTAGTGTAACTGATAAAGTGAACGCCCTTTTAAATGATGGATGATTGGGTTACCGGAACTAGGTGATAGCGTTACGCGGCGAAAATTGCGAACCATACTGGTGTTGGTAAGAAAGCAATACAGCACAATATGGACAATTTTCCTATTCCTAATGATATGCTCCATCAGGAAGTTGAGTTTTGTATTGTGTCAATAAGTTTAACAAAGGTACACCTCACTCAACGGAACGTTAGTAGTTTGCTTTCTATGATATTTTTCAGTAGTTTGATGACCTATCTGTCTTAAAACCTGTCTGGTTTGATATATTTGAAAAAGTGGTTGTGACCCAGCTCAAGCGAGTTGTTTCACATCTTGCACCTGAAAGTAAATCGTGGTTATTTCAAAATCCGGCACCGCGCACTGGGTTCGCAAAATATAGAACGACTATGGAAACGTCCGAGCAAACGAAATTGTAGAAATAAAAAATCTGGCATAAAGAAGAAAAGAGTAACAAAATGGACGTCGTAGATACTTCAGAGGTTTCCAAACACCTATGACGGCCCTTCTTCAGGCTATTTTATTTCTTCAATCGGAAAAGATACAGGTCTGCCAAAAGAGTCGTTTTTAACATCTGAGTTATTTAGCTGTGAGCGTTCCTGAGCTAAAGAGAACACACTCAATGGAACATTGTTGTTCAAGTAAAGTGGTTGCTACATTATTATTTATCCTCATTTTGAGTGGAAACAATAGTATGTAATCGGAATCTACCTGCTGAAAAAGTTGCGCATTTTCGTCATTTCAGCCAACTCGAAAGCCGATTTTTATTGAGAGCTAGATTGGATTTACTCGTGAGCCCAGAACGTTCGTTGCATCAATTCAATAGTTTACGCAACTATTTTGCTGAGTAACAGGAAATAAGCTGTTGAACAGTTGAATTAAAATGGTTTGCACCTTTACCCGTAGATAACCGTTTATAGACATACCTGGTGACACACCATCGAGTTAACGAATACAATGAATGAACATATCAGTTTTGTGTTGCAGATGATTTCGTCGGTGTACATAGTGAGGCAGGCTTTTAAATAGTAGAAGTCCTTGTTATAGTTGTGAATGCTATTTACTGTCAAAAATATGGACTTTTGACACACGTTCACGGATATCTTTGGCGACCGAGGATCAACATTAAGTAACGCTGCCCCGAGATCCTTGCAGCTATTCTATAGCGGACCGAAATTTCGCCTGGTCATCTTGCATAAGTGCTTGTTTCTCTGACTGACGACCGGAATATTTTAAATGGTACGTGTTAAACTAATGTGCATAGTTGTTAGCTACCTAGTAGTGCTCCTGGACACACATTATCTCATTTTCTGATAGTAATGGGGCACGACAATGTGAGCGAAATGTTGCAATGCTGAAAGGGCCAGTCATCCTGAGTAAACTCTTAAACGAAGGGCATAGGTGTATGCAATCTAAAACACATGAGAGTGGACACGCAGTGCCAAACGTTTGATTACAGGATGGTAATCCAACAAAGAGGATGGTGTCTGTGATTACACGTACGCTTGGAGCTCATATTACGCGCCACACGTCCGCCTATTCCACCGAGAGTCGAAGACTGTCAATTCCATCATTTAATCTTTGAGTAACAATGGACGCCACGCTGATAAACACACTGTCGATTAGCCGGTGGCAGCAGAAACGGTAGTAAGCAGCTACTAACGGAAGGACTGTAGGTTCCCATCTCACGAGAGGTGAAGGAGACGCGCACAGTTGATAATTCTATGTAAGAAAGAAACAGCTGTACTGTGCTTTTCAGCAAGTATTGAATTCACTCACAAGCTATATTTCCTCAGCACTCGCAAATAACCGCTACTGGCTAGTTGTATGTGTAATCAAAATGTCCTTCCGGAATAACGCGACAAACAAATACGGATCAGATTATGAGTCCTTACAAGTGTTGTATACCGATGTACTCTAATTACATGAGGCCTGGACCGCGGGTGAAAAACGGTGGTCGTTTTGTGATATATATTGCTTTCTAGAGTAGCACCGTACTTTTTGAGATGATTCTGCCAAATGTATTGCTTCTGTTTCAAAACGTTGGGCAGACATTGGGCAAACACTTTGGAAAGATACTGCTGGCTTGCCTCACTTAGAGTAAGCGTTTTTCTAAACGAACTAATTTGGGACTTTTTCCTCAATCATGCCAAGTCTAAGTTTGGTCAGCGGAAAATCAATAGGATTTGTATTCTTCCGTCAGCATTTTCCATCGATCCGCTGTCTATGTACACCACTCTACATTCCCGACAGTGTCGTACCTACGCAAGTGGTCGGTACGTTGAAGTGTGCAGAGGTATACGTGATTTTTACGTTGTCTGTTCGAATAGTTGGACGAACAGTCAGTACTTTTGTTTTTCTATCTCTGTAACGCTAGATAATAAACAACCTCAAGACCAACTCAAAACACTATGTTTCTGTCGCAAACATTGGTGCAACGTGACAGTAGTTCCAAGTAGTAGTTCCAAGATCGTTCCAAGATAACCAATAACATCAAGCGCTTCAATTGCAGGACTGGAGGCAAATAGATTTGAGGAATTATATGTGTCGTCGAATCGTCTGATCTCAATTAAATGCCTCAAATGGCATTCTGGTCAAGTTACAGTTGTAAAATACTATTGGTGTTCTGGTGATGCCGGCATGTGAAACTTTATAATAGTTTTGAATATTTAGAAAAGGCGCAAGTTATAATCCTAGTTGATTTAGAGTCACGAAAACCAAGCAGTTTTTTACTCCACCGTCTTGATCATCATGCAGCAATCGGAAAGTAGCACGACTGGTTCCCGCTGTTGCTCAACCCTGTATCCACTTTATTCGCCCTGCTTCAGCTACGCCTCCAAAGAAACATTTACTCCTGAACTGTCCTGTGAGTGTGCTCAAACAAATTATTATGAACATTTGCTAACCCGTGGAGGTCTCTGGTTCAGTTTTAGTTGAGTGAAAAAGCAGAATCCGGGCAAATATTTTTGGAGACCAGTCAGTTTCCAATTCAATAATGAAAGCATCTAATCCACTCATCTTGTTCCTGCTCAGAAATTTAGCTACGGTCGGTCTTGTTTATAAATTACATTGTCTGGTTTCCCTTTGCTTCGGATCGATGGACTTAGCGATTTCTAGCCCACTGTGAGAACTTTAACAACACAACTAGATAGGGTCATATTGACAGCCAGTCCGAACACCCGCACGCACGTACCTACTTATGTTGTACGTAACACATATACAGACCTGTCTATCCTATCCGTGCTACGGCGCAAGCTTGCAGATGTCTGGTCTGGTCCAGACCATCACGGCGCCTCTGATGGGATGTCTTCCTATTTTCATTTGTGAAAGTGACACAATAATTCGTTTGGCATATTCTCTACTGTATCAGATTGGTATTGAGTCCTTAATAGGACTGAGAATAGTTTTTGACGACAAAGCCGTTTTTATGCCGACAAGGAGAGTGTTCATGACATTTCAGGAAGATGGAAATGCGAGAACAGATGGAGCGTTTAAAGTTCCTCGATTGCGTGATTGCATTAAGTTAGGGTTCCGAAAATCTTACCGTATGGGAGCGCGCGTTTGCACAGCTGACTAGTGGTTTCGGTAAGAGGGACATGAAATATGATTTTGTATCTTGATTCAGTTTCCGCGTGAACTGTTCGCAGAATGTCCTGGTAAGGTTATATTATGCCCCACCGCTAATTCAGATTGCCTGTGAGAATGACGGATTTGTGGGTTGGTTTCCTTTGGTTGTTTTGTTCTTCTTGAAAAATAGATATTAGAATCATGTGGCAGTGAACCAGTGGTGCTCAACACTGGTAGTTCTGTAACCGGCAACGAAAAACAAGCGGGTAAATTTACTTTCATTTAAGGTTTAAATGTAGAGTACAGGGTTCTCCTCTGAAAAGACCTTATTAAATGAAGGCCCTCTTTTTAGGTTCTACAGATGCACTTCCAACAACTACACTTTTGCATAACCTCTATGGGAAGGGACCCCTCAAAGACCAGCTTTGTTTTTGTAGCTTTCTTTTTAATGTATTATTGCACCTGTTCACTTCAGCCGGGCAACAAAGACGCCTCCAAAAACTGCAAATTGACCAGCATTGGCAGTTGGATGACATGCCACGGAATAAACTGTGTATAAAAAAGCATAGCAGTTAGTCGTTCAAAATATTCAAGTATTCACCCATTAGTTTCCAACAAAATGTGTTTGAGACATGACGCTCATAAATTTACTTTCGAGGTCAACATTGAGCCAAACAACTAAGCAGCTGTCACTTTAGCGTTTTTAATTCTTGAGGTGGTTGATGAATAGTTCGATTGGCAACCTCGTTATGCGTTTTTTATGGCATGGTTTGGGTTAAAAGTCTCCAGAAAATGGTCATTTGGATGGTTCATTTGTCCTGGAGGCAAGTAAATGACGTTATTACCGACATATACACAGAAAGAACACAACTGCATTTTTGGAGTATGGCGTTTTACCTGATCATTTCTTTGGACACGCTAGATACGTGCGTCAGCCTGTGCTTTCAAGGTCGTTCGAGTTTATGCCGGTATTCTCTACTATCTTATTTCAAGCTAAAGCACCCTATAGTATCAGACAAGTGGATCGTGTATATCTCGCCTTTTTAGTCAACTGTTCAATGTTTCACCACCGGACGGATGCAACCCGAGCAAGAGCAATTATGCTCATTTCACGTACCTTGTTGCACTTCCAGCCGCAGTTTACGGTACTAAACTTTGAAAAAGAATACTTAATTTTGTTTACTGAAATTTCTGCCTTCGTGTTGGCCGGTCCACTTCGAAAAGCCAAGACTCACCCTACTGCTGTTTCACTCCTTGAGATTCATTAGCTATAACTGCTGCACGGATCTCTCGGTGGATTCAAGTCCGCCGGTCGTTGCCTCAGGCCGACGCTCGCCACCACTTCACGACCACCCAGCTTACGTCACGTAATCTAGTGTTTTCTCGCTTCTCAAACAATGGCCGGTCAGGAGGAAGGCTTGCGAGCTTTGCACTCTAGACTTACACGATATGCAGTAGTAGTACTCAGTAGTACTCGGCCCTTCAAAATAGGCCGAACCAATCCACAGGATGAAATTTCAAGTGGAAATCCCAAATCTCCTACTCACTTGCGTACCTGAAAACGGCACCCTGTGACAGAAATGAACATCGTCTGAGCAATCCATAACTAGTGGAGTCCCTGCTTGAGACTGCATCCTTTCTGATTCTACAGTTTTTGCATGGCATTTACCTTTATCAAGATGTCCTTTGACATCCTGTGGACAACGTAGGGTCATAACCTCAATCTGGCTGCACAATTCAACTCACTTCACTTCACTAGCGAGTATAGTGTTTCTCATATATTACTACGACATCTCCCGGACTGGTAGAAGAAGAACATTTTAGTTTCAAGCCATATATGTTATTAAAATTTAAGCTCAAGCTAAACTTTCGACACACCTGTTTGAGTTGTGAACCTATGACAATTCCTCCACTACAAAATTGAGATGGACAAAATATTAAGAATATTATTGTTTGGGAACAAGATTGACTTTTTGCACTTTGTCGGCCATTTTCGATCCGGCTTGAGGCTCGGTACACAATGAAACAAATCAGTGCATGTTCCGGCCAATTGTAAGCTGTTTTGTAAACAAGCTCTTTCACCGCACCATCGTGTTCAGTGGCATTCAGCACATCAGTGAATATGCACACTTACAGCATTTGTTTGACCAATTAGCCTTTCAGCTTCCGAATCTGATTTCTTGCTTTCTGTACCCGAACATGCAGTTCCACAATGGATTACGAGCGCAGCTGGAGTGCGAACCGTACTTCTGAAACCTTTTTTCAACACCTGTCGATCCGCGTGCTGGCAAGGTAAGCTAAATTCATGCAGTGAATTAAGTGTACACTCGTACGGTAAAGGGAGTTCCGGCGCATGTATGTGCAGTTTTAGCTTTACCTTGTAATAGGATCTTTCCCGTTTCAATAAAAAGTTACGATAAGCAGCGGTGACCTCATAACGATATAGCTCATTGGCCGATTTCCGAATCTATTTGATTGGTGAAGTTTTCGCAGCTGAAACAACAAGTGACATTTCTGTCATGATTTTTTCACGGAAGGAGGTGCCTTAAATATGAATCAATACGAGGGCGATATGTATAAAGCTTCTGTTGCATTTCATCAGTACAACATTGTTGAGTTTTACTGCATTCCTGCTGCATATCGGATGGATGTCACACCAATGCAAGTTTGGAGCTGCTGTGTAGAAAAAGCCTCAGAATCAAATAGGTGTGTGTTGCCATTTGTCTGATAATCATTTAAGCTACTCGGTGTATGCTGCAAACTTTTGAGATAGTGAACTGATCCATTATTCTACGCAGTTCCTGAGATTCATGTGCTTTCATACAAGCTATTTGCAGTCGATCGGATGAAATTTGTCATACCTAACAAATCTTGTGTGACTTCTACAAAAGCACTTGGATGACCTAATACTATCGTCGCGTGGCCGAAGTTTGTGAAGCCAGGTTTGATAGACGATTTTGATGGCACCTACTCACACTACCATCATGCATGATGAGCTAAGCAAGGATAAAGCTTCATCTGATATTCATAATCAGACGTGTAAGTAGGAAGGTGTCGACATGCACCGCAACAAAACCGCAATTATTCGCACATCAGCACTAGGGTTACGGTGGTAGCTACTTTTGAGTGTGTTGCCCATCCAAAAACATCATAAGACAAAGGTTCCCATTTGTCTTACGCAGCAAAAGCGGATACAGTTTCCATTACACGCTCTGTTGGATGTCCTGCTTTGAGATGAATTCAGAGCCCAATCAATCATCATTCCAAAAATGTACGTAGTAAGCTGAGCTGAGACTGATTGATTGTAGCAAGTGCTGGAGGGGTTTTAAATTCAGTGGCCCAAGGGTACAAGTTTCCCAACAAGGCAAGCTCCCAGAGAACCGTCCGTGATGTGGAAACGCTCAACACACATAAATGCGCATAATAATGGTAAAAGGCCCATATTTTTGTCAGCTAAACTCTTTATCTCGTGCAATCCTCTCTTGTTGCCCATTCGCCGTTATCTGTCGTTCACACCAGAGTGGTTTTTCATGAACTGCAGTTCGTCAAGTATCACTAATCACTACTCACTCATTTAGGTGGTAACAGGGTTCGGACTAGCGTACAACGGAGAGGAAAGTCATTTTTACAGGGTATTATTGAAAGTCCTGTCAAAACTCATCCAAACATGAACTATGAATTTGAGTAAGCTTATACTTCGATACTGATGGTACATCCTAGGAGGAAATAACAAAGAATTGGCTTGGGTTTCCGACATCTGGTAGAAACAAACCGGTGCAATTAACATCAGTTATTCCTGTGGTCTAGCTAGATAAACCCGTAATGAATACTCGCAGTACAAGCAAACGTAACTGAAACGTATGAAACTCTTATCAGTGCATGTAATTCCAGAAGCTTTTTTCAGCCTTCAATACCTTGCTGCTAATGTCTAAGTGGAGTAAAATAATGCATGCTTCTCTAATTCCATCATAAACAATCACCGGAGACCGAATTTTGTATTGGTCTGATTGATTTGGAAAGGTGACCATCGGAGGATACTTCTTCTTTGAAGGACATCAACAATTCACTGACGTTCGAGGCACAGTTAGGTCCACAACCCTTCCGGAGTTTTATGCCATATATATATATATCGGAGACCCAAGCATGGTTCACAGTTGAATGCAACTAACTGAGACAGCAAGCTGGTTTCGGTTACTTCAAAACTACAATCTTTTCGTCCTAAGTAACCTCTCTGCACTTTATTACTATGGGGCTTTTGACATCATGCCACTCAACACAAAAATCACAAATATTAAGCTGTGTTCCAAGGGAAACTTTTTTAAGCATGCCATCAAAAATGTGATCCGTGCCTTGAACTCATTGCCGCCATTCATACTTTTGTTCTTCCAGAATTACAAATTAACTGCGCATGTTTTCACTTTAGTCACTCAATGAAGATGCTATAGATATACCTAAGCGTTCTGGCGAGTGTCAGTAAACTGCCAGGCATAGCTGTCACACAAACCACCAATGTTATTTTAACATGCTAATAAAGGTTAACAATCACTTAGCTCTGTACGCCCACCAGGCGCAAACCACACAAATGACCTTTAGCATTCTCTGATAACATCAGAATTTACTGTCTGTCCACTTTTACTTTTACCAAGAAGATAACTGGATGAATAATGAAACAGGAATAAAGTAGAAACAAAGTGAAATCTAACTGAAATCGCACGCTTACCAAATATGAGAAGTTTTTACTGCTGTTACCATTCTATCCCTAAAGTGCGGTTGACGGCCACTGATTATTAGCTGATAGGGTCATATTTGTCCCGCTCTAAAAACAACCATCTGAAAAACAATCGCCCCAGGATGTAACCCTTCTAAACAGGCCACTTTTGCTTGGTTGCCTTGGAGTTGAGTTTTAAAAATATGGTCATTATCTCATTTAAACGTAGGGACCATGTCTTAAGCCATATTTTAGCTACACTTGGCCTTAAAAAATACCAAAACTTTCGCTGCCGGGCTTTAGCAACTATTCGTATTCTTACAAAGGTTTAAGTGCATACGTTTGTACAAAACAATTTGCGTCAAACAGCTGTGACAACACGGTGGCTATTGGAAGATCGCAGGTGTGATTCAACTCCCTGGTGATAACGTTTAGACGGCACTAGACATCTTGGGGAATATTTATCAGTTATTTCTTTCATGAGTAAATTATTTGCCTCTGCCTTCGGCCAAAATACCGCAGACATATATTCGTTGACAACCTAGCTGAGTTGTGCTCCACTGATACCTCTCCATAACTCTGTGCATAAACCAGTTTTCAGATAAATCACATCAGTCGCTTAATCGCATGCCTTAACTCTGAAACCAACCTAATTAAATTTTGAACAGTAATACCATGTTGGCTTTTACGAGAGGAATTGTAACCGTCTGTGAGACCAACTATAGAGATAGCTGGACAGAAATGCCCTAGATACTTGTAATCACTGCATGTGCAATGCCTCTGTCATCAACCAGGACTGCCGTTAACACCATTGATGGACACGACCTCTTCATCAGCACGAGCGTTGTCGTCGGTAGAATGATTATCCGTATCGTAACCAGCGCAGTGCCCACTGCGCAGACATGTTTATTACGTTATATGCCCGGAACGTCGTAAATGACAGCTGCACGCTCCCTCTGTCGCTCTCTCGCTCGATTGCATTGACGCAAATTCACCCTATCGTTGAGTGGGAAAGGAACGGACGCGCCGCAATGAGGGAGTGAGATGAAGCTGTATTGCTATCGATTGACCAAATGGGATGACCAATAATATCCTGGTTGCCAAAGTGAGATCGATCAGTAACAATGAACCTCACCTCGATTCCGGTGAGCGTAGAAGGGGATACAGTGCTGTATGTGTGAGTTTTAGTGGGTAGCTGTGTCACTGTTCTATCGGATTGAGTCCGTTAACTGGCACGTTGAGTGCGACTCAGCGCCCGAATAATATGAAGCAACTCAGATGGCGGAAGAATAGTTTATCCGATAACCAGCGTAAATTAATATGAGTACTAGTAGAATCTTTTGATCATTATTATTAAGAAATTCAGTTCTACTGCACGCTATAAATTCTTCAACGTGATCGTATAAACAATCCTCACTATTCCTAGTAAACTTGGTAGCAGTGTTTTTAATGCGTGACACAACTCAGGCAGAGTCTGTAGATTCAACAACTTGGTAAGCTTTTTTCTGAGGACTTCTGGATAGGAGTTAGTGAGAATGTTGGCCAAGCCTTTTCAGTATCCGGAGTGTATTCTGCAAAAATTCCTCAACCGGGTTTCTTTCGCAAAGAATAGGATTGATTCTGTGCGCTGTTGAAATCGTGGAAGACTGATTCTTCCCAAGGATTATTAAGAAAGCCTTATCAAAGGCGATGAATCAAACACCCATCAGTATATTTATGTGTGGTTGCTGGGAGAAGTAGTAGTTCTCTACTCTAACTGTATATCATGTCATGAATTCAATCAGCCTCGTCGCATATAAAACTATCTTTTATTTAGTTCCACTGTGATTCTTGTTTTAGAGGCTGGTCATTACTTTGAGTAGTTAATTGTTTCAACACCGTATGAGAATAATCGAAAGAATTTTCCATTGGTTTGGTGATATCACGCAGCTATTGCACAAAGTCACATACTATTTAAGACTGGCGAGTGAACCTTGAGGAACTCATCAAGTTGAATTCGTTTTCCAATGTAGGTTCATTCTTGCTGGCTCCGTACTTTACGACAAGGACGTATTGGGGGGGAAAATTGATCAATATGTCGACGTTACCGAGTATACGGCACACAGACTGCGGCTTGTTCACAATTCATCGGAAGATAATAGCACTTCCACTGGATCGGCAGAACTCGTGATGATTTACAGAAACGATCACCTCCGGCCTGCTGAACCAAAATCCTCATTAGAGTTGATAAGTGGGCAACCGAACTTGCAAGAACCCTTGCCAGGACCATCACACGTATGGTTGATTGGGAATCATCCCGGTCTGATACACCTCCGTTTGGAAACACTTGATGCTACAGCGTTGCGGGCTGCGATCCCTCCGGGTCTAGAGAAACAACTAAAGGATCAACAGCAGAAGACGTCCTCAAATGCATCTGATCTTGAAAATCTGCTGAGGAGCTCTAAGTCGAATGTTCAGTTGGCAGTAGAGATAACCGAGGAAACCAGCGTGTGGCCGATAGGCATGTCAGCCCAGTTCGTGACAGGTACGACAATTATTCCCCCTGTTTTTCCTCTAAATGAAGAGGCAGTTGAAACTAGCGCTAAGACGGAGCTAAACGAAACTTAATGAAAAGTTCAACAGGTTCATCTGCTAGGTGACATTAGTCAAGTGTATTTAGAGGGGACGATATACTACTAACTTCTCTGTCAGATTCATTTATTTTTTATCTACACGGTCGAGTTGGTTGATGGAACAGCGGAAGATTTGCACATATCGACCAACCATAATGAAAATATGCTCAGCTAGTCAAAATGGGACAGTTTTCAGCAATAACACATAGTCATATTCTTGAACAGTCTCCACTGAGAGTCTAATCTTGCGCAAAGTAAGAAATTATTAACTCAACTTGATGAAAAAATTCAGACCAGCGTATCAGCTAGTGTATACCAATAATCCTGTGTACATTATTTTGTTAGCCCAATGAAGTTGCACATATTTTTTCCACCTGGAAGGAGTTTCTAACTTTCAAACTTCGCTTTTAATAGATGTGCGAGTCAAAATGAGACAAAGCTTTGATCCTGGTCTTCCCTGGGACGCGCACCAAACCAGCTTGTTCCGTGGCCATTCGAACCTTCAACCTAATGAGGAGATCCTCCCTTTAACTTCCGGTCTGTATGGTATCCAGCTGGACCTACTTGGTGGTCGCATGATGCACAGTGGTACAATCCATAAATCATTTGGCCATGAAACAAACTTGGATGGTTCGGATCATCTACTTAATAACCACTTTCGTGGGAGTTCCCGAAGTTACCTTCTCAATGCATCGCGCGCAGCTTTTCCACGTCCCAAGTCCTCCGACAGTTCCGGTCTTATCATTGTTTGGATTCATTTGTCGGATGGTTCCATCATTCTCTGGCATCGTATGGTTGAGGTAAAATGGTTACAACACTTTGTCTTGTTGGATAACATGTTACAGTTATTAGGGCCGGTGTAAGACTGTTTCGATCTGCATACCGCAGTCTACTAGCGTACGAATCATTCAACTTTACTCACTCCCCCTCCCACCATAAAGCATTTTGCGTTTTTGCTCGTTTGTGGCTGATGGTTAATTATGAGGTAACGACCATATGAACCTACGTTTCCTATCCTTTAAACAATGGTCATATGGGAACTTACTTAGAAGGAATGAAATAAAGTGAAGCTGCCGACCTCATTCCTATTACAGTGGCGGTATTCCGTTGATGTCCAACTTCACCGTTCGTATATGATCGAAATCAACATCATCACCACAACCATTATCCTCACATCGTCAATGTCGCCATCAAAATTAGCGATTCGTGATTTCTGCACTATGATACCTAGATTTCAGTGTCAGAACATTCAAACCTATTTGCGATAAATTATGATTTGTAGGTTCTTCGGGTCTGGGTGGAAACTCAACTTAATTTCACCTGAATCTATCGTCTATGATATTCTCAAGCGAAATATGTCGCCCAAAGGCCGCTTCACGTTTCAGCTGGATCGCAGTGCGTTTCAATACTATTAATTCCTAGGTCGATGAAAACTCTACACATTCCACTACTAGGTTCATTCTTTCTGGAGCTAAACAGGTGGGTGTAATCCCAAAACTCCCATCATCCTTACTTTCTACTTGAACACCAAAGGGTGCTTATGTTGCCATAAAGACTAAGTTGCAAGTAACTTGATTCTGAGTGTGGTGTGAGGAGATTTGTTAATTTTTTCGTCCTGTTAGTGAAGCTAATCCATGCCAAAAAGCTGAGACTTGCCATATGGCTGTTTCATCCTTTTTTGGAATCATCAGCAGCGCGTATCTCACAAAACTCAGGGAGTTTTGAACCCGCGACGTTCCCGCCAGCGGTTGATCACTTCACCATTCGGTCACGAGAGGCTGATCAGTATTGTAATTAAGCCATACTTGGGCAGGTTATAGCACCACTTCTTCTTCAGTCTCTGAAACCACGTCACATAACCACGGATTCACTTACTCCTTGAGTGACGACTTCTCGGGTGGAACTTTCGCTCATTTTATGCTACGTACGTAATGATAGTGGTTTGAGGAGATTTGGTGGTTTTCAACAGAGTTTTACGACAGTCAATGATTTTGATTTTGGTGAAAGACTCAGTCGAATTAGATGGAATTCAGTGGAGTCCCTCGTAAAGTTAATCTTCAACTTGGTCATCTGCCCAACATACGTACATCTGAGAAGATTCGGGGACCTGGCCCAACAGATGAACTCCTAGAGAAGCGAGACCAGCATTACGATGTACAGTTTTCACCGGCCTTATGAGTAGTATGTGAACCTACTTTTGTTTGTTGCAAATCGGCACACACCATATTTGCGCGCGTTCATTGCTTCAGCTGAAACCGTACTTCAACTCAACTCAAGTTTCCGCTTTCTGAAACAACCACTGAAAAGACAGAAGTTCTGTTCCTTTTTTACACTGGAATGTGAAGCAACATTACTCCTTTTTCATTGTAACGCCAGAGGGAATATGCAAATCCGTTTACACTGAACAGGTGAACGCAGTTCAGTGAAAACAACAACCTGCATCTCGCTCCAACGTGCGCAGCCCCGTATTAAAAAAGAAGTTACTGGAGGATGGGTCACACGCAAGAGGTAGCACTTGACAAAATATCAGTTAATTGCGTCTTACAATAGATAGTAGGATAGAATAAACATTGCTCACCAGACCAATCAAAATAGTCTTCTGTTGTGGTTATTTTTAAAAAACTAATTTGACCTCAAATATAAGTCCATGGAACAAACTAAGTTTCCACATTCGAGATGTTTAGATTTCATTGATTTGTCCATAGGTGTGAGAATTCAAGACCGAACTTCCCGTTTCCTGTAACTTCAATTAAATTGTTCTCAGTTTGCATGCAACTGTGTTACTGAGCTCTCCTTTATTTCATTATTATTCAATAACGTTCATTTCTATAGCATCCCCTCATACCCCACCTGTTCTTCACAAAATGCTTCACTCTAGAGCACAGAATTAGGCGTACACCGATAATACCGTAACTGGGTGCACGAATGCTCCCGTTCATACTTTTTACTGATTACCTGGTGCCTTCTCCAACCAGCAGTCACGACGTATGTGGGCATAGCATGCAACCCTGTTGTTTCTTAGGTCACTATGGTTTCTTCTATTTGATTTATTAGTCGTAAAGTTAATGTAATACAGAGATCATCTGGACTGACAGAATGACGATATTCCTTACTAAATTTTTGGACTGAGACGAAGAGCCGATACATTTCTACCTGAAAGAGGTTCCCTGTTTTAGGCTGGTCGTACCCATTGAAGTGTGTTACTCTACCAAAACCAGAGGTGGATCCTTGGAAAACTGCTCAGTCTCAAGGATTCTGTACCAAAATGTATGTTGACCGCGGTATTTGTTTATGGAAAAGATGTGGATACTAAACACTTGCCTATTCAAGGTGACGTTAGTTTGGGAAACGAGCTCTTCAAACGCTGTACGGGGAAAATTATTTCCTTTTGATATCGTAACAAATACTTAAGACCAGCTTCACAAGGTGGAACTAAAGTTTTGTGCGTTTCCTGCCTTGAATTGATTGAGAGGAAAGTAATGCATGTTAAACAAGTTCAAAGTGGGGGGGGGGCTAAAACAATTGTATTTGACACTGATGAATGATATTAAAGGATGCTAGAGGTTTACGATTAGGCAAATGAACTAAATATAAGGTTAGCTTGGGAAGTCGAATGCGCTGCACGGAATCGGTCGCTAAGGTATGTCGGTGAGAGGTTCCTAATCCTGTCGATCTGGTTCCTCGATATGTATTTTGCCTTTCGATCCATATTACTACCGGTGTAACACATTAATTTCCAATGTCACACTCAAACACAGAAGAAGAGGAGAGTGGGAAAATTGGAAGAATAAGCAGCCTCCCCCGGGGCAGGCTGATGCTGTTAAGTGACGGTAGATGTTGCATGAAATGACTCTTGGTAATGTGATTCCCGTGCGTATGATAGCTATGGAATTGCTAGGATGCCCAAGAAAATATCCATAAGCAAAAATGAATGCTTAAGCGCACTGCATTATCATCATTACGATTGTGCAAAACACCAGTGTCAATACACTTGTATGTGACCGCAGTGTAGCAGTAGTTAGCGTTTTATTACAAGATAAGTTCAAATTGTATGAAACAAGAGATCATCTTAGGGTCTCGAAAAACTGCTTCTCAAAACTTTCGTTTCCTAAAATAGGGTCACGGCCGTGAGACAGTTTTCCCGTTCCGACCTTCCGAAGGGTCTCTTTACCACGTACATAATTCACGACTGGATCGGCGGACCCACGACTTTATATGTGCTTTGATTCATTAAAATTCAGTACATCAGTCCCGGTGTCCAACCGTGCCAAACGTTACCGCCTTTCGAGCTTTTTCTCCACATTTGACCCATCTATGTGTTTTCGGCGTGATTTGAGACAGGAAGTTCTTTTAAAACTTTCTCCACATCAATTTTCCACTGACAATAACATAAAATTCCTCCACAGCTATCAGAGGTGCTGTCCAGTCCTATCATTATATTGCTTCCTTGAGATAACACTTCATCGAATCCGGTGAGGCTATTTCAGTTGACTTAACTGGGTAGTGTAACTGTTGTTGTAGCAACATCCCATGTTTTGGAATCGAAACAGAGCAAAACGTGTAGTTCTTCCAACTACTTGGACCTTTTCGAAAAATATCAATTCCTCGGAGCACGTACCGTCTATGAACACCGGCCAGAAGCCGAAAAGACGGCCTGACAATGCTGACAATTTCAACACAGCAGGTGTCAAGTGGTTAAACTAGAGGGCGTCCTGTGTGATGTCCTTGAACGGCATAAGGGGACTGTCAATCGATGTGACCAAATGTGCTTGTTTCACGCAAAAGACGCTGCGATTTTGCTTGGCTTCACTTGACAGATTCAGTCTCAGACAGTAAGCAAACCTGCAAGACCAAATAAATTCATGATATTTTCCGCAGTTTTACAAAAAAGCCTCTAAATTCAGTTTTTTGCTCAGTCCAAGTTCATTATATAAGATTTTTGCGTAAATTTTCATATTTCTGGAAGCTCCACAAAATTTTGTTCAGCACGAAATGCACGGGTCTTCGTCATCGTTATAATCATTCTTATCCTTATCATCGTCATCATCAGGGTCGTCACCAAAGTTATCGACAAGAGGTTCTAGCTACCGCTGTTTTACTCCTCGGTAGAACTCCACCACTTCTAAATTATATTGCTAACGTTTGTTTGGCTTTCCAATAATCCGTTTTTAACGTCATTGATTTTTGTTTATTGCACTCTACTGTTTTGTCAATCGGATGATATGTTAACTTAAAAACCACTCCAATGCGCACTCAAACTCACAGATTTCCCTTAGGGCAACCATTAGGTTTTTGAAACAAGACTCGCAGTTTTCCACTCCAAGCAACACTCCAGAAAAAGAAAAAAGGGGCTGAAGGTTGAATTCCTTCAACCTGCTGAGGATTTGGCCTGTTTATTACAAAGTGACGCCTATATTTCCATGCGGTCTACATCGATCGTGGTTAGTTTCACGTCAGTCACTCAAAGCGGCTCAGTTTTACGGCTGGAGAAAAAAGGCATGCATTTTTCAAATACGCCAGTTTTACATTTTGATAGAAATGACTGAGAAACTCTTTGAACTCTGTCTCAAAATCCTGAAGGCTAAAGAATACAAGTGACATAATAAACAACTGAGAGGCTGTAGAGAATTCCAGGAAAAATGGAGTGCGTTTTTCTCAGGCGAAGTAAAAATTCCTGGTACAGTTTATGGATGAATGTGTCAATTACCTTTCCCGCTTACACAACTGGGTACAGCCGCGAATAATATGGGGTCCTCAAGATGGTCACTTCTGTTGAGATCGATTACTTGAATTTCCCCTTCTGTTACTTTCTGATGCGAAAAGTTGTTGTCTTATTCGCTGAAGGCAGCCTTGGAGAGTTCGCCAGAGATTCCTCGAATGTCAAACGTCTTGATATCAAATATAGACTTCACTTAGGCAGCAGTGTAACTGACGCCACTCAGGCCACATAAACTGATGTTATTCTTTTGGCTCGCAGGATGTCGTTTATCCCAAGGATATGCGGATGAGACCAGAAATGTAACTAATTTTTAATCTGTGTTCTAGGAACTCGCAAAAGTTTTCATCCCATTTTCCTCTGCTTCGATCACCTGTAACCCATCGACTTAAGGAATGCAGACGGTGCGTACCGCAGGCTTGTCTGTTCCACCAAATGCTTATTAATCTAGAATGTTCTAATCTGGATGTGACCAACGGGCGGATTTGTTGTCGTGTTACTCATTAATCTCGTGAAGTAAAAACTCTCTAGTGATCTAACCCTCAGTGTTTATGTTTCAGTTTTTCTGGTTGCACATCTTTTGATAGATTTGTGATAGCTCACCGATCGTCCAATTGATCTGCTATAAATTCGCTGTCTTTGTGTGCGTATGCATATCCATTTCTGTGATACTGATTAGCGCCGGATCCATTTCGCTTGTGCTAATAGTTGAGCCATGGATTATTAGACGGCGAGTTGATAAAGCCCAACTTCTGCTCCAAACGAATGAGAGAATATTTTTCTGACGAATAGCTGCGATAAAAAATATTTGGCAATAGAATGCAAAACAGGAACGATCGTAGTTAGTTTGTTTGGGATTAGAAAGATACATTTGATGTATGCTGGATAACTGGAACGAAGATAAGGGATTTCCAATTTGTTTTCTTATTTCAGTGTCAATCTTCACATTGAAAACAGAACGTGCTGACAATGAATGGGTTTGGTTTAGTGGGAAAATGTAATCGAATGGCGTCGTACGCACAGCAGAAGCTAGCAGAAGTAAAAATCCCCTGAAATATTGGTGTGATTAAATGTGGCTGAACGATGCTGTGGATCACAGTGCAATGGTGACTAAATTAACTGCACAATGGTTTCGGAAGTGCTCATCCATGTTTTCCTTTTGGATCTTCGGCTGCAACCTCTTGACCAGCATCCCTGTTTGTAAAGTAGCTCAATAATAGTTTGTTTGAACTTCCTTTTACTTGACTGTACCAGAAACGAACAAATGAATTATTCTTTGTTTGTTATTGTGATATAAAACACGGTAAATATGAATTTATAAGCAGATTTCCTATTGTTATTGTATAACCTAGTTTATATATACGTCACCTAGTTAAATAGGGTTTTTAAACGTTGTCACTTAAATTTCCATTCTTCCTGCCCTTTAAAAGCTATATCAAGCGATGAATAAGGACATGCCCTTCAGACTTTCCATCAATAATCTACATCCGGAGGTATTCGAAGTGACAGGATCGTCCATTGTTCTTGTTGATCGGAAACGGCGGGGAAGAAGTGCATCTCTCGCAGCTTTGGATCGACGCGTGCGCTATCTGAACGAGAACCGTTTCTCTAGACCAACTCCTCGCATAGCATATGGGCAGAAGAGGTTGCATTATTCATCACAGATGCGTTTTCAGTCTGATTCAACCCAACTAGATGACTCATCTCCACCGTCATTCGCTGACCACCTGATGTCAAATGAACACACTGGTGCCACTTGGTCTGGTCCAACCGTTTGGATACGTCGTGATGGGTTGTCATTTACTGGTAATTGTGTCTAGCTAGTGAAACAGAGAACACACTTCCTTCTACGCACTTTGTGGTGAATATTGTTATAACATACTGGTCATTCTGTTTATATAGACACAAAAACGATATTTTGCAAGTTGTGATGCTCTAGGTTTTGTCCAGATTTTCCAGCTAGCTTGGATGGCACAGTTAAGATCTAGTACCTTGGTCTGAAAACAAACTAGGTTCGCCATAAATAATTTATTAGATTGTTGGCGTGCTGTTTTTTGTTCAACAGTTGTTGCTCTCAATCGCGGAGGATCACTGCCGGTGAAATTCATGCTCTAGACCTGAATTACTGCTTTAGTCCGAAAGATTATTTTAACAAGTGATGAACAATATGGGGTTATCTGGTAGACGTCACCTGTGTTTAGTTTCATTGGCGACAAAATTTTGACTGTCGCCTCATGTGGATCTGCCTATCGACAGTGTTTAGTCTACTGGGAGTTTGCGTGAAGTTTACGTACTACTCACAGCTCGTTCGAGTCCAGAGTTGCTGTGGCGTAAAAAACCTGATTGTAATATAACTCCACATGAATGAGCGTGACATTGAGGACCTTCCAAAACAGACTAGCGGCAACTTCTTCGTAAATCTTCCCAACCATGGCGGTCAACTTATCCAATAGAGAAATGAAGGCTACCGAAGTAGAAGACCATTACGTAAGGCATTAGGACCGTAGTTTCATTGCGCTGGGGGCCCGTAAAATGTTTGAAAACTTTCTTCCTAATTCTCATATAGCCCATTTGGATGATGCAAGAGTCAGGTGCCCTCGTATCATAAATAAGGGTGAGTGTAAATGCGCCCAAGGCACGTAAGAATATGCGCTGTGCCTATCTAACAGCAAAATAACTTCCCGTATTTTGTCTCTCGTTTGCACGGGCACACAGAAAGTGTCTTTTTCAAGTGAGTATTTTGGTCCGCCTCTTGGCGGACATAAAATTTTCTTGTTTTTTAACCTCATGAGTTTTCACCTAAAACTGTGACCAGTGGCACCGGTTCTTATGAAATGTTTTGTAATACACGGTAGCAACAACCGCTTTCGGGTAGCACTTAAAGACGCGTTACTTTAAAATGAAGGAAGCCCATCTTTGCTTCTAGTTGAAAATTAATTTCTAACACAGTTATTTTGGCTCGAAATAAAAATTCCGAATGCATAGTATGATCGAAACGATACACCAGAAGGTGTACTCGAACAACCAAACTTCCATTGTGCCAACAACGTTGCTGAGAGTTCTTGTTTTTTGTCACATTTATACCTAGGTGCATGTCTAAGCTTTGTAGAAATTCGCAAAATCCTTTTTGGTCTGTGAACGCTCCAACTTATGAATCAGTTTGCCAGGTTGCCATTACAGCAGTTACTTCACAACTCAAAGGCCTATCGCCTACCAGTTCTAGTTACCAACTCCGATACAGATTTGCATAAGAGTTAGGCAAACACTGCCATTGTATTTAATGAGGTTCTGTAAAGTACTTACATCGCAACTCGTTTCCATGACCGTTTGTCAGTCGAATCAAAGTATATTGTCTGCGTTTGCACGTGTGACTACAGACCAGAACCGAGGCGAAAATGCTTGACTTAGATATTTGCTATTCAGTAAACTTTGTCAGTGTAGGCACCAAACCGCGTTTGAACAATCCTCTTATCATAGGGCGCATACTCCTGTTGCTGCACCAAACCGCGGATGCGCTGGATTTTAGTTGAATTTCCCGTGAGGCTCATCGATGGTACACAGATTTCGCCTTGTCGGGAACTGAATGCCGAACCTCCTAAAGGTGAGGTTTGTCTGTGACGATTGCTGCAACAGTCCACATTGAACAAACCTTGTTTGTCATGATGGATATTTGGCGTGGGTTTGTTGAATGAACTCTAAAGATCCAAAGTAAATGTCTTCTCACACTGCTACAGAGTTACTGTTAATCAGGAGAAAACGCGGTCAATATACTCACTGCGTATCAAACAACTCACTGATGCGATCCTCTCCTTTACTTTCGAAATAGCCACATCTCCATCCGAAAACACAGACTTCTTAGTTTTGTGTGCGATATTCTGCGGTGCCGGGAGGTACAAATACTCACCAGCATATCTCTTGGTACTAATCGTGTCGTCGGAAGATGCGAATCTAACCGTGAAAATATTCTCGCAATGTGGTTTATTGCTGTCAACGTGAACTGTTCAAATCCCCACCCCCGCTGATCCACTTTGTCCGGCAGCCAGAACATCAGCTGCGTGATGTTAGCATTTCAGTTAAACTCTTCGGTTGCGATCGTGAAAAAATCTGCATTTATGCATCAGTGAAAGGGCAACAACAGTTTAAATGCCACAGGACAAATGGTTGATATGGTACTGATAATTTCGATTGAAGTCAGTGTAAGAAATTTGTGCGCATATTTTGGCTTCATGTACTCCGATTTACGTCTCTTCATAGAAGGCCCTTTCTTCCCAATTATGAATGCGCAACGCTGAAATTAACAATATTTGACGTTCATTATTTTAATGTCATCGAAACTGCAATTCTGGATATTTTGTGGGGCCTCGCTAACTGACTAGCAAGAGCTCAATGTATATGCCACTCGGCTTCAGCTGATTTTATCGACAATCTAACCCACAAACACATATAGTTTTACTATGCGGAAAGTTATTCCAAGTGTCAGTGCATCAGAGTCCACGATTTTGCAGCATTTCTGGAGAAACCTTGCTGTGGAATTGGTAGACAGTGGATAAGGAGCACATTGTCTACCTCCCAAACTGAGACCCCTCACGGGAAACGACTCAGGTGGTCTTATTTGGGGCTTGGTTTAAGTGTGAGTTTATCACATTGCTGATCAACCGCTCTTGGCCGAGCGGCTGTGGTTTTGACCCTTCCCGGTGATTTCTGGAATGCGCAATACTGATGATTCGCAGTAAGGATGAAGCAGCTGTAAAGCGCTCTTTGACTCTTTGGTAAAGATTGACTTCGTTTACAGGACGAACTCTTGAGTGAAAAATTCCTAACTTCCTTTGTACAATCCACGTTTTGCAACTGGATGTGTTGCGCAAAGGCTGTCTCATGTTTCAGTCATCCTATTAGCCTCATCACAGCAAATGTTCCCGTCTAATTAGAAAAAAGCAAGGTGGATGCTCAAACTTAACATGCTGCTCCGTTCTACTCTAGGAAGATGGAGACTTAATTTCGTCCCTTTGTTACTGAAAGATAATAGCAATGCCTGGTACCTCAACTGCGTTCAATCAGAGTTACAGTCTGTGGGATAAAATTCATTTTCGTGAACTGACTATTCCTAAACCACGTCGATATTACAGACGGGGTCAGATAATTTGCCAACCTACCGAATTACGCTACGTGTTTGGTTATGCAAATAATGGTGCGGCGATTTCAAACTCTAATTCAATCCAGCTACCTAGACCATGTCAAACTCAGCAGGCTTCATTACTGGCCTTGCTTTAGATGCAGCAGAAACGGCTCCTCAACATCAAATAGTCGTTGTAGAATCTCCACCCCCCCCCCCCCCCCCCCCCCCGAAAAGCTTCTGTCATGACTTGTCAAGGTGCCAACCAGTTATGACTGCTCTGCTCCTGGAAACAACTGGCAAAAATGCACTTTAATCCCCCTGCCAATGACAACGATCATACTTGGTACAAAAATATGAGAAAATTTAACGCATAAATTCGACATTCATGTTTTTTTCTAGATAAGGACTTCTTATTTCAGAGACACGAATCCCAATTGCTATATATAGAGTTTGTAGGTGAGCTCTCGGAACGTATCGGATTCATGCTAAGTTCCTTGCAAATTGTCCCTGAAGTGTTCTTAGTTTGGTGGGACAGTTCCCCTCAGGGTAGGAAGGTTCTAGCGAAATTCTTTCATGTACTCTTATTAGGAAGGAATTCACTGCTTACGTGATGAGTCTATTTCGGCTATCCTTCCAAGCGAGTATTCCAAGATGGTTACAAGAGATCAAAGACCATAGTCGAAACTCTGAGTTTTGTGCCCAGCCAGTAAACTCACTGTGCCTGCGACTTTTATGCCTTTACCTGTTCAAGAGAAACGCAACGTCAGCAGTGTTGCGTCCATGCGACGTTATCTTATGTACTGACCTATGAACTATTGTACGCCTGTTGTTATCTGCAGAACTGAGATCGCTCCTCATGTGAAAAGTCTCTCGAAGCGCTCCATTTAGTTCCACTTTTCAAATTATATTATCATTATAAAGAACTAAAACATTATACTCCGTTTTGAGGCAACACGGAACGACAATAGGGGAAATTTATCAGCCGAACCAGCATTTGACACCAAGCAGACTCAGCATGCACAGTGGCAATGAATTTGCTCGGTGAAGTTTCGCTGTCACTAGTGCCATCTTTCCACAGGTGATTAATGAGATACAACTTCGGTATGAGCAAACAAATGAGATATTTTTAGACAAATCAGTTATACAGGCGATGGCTGGAGGAAATACTTGTGCCTACAGAACAGCTAGAAATAGCAAGAAAAGCATCGCAGCCAAGTTTTCTCGCAAAAGTTTTAGGGACGGTTTACTTAAAACCAAGGGTCCACTACGAGATCTATTCGTCAACGTAAATCATGAACTCCTGAGGACCTCTTGTTTGAACACCATGGGTGCGAACCACGTGCTTCAGAGTTTGTACGCGGAGAATACTCGGAAGATAGTGGCTCCTTCTCGACTAGAATTCACTTGAAAAGCAGAGTCCGCAAATCAGGTCATACCTTATAGGACAACTAAAATTAGACGAACAATGTTGCTCTTATCTAGGCAAGTCACATCAATGATGGTTTTATGCAAACGAGGATGGACATCCAACCTGCACTAGCAGCGTTCTCAAATGTTCATGATCAAAATCTAGAAGAAATGGACAGACATGAGTCACTTGAAAAGAGAGGCGTAAGCAAACCAGACTACTTAGCCGTAGGTGGTTTATCACTGGTGCACTTTAATCAAAACACGGCAAGGAATAACGGCAGGATTCAGTAAGGGAGGTCAATTTGATTGTGGATAGCATTCAAAAATAGGCAAGGATTTAGGCGAAATGACGTCAAGAAGACGTGGCATTCGAAGGAGATAAAGTTAAGCTTGGAAACGGGAAATCAGTAAGAAACTCTACTGTGCTTTGGAACTCGTTCCAGTGACCTTGTTGTATGGCTGTAATCCCCCAAACGGAGACTGGAGCACATGGCGAGATTTTGTGCGGTCATAACCTTAGAAGTCTAGCCGGTAAGAATGGCTCCATATGAGGGGACCAGCCGGTATTTTGAGAGAGGATTATCAGCATGCCCATTGCAGGGCCTGCTTCTTTTATATCAAAACATCTTTTGCACTTTTAGATGGAAGGTCCAGTTACAGCAAATTTCGTTATAAACTGTTTTGAACGTCGTTACACTTTAAGGACGCTGGTGAACAGATAACTCTGCTAAGATCACTTCACATGTTTAGTCAAGTCCATTTCTCCAAGTATGCTTCGAGACTACAACCACCAGGATCAATACAGAATCGAGTATTCTTACTCTGCGTGAGGGAACCAAAAGTGGATGTACTGTTAACACAGCGAAATGAAGACTAGAGGTACTACAAACCTCTTGAGAACAACAGTGTTAGTGCGGAGTTGAGTGATAGTGTATAGGGAAAAAGCAGGATAAAACTTGGTGGTTTGTTTGTTATGGTCTGTGTTATCTTCGATATACTCTGGTTATCGGTATTTTTCTCACCAGAGACATTAAGGTCACTGGTTGACTGTGGGTGGGTGCATTCCTTTGTTGGTCTGAGTGGAAGTTCTGGATGGCTAGCTTTGTCCGACTCAAACTGTTCAAGGTGGTGACAAGCTACACCATCTGCTTTATTACCATATGGTTACAATCTTGATAGGCATCAAATCTGGCGAATGCGTCGGAAGCAGTGATGAATCATCAGCTAGCCATGTTAAGGCCAGTGGTTTGCTTTTGAGTCTCACAATGGTTCTTGCTTTCAGGAGGCAGATTTAATTTGAGAACTTCCTCTCAACATCGATATGTAACGTCAGCTTCCTAAATCGCATGTGCCTACCCATATTGCAGATCCTCTTTTCTCCTAATGTAATGTAGGAGCGGGGCACTATCAGCCCCTCTGTAGCTTGCTGCTGATGAGCAGCACAGACTGTAAAAGATCGCGATGGGCTAAATGTTTATGATACACAGAATATATGGAAAAGTTAGCTACAGAAACCATATCCCACAGTTGACTGATATCTTGTCCTGTATAGTCCCTTTGTCCTAACTTCCGAGAAGCTTTCCTCAATCGCGATTTTTTAGGACAGCCCTGTGGGAAAGCAAATGTGACACGCCTGTCTAGGAAAAACCTAATGTTTACAAACATAGTATAACTAAGCGCCAAGCATTGCAAGAAAGTTTCCGGAAATAAACACAATACCAACGTTTCTAGGCCATTCTAGGCAATTTCTCAACAAGCTATGGAACACCAAGCTAGAAAAAGTTAGAAATGCCAAACAAATAAGGGAATTTCCGGGAGCATGTTACCCCACGATGAACCAAATCAACCAAGACTGGACCAAACAGATGCATCCGTATGAGTAAAGGATCACGAAATCAATTGAGTAACACCACCACGCCCGAATATCAGACAGACGGATCGGACGTCGGGATCAAGTGCGGGGTCGGTCAGGTGAAGATCACCGGGTAAGAATCAAAGTGGCCAGGTTCCGAGGTCACACGAACGTCGATCAATCGAAATCCGAGCGAATGATACAATTAATAAGACTACTTACTGGGGTATCCAACCCTAATCAAAGTTTCCACCCTTTAGAAGCAGGTATTAAACCTGCGCACACAACTCAACCCACATCCACCAACGCACCCAGTTCACTCACTCCACTCCACTTCTAGGATTACGTTGATGACGTCGCCCCAACTGGTGATGAAACGTCTGCAACAAAACTACCAACCACAGCGAACAACTCGACCACCTAAATTCACAGTGCTAACGGGATCCCGAGATGTAAAGAAGCGGCATCACAGTCTGTTGAGTTCACTGACCCAAGCAAGTTGACATCCAGCTGCGTGCTGAGGATATCCCCATGTAAGGTGATAGAAAGCCTGAAAACCAGTTACCAATCCCGGTAGACATATCAAAGATCTCGGTATAGAGACTGAAATGGGTGAAGTATTCGTAGGTATCACAGAGGGTTCATGAGGAGGAAGGATTGATAAGCATTGAACAGCTTAGGTTTATATTTAGACACGAAACTCTGATACTTTCCTGGGAAGAATCACACAAAAAAGAAAAGAAAAGTATTATTTTCGCTCTACTAATTAACGGCCGTGTCAGGAAAATGGTTCGAAGTAGATCGTAATCCCTCTGTCTGCGTACTTCTGTTTTCTATACCAGCATGCATCTAGCTTTCGTGAAACAGTGATGATTCCATGTTTTGTGACCATTCACGATACAGCAGGTGAGCTGTATTGTTCCTTTTTCATTGTATTGAACGAACATGAGATTTTTTATCTTGTCGGTACTATTTTGCTTTAGCAATGCCATTTTACGACTGTTTCTTTCACACCCATACTTTCTGAGGGTGACTAGCACGTAAAAGCACCTGGTGTTGTGACCAGGTGCTAAAGGAGCGAAAGCACGTGACAACCCCAGTAACTCACTAGCGTTCGCCTTATCATGACCTTGGGAACAATGGTCATCATACTAATTTCCAGCTGAAAATAGTTCACCCTGAATTCACGCTAATTTTGTAAGAGAGCCTTTGGCTTTGTGAGACAACTATACCACAAACGTAACGCTGGCCGGCAATAAATCCATAGAGTAATCATCAGAATTTTCTAAAAGCGAGGGTATTTTTAAGATTTCCACCATTGTTCGCTTTAATACGGATGCCCACGACAAAACTTCTTCCATCTGTACCAATAGGTCAAAAGACTAAATCCCCACCGCCATTTTAAGCCCACCAACCTAACATTTAATATTTGCTTGTTCGGTGGATGCACATAGTTGAGGTTAATTAGGTGAACTTTGAACCTGGACGTCAGACTATCGATTCCATCACAAACATCCGTTTAATCTCAATCAGGATGGGGGCGCAGCTGATTGCCAGAACAAGCGCTTCTACATTGTAATTAATTCATAATTATTATTCGGTCATTTTGCCTTGTTTTTAGGGTTTGGGTGAGTACTAGTGTGACAGGACTTTTTTGCGAATCGCACAAATCTTCATTCTTCCCAGCACAATATGTATTTAAAGGAATAAAACGAAAATCAAGCAAGTTTGTTAGTTGGAAGTAAATGTAAATGGCTTTGTTTCCTTTTCTGGTAAACTAATTTTGAGATAATATTAACGAAACCTCAATATTACGCAAAAACCTACTTGAAAGTGAATAAGTGAGAATTGAGTAGTGTGTGAGCAATGTGTTACATCCAGATATCGTATTGCAATATCTCGAATATCATACCAAATGGAACATCAGACAGCCTTGTGCAGCACGTTCAGCTGGAAAAGACACCATGAACGGGAGATTCAGCTGAGTCCTCTGTTAAAACCAAATTAGTGTGAAAATCAAAATACTTGGTAAATTCCGTCCAATTTGAGTTCAAGTCGACTATAAGGTTGCGGACTGCGTCTACCTGATGAACCCCAAAAAGGGCAGTACCGACCGCGTGCCGTCAAGGACTTATCAGCAACCCCATGAGTGGTGTGTTATGTCAAGGAAAGTGAGAAACAACTGTGTGTCATGTTAACTATTTTTATGGAGCGTCTGCTCACATACTTGTCGTCTGCTACGTTGGTGGTAAGGGATGGTAAGTTCACTGATTAGCTCCAGGTTGAAGGAGGATCAGTACTGGAGTAAGCGAATATTATGACCCTATTTATTTGAGAACAACTTCCAGTCACAAACAAATTCTTATTCTTATTCACCTTATGTTATCTAGAACTACCTTCGCACCAGCAACATTTCGCCCGTCCCATCTCATTGTCTTGCCTCGAAATGATGTGAGACAGTAGGCTAGCTGAGTCGTGGCAAAAATCTATTACAAGATGCACCCTTATATTGTATCAGATGCCGGGATCCCGTGATTGACTCAAAACAGCGAAAACCCGATCTGTCTCAAGAATCAAAGGCAACAAAGAGGATGCCATGAATAGTCTTCCGAAAAGTCACCAAAAACACCAGTACCTGTAGCAGGCGCAAGCATCCTTTCGCGAATCACACGGTTACGAAATCGTATGCTGTTATTCTTGTGCGTTTTGAAATAAGCAGTTTTTTTGAGAGGTTTACTTCCACTCTATGACCTATGGACTCAGCGATGTCTACCTGGTTTCAGAATACAGACTACGTCATGATCTCTGTGGTGATCAGATTATATGTGGGAGGATTTTGTATATAAGAAATAAGACAAATGGGGGAACTGAACTGTCGGATGCCGTTGATTATTTTTTATGCGCGTAAACTTCACTATGCCTTATGGGTCGTGATCCGAAATTTTTATCCAGATGTGTGTAAATTTCAAGTGTACAAAAACACTTACGTCCTCTTATTTTGGCAAATTTAACACTGTCGTAATCGCCAAAAGCAGCGAAACTATCCATTATCTGCATCAATACGAGCGACAATGCCATCCGTATTCTCGTCCTACTTATTAACACCACCTGCGCCAACGGCAATGTTTTAACGCTGTGAAGAGGTGAAAATGTATCCAAAATGTGACAGTAAGCATATGGGCTGAATAATTACGTTCATTGACCGAATTTACCGACCGTCATAGAAAAGATCCTTTGACTAACATTAGATGGCTGCACTAGGTGGCTATGTCAAGCGTAGAAAAATCTGTCGTCTGGAAGCACTCCTTGAGTATCAACCCTATTAGTATCTGAACGATGAAACCGAAGATAAGTCGTATTCGCAAATGGGCAGTGTTCCCTCAGAACCGCACTTTCGGTGGAACTTACTTATTCACAAGCAAATCAACACTGTTGTCCCGTTTTTGCACCGAAATTGAACAGTGCTTTCAAACTCCTACCTCCAGGAAACCAACAAATCGTCACTCATACGCGTGTCCTGGTAACGAACCAGCATGAGTTGCTGACATCCGAAATGGAATTACCCGCCAAAAGCGTTCTCGCAGAGCCGAATGTGATACCTTGTGCGAGTCCTTGGCCCATGTGTACACCCGAGGGAGTACGACAGTCTGGTCAATATTCATAGGTCTGTTGCAAGCCATCAGTCCCTCCAATCATGATGGCATAACAACTGACCCTTTCACTCGTTGATAGTCAAAAACCAAAATGAAGGCACCATCGTCAATCCCCTAAGCTTTCGACACTTCTCACACTGTATTGTCAACTCATTGTTCCAATGAGCTGCCCACTTGTGCTGATTCAAGTTATCATGTGCAATCGGATGGCATCATAATAACTCGGGCAACAGCATTTCCGTCTGTAGAATGACGGAATATCGATCAGTTTTGGATCAGAAAGTGGAACAGACTCTCCTCAGTGTACTTGTACCCGTTTGGTAGTGCACAAGGTAGGTCCCACGGAGACAAGTATGTCCCCGTGTTCGTTTACTTGTAACCAAAGTAAGTCCTTCCCGGGAAGATCGCCTGTTATGCAGTGTTCAGATGCGCCGTGTCTCAAAACTTCTTACGTCCAAGCTGAAAACCAATCTCCAGGCTGCTCTGTCAGATATCAGAACCTCCCGTGATCTAGCAAGGAAGTTGAGCTTTCCCTTTCCTTGCTAAAAGTTACTAGCAAGAGTGAAGAACCGCTACCAATAGTCGTAATGGCTTAAATCCTACTGCACTATGGTTGACTTACAATAAAGCGTTCTCTACACTGGTCTTATATCCCCTTGTTAAGCGCTCTGAGATCCACGACACTGTTAATCGAATCACTTAAGTGAACAAGTCAGCGCTTTTCAAAAATATGTTGTGAGCACAAGCTTGTCACTCAAACCACAACCTTACCCACCATATTTCCTCATGTGTTTCAGGTGACGTTTTAGAAATGGGACTACTTTCTGCGTCCGGTGAACTTCTGGTACCCAAACTGAGACTCCCGGCAAATATAGTTACCCCAAAACCAGCCAATGATGCTCAAGAATTTGAAAAAAGCCCAGTAACAGGAAGACAGAACAGTCAAGTCCCTTTGACTTCGGACAGGACTGACAAAACTTCTGGATTTCCAACCGGATCTTCGCCCGATCAAATAACCAACAATCAGTTTGACAGCGGATCTAAAAAGTACACATCGGTAAGATAACGGGTTGCTTTTGTGATTGAGATTTGCACTTAATCTGGCAGCAGGTTTTATCAGCGACATAAGGTAAGGCCGCCATTCACGTCCTCTGGGATGATTTTCCAGGGCACCAAATGCAGTGAACATTATTAAAATGGCGGCTGTAACAATTTTGACTGGCTGGTTGAGATAAGAAAACGAACTGCTATTTTCGTTAAGTCAGGTTAACGCAAAATCAAACTATATCCCGTAGTTCACATCAAGTTTGTTGAGACATCCTCAAACACAGACAACGTCATCAGTTTTGTTGACGTGGAAATCGATCAAGACAGGAATTGTCCTCTTTTTCTGAGAGGTCCATGTCTCCATGTGCTCAACTATTATGATATTAAACCAGGAGAAACCAAGTTGTCCGGTTTTATTCATTCTCGAACCGCAGGCGAACTGCAGTTTTGTGACCCAAGAATTGAAAGAAGTTTGTTGCTCCGAATCATCTTCATCGGCAGAGGCAGCAACATCAGTGTTGAAACCTATGCTTCATTGCTGTATAGCCAGAATATTCTGTTCAGTTATACTTAAGACCTTGAAGTACTAAGAAAATAAAAGAGTGGATGAGGGAGAGAGATGATGCTAGCGTATTGCACGCATTTTGACACGCTTACAAGCAACCAACTAGAAAATCTGGAAAAAAGTGACATCAAGAAATCCACTGACGTTCGTTAGCCACCATTTCTTGGAATGCCTCCAGTCAAGTCCAGTGGGAGTCGCGGGGACCCCAACCTGGAAGGCGTACCGTACCAACAACACTTAAATTGTTCGATGTCTTTTCCACACTCGTCTGCTAAGCCATACGTTGTCCACCTTGCATGTTGCACCATTCTGAAGTAGGCACGGAAGAAAACACTCTCCTCGATAGACAACGTCTCCCTATGCCTAGCACATGGCCGAGCCACCGCATATGATGTTGCTGAATGTTCTCCGCGATTGAAGTACCTGCTGCATTACCAAGTGTTTTCGCTTACCCGCCCTGCTGTTTGCAGTAAGTAAGGCGACCCGGCACCATGCGATTGCCGATGTGGCATGAGAGTAGTGTTAGCTGTAAATCAAAGAATGCTGGAAACGTCCGCAAGCTGTTCCATTTGATTCGTTCGACTGGTCCTCGGAAACCTCTTGTCAGCAAAATAATCAGGGACCAAAATGGCTCTCTGATATGCAGCAAAGCCGAACGTTTTGACCGCTGGGCACAGTACTGTGAACAGCAATTCAGCCGGACACCTGCTACCTCCAATCCAGAATCGTGGCCTTCAACAGGAAGTTGAACCGTGAATACGGAGCCGCCTTCATTCTCAGAAGTGTCCGAGTGTATTTCTCTACTCAAGCGTCATCGTGCTGCTGGTCCTGACGACCTTCCACCTGCTCTTTTCAAGGATGGCGGCGAGCTCTTCAGCCAGTACCTGTCTAGCCTGTTTGGATCTATCTGGGAGAAATAGACCGTCCCAGACAACTGGGATGAATCGACAGTAGTGCCCATTCTCAAAAAAGGTACTCACAGTGAGTGTGGGAACCACAGGTGTGTTAGTTTGACTCCTGTTGTGACAAGTCTTCTGGCGTCACTGATCCTTCGTCGTCTTACGGTGGCATGCGAAACCTTAACTCGTGAGAATCAAGCGGGATTTCGACCGGGTAGAGGCTGTGTTGACCACATCTTCACACTCCGTCGGGTGTTAGAGTAACGCCACATGTACAGACGACCCACAATCTTGGTATTCCTTGACTTCAAAGGTGCTTTCGATTCTGTCGATTGGTCAGTGCTGTTAACTACACTTGCTCAACAGGGTATGCCCCAGAAGTTTGTAAACACAATCCGACCCCTATATTCACATACTTCTGGGCGGGTGAGAGTGTATGGTGAGCTTTCTGAAAGCTTCCCTACAAAAAGTGGTGTCAGACAAATATGTCCACTCTCTCCATTCTTGTTCAACTTCATCATTGATGAAATGATGAGGGGAACGCTGGACGGTCTTCAAAACTCCAGTGTTCAACTTGTTGCTGGTAAGAACCTTGTCGATCTGGAGAACGCAGATGACATTGCCCTCATCTTTGACGGCCAAAGCAAAGCACAAGCTCTGTTGAGTAGACTGACCATCATCATACCATCTTTTGGCATGCGCCTTGTACCTTCAAAGTGCAACGTCATGCTTCAGAACGTGCAGTCTCCGAACATATCTCTTACAATTCATGGAGAATCACTGGAGATTGTGGAAAACTCCACATACGTCGGTAGTTATATTAGTTCTGACGGAAATGTGTCTGATGAAGGTAGTGCAAGAATCTCAAAGGCTCGAATTACGTTTGCTAATTTGAGTCACTTGTGGCGTCAAAAGGGAATCTCACTAGATCTTAATGGTCGTGTGTACCAGGCTACAGTAAGGGCTGTGTTGTTGTATGGGTGCGAGACATGGCCTCTGCGGACAGATGATGTGAGGCGTCTTCAGATTTTCGACCACCGATACCTCAGAAGCATGGCTGGTTTTTGATGGCTTCAGCGTGTTAGTAACGAGGTGATTAGAAAACTGGTATGCGGCAGGTGCTTCAATCGGAGAAAACATCCA
>SJOL01006473.1:542672-559044 GCA_004794785.1 Opisthorchis felineus
TTGCAAGAAATGGCGGCTAATCGGTGTCAGTGGCGTTCGTGCTGTCAGTTTCTTTCCAGATTGTCTGATTGAGCGCTTGGAGGTGTAGGCACCTCAGAATGCTTGACGTAGGCCAGAACTAGGTCCTCTCCCTCACCCAAGCTTTTTCTCTTCTTTTTACTCTAGGGCTTTAAATATATGTACATATGTACGTATATATATATATATATATATATATATATAATTAGACGAACCTTATGGTTTTACGGCAGTGAAGCATCAGTGCCAACGCTGACGTTTCTGCCTTGATAATGATGACAATGATGCATAACCAAATACCCGTTTTCCAATACCTCATTACGAATTCGTTGACGAAATCCCACACCAGCAACGCTTGTGAGAAAACGGTGGGCAAAAACCTGAAGACTCTTCATATCGTCTGTCCGCACAGACCATGTCTTGCAACCATACAACAATACAGCTCTTACTGTAGCTTGTTATACGCAACCCTGAGAGCCAGTGGTATGCCTTCTTGACGCTATGGGTGACGCCAATTAGCAAACGTGATTCGTGCTTTCGATATCCGTTCGCTGAATGCACCGAACACTTCCGCGAGAGCTAATACAACCACCGAGTTTTGTGAAACTCTCCACGACCTCAAGTGCTTCCCTTTGAATTTTAAGGGGCGTGTTCAGAGACTCCGCGTTCTGAAACATGGCTTTGCACTTTGAAGGCGCATGGCGTACGCCGAAAGCTTGTACGATGGTAGTCACTTTATTCAACAGAGCCTGTGTTTGGCCTTCATTTTCAAAGATGATGGCGATGCCATCTGACTAATTCAGATCGGCAAGACTCTCACCAGCACCGATTTGAAGACCGGCGTCGGCCTCATTATTTCACCAGCGACGAAGTTGAACCAGAACGAAGAGAGTTGAAATTTTATCGGACACCATTTTATGTAGGGTAGCTTTTAGAGAGTTCACTGTGCACTCTTACACGCCCAGAAGTATGTGAATATAGGGACCGGATTACGTTCACTAACTTCTGGGGCATACCCTGTTGAGCAAGTGCGGTTAACAGCACTGGCCGACTGACACAGCCGAAAGCACCCAATTGAGTCAAGAGACAATGTACGCACGTTATTCCTCTAACACCTGACGGATTATGAAGTTGTGGTCGACGCAACTTCTACCGCGCTGAAGTCCCGCTTGATGCTCACGGGCCAAGGTTCCTCGTGCCACCCTGAGGTGACAAAAATCCGCGGCTCTATAAGCCTTGTTACAACAAGAGACAAACTGACGCCCTTTGTGGATACTGCACTTACCGTATCATTTTTGAAGATGGGTACTACTATCAACACTCCCCCATTCAATTGGGACCGTCTCTTTCTCACAGATAGACAAAAATAGACTAGACAGGTACTAGTTGGGGAATTCACTTCCGTCCTTGAATGGAGCAGGCGGAAGATCGACAGATCCGGCAAGACGAGTAAAGATGTACACTCGGACACTTCCCTGTCCACAGCCCACCTCCCCGCTGAAGTCCGGCAGTGTGGGTGGGAGGTGGGAGGTGGCCAACTGAATTGTTGTTCGATGTGTTGCGCCCAAGGGTCCAAACGTTCTTTTCAGGATATCATAGTCACTGACAAGAGACATCCGAGGACAAGTCGACCGAATCAAGTTGAATGACCTGCAGCATGTCCCATCATTTTTCGCACCTTCCATTTTTTCGGCCTTTCGGATCCATGGAGCTTCTTAGTCTGCACGGACAGTCTCATCTGGTGTCAGATAATGCGTCGAGTTGAGTTATGGTTGCGACCAGGAAGAATCTGTTGCTGGGCCTCTAGAAAACCACGGTCCTATCAGAGCTCTAGTACGTGGATGGGGTTGGCTGAGTTGTATTGCAAACAGAAGTTCCGCGGTTGAGTAGCGCCTGCAGCAGTTGTTAGTATCCGGTATCGAACCATCCGGTAGGCGTTAGAGTAGTCACTTCTGATATGTTCGTTAGGTTTCTGGGTCCACGAGCTTCGCAGTGGCTAAGCCAGGTGTGTGCTCTTTGTGTAGACTTGGCAATCGCAGGGAGAAGCAGCAGCACTGCTTGGTTGGAGTACATGCAGGCTTGTTTATTAGTAGGCACAACGTGGTCAAACAATTTCTGCCGTTCTAGAAGTCTGTGAGGAATAGTCTGTGATCGGCACACATCTGTAGCAGGTGCTCTGCGTTTTCGTTTGTGTACAATCCAAGACGACCATCCAGTGGGGCCTCAGCATCTCACAGCCTACCTAATCGACCAACTTCAGTTATGTCTAAGCTTGTAGCCCGTTATGAAAAACACCTTAAGCATCATAGAACTTGCCCTTAGCAGATTCAGAGCTATAGTCCGTCGTGGCATAAAGGGACACAATAAACGGGGAACGACGGACCTCGCTTTCTTGAGATACTTTCACAGACGTTGCCAAACGAATCTCGCACAGACAGCGATCAATGGACATCCAACCAAGTAAAGACGCTTCTGCTCGACTGCTCAACACAATACCTACCCCGGCTGTAGTAGTTCCCGCAAAACCAGAGTGGTGTAGCCGGAAGCTGGAACGTAATGAGGGGGCAGTCAGTTCAGTTGCAAGACTTGCCTTCTAGATCCTTGCTTCTGACAGACGTATATATATATATATATATATATATATGCAGAGGGCACCCAGCGCACTAGCAAGAGCTGCTTGTCGTCCAGCTCGCTTCAGTGTGCGAACATTAAAAGCAGCTACGTTGATCGGCTTTCGAGTTTTGAAAACAGACTGTGAAGTTTTAGGGTTGTTAGTGAAGTTGGACTCACAGAAGCTGCAGCTGCCCTTGATTCATGACGAACAAAGTGATCAGTCCTGGTTCTCGGGCCTGTAAAGATAGTATTCAAATTTGTTTGAGGTAGAGCAAAAGAAAGAATACGTGAGAATGCCAGAAGAAAGGCGTCAGGAGTAACATTATTTTGGTTACCCGATCAGTGGCGCGTAGCAAGTAAGGCGACCCGGCTGATAGCACCGTGCAACGGCCGATATGGCGTGATAATATTTTTCGTTGTGATGTTCATGGTTGTACACCGGCTGGACCAGTGTCAGGACGCCAGGACAATTAGGCCCTTCAACCAAAACCTTTGACTCAAAATCCTGACCGGAAGGCAACGGATAGGTACCGGCATATTAAAACGGTTTAACAAGTTTTTAAGGAGCCCCAAACCTCGAGAATCAGGAAACCGTTTCTGTCAGACCTCAGTCCACTGACTAGCCTTGTATGATAAACTCCGCAGGTGTCAAAAGGAAACCCCCAAGTATTGCTCAGTAGGTCATAGGGGTACACTAACGACCGCACCACGATTAGGTACAGTATCTATGCAGAGAATCTAAAAATCTAATTGACGAGAAACTAAAATTTAACCCCCAACAACGTTTTAGCGAGGATCTAGCACATACCAGAAAAATGCTTTGAACTAGACTGTGTAAATGATGACGATTCAGTGTTGTGGATTGTGATCGCCAGAAAATTATACATGACGTTCGCCTCGAATAGCTAACGCATTTGGGATCGATCTAATCACTCTCTTTTGGAAAGCAAATGCTTTGAGTGTTATTCAGCTAGACCTTCTGCGGTGCCGAACTTACCACACTTTGAAACTATAAGACCTGAACACTCCAAGTAGCCTTTAACAGCCTTCGGGGTACCACAGGCCTGTAAAAAAATTGATATAGTGTATGACATCTATTCTTACGGTTTTATTCAACTAAAAGTGTTTGCACGGAAGAAACCCAGCAGATTTCAAGCGCTCGTGAAGTATCTGGACTAGGAAGTCCTGACAGGCGGGTCAGTCAATCGACACAACCAGAAAAGCCACTGGGTCGTCATTCAAGGCATCGAGTAAACGAAACACATCGCCCGAAAGTGAACACGTTTGACATGTTCAGACATGATTAGTCCGGTGCGTTCAGCATGTGCTGGTGAGGTAGTGTAACACACTCACTTCACGTATCAGGTATCGGGAGTTCAAACCACAGCACAGCCAAAGATATATACTGCTGATAAGCCCTAATAAGAGCGAAACTGGAGTCCAAGGCTTCCTCCCTTTGGGCTCACCAGGATAACTGCATCAAGGCAGGAGAAGGACTGTTAGAACAATGGTGATGTGAGCGTGAAATCAACTACAGGAAACGTGTTCAAATATAGGCGTTAGGTCCTAGTTTTTGCTTCGATGATTGAAACTCCATTTTCACTGACTGAACTCATACATTTGGAGAGCTTTATTTGGAAAAGGACTCAGGTAAGTTTCACTGATAGTCTTTTTGAGTGGTGGGACGATTAAACCCTACTTTTCGTTGTGTTAGCTATGATACCTAAATTAACAGAGTTCACACTTTTACCTAGATGTTTTCCAACCCTAACCTCTGTTTTTTGCAAGAGTTATATTAAAATAATTTGGTAAAACTTATGCCCCCGTCATTGAAAACCAGTCTCACGGACGTACCTTTGGGCCAAAAAGTTAGTGCTGAGTTAAACATCGGGACTGAACCAAATCAGTTTTCCCCGAATCACTCCACCTATCCAAATGCCCTTGTGTACTCCGTGATGAGGAGCCAAGTATGGCCCATGTTTTGGAGCATGGGTTACTGGCCTGAACGTCTGTTCCTTTCAAGGCATAGGCAGCTCTTGTGCTGCCCGTAGATGAAATGGTGTCTGTGGGCCAAAACTGTGCTGTGGTTAAATTACACAAGTCAGACAGTAATCGGGATTTTATACACTGAGTGCGTTCGGAGTGGTCACAGAGGGCTCAGACATTCCCTTAACGCCGTGGTTCGTGCACCTGGTTACTCCCGTGAGTCGGACTGAGTGAATGATCCACACAGTCCTTTCCAATAGTTTTTTCGACAGTAGAAGCTAGAAAAACAGCCAGTGATTCTCCAGTTTCCGGACGAAACTTATGTGGACTGCTGTCTCTTGGTTAGATGCCTGAACCAAACGTTTTGGTTGAGGGCAATAATTGTTTCCCCTGTCCCGGCTCTGATGCCTTGACGTTACTCCAGAATATACATTGATATAAATCAAGCTAACCGAACCAAATTCACGCCACACTAGCTTTCACGGCAGAGTGAACCCTCAGATTGGAAATAACTGCATTAAGACAGTAAACAAAATGGACCTGGTGGCGTCTTTCCATGTACTGATGGAATTGCATAAGTGCGCATCTTAGTGGCTTCATTGTCGCACTGGTAAACCGTTTCTACCAAAAAAGGTATCATCCAGCACGCATCACAAGTGTACGAGAAAAAAGGTGGTGCCGGCAATCGCTTATCCAGTATCTCTCCAGCTGAACAGTCAAATGCAGTCTCCTCTGTCATGTGAAAAACTAGTCTTCAGCCTCTCTTAAGTTGACGCTTGTTTCTTGTAATGTAAACATGTTTGCGACTGGGCATTTTCGCAATACAACATTGTCTTGCACATTCACCAAAGAAGCAGAATTCGTAAGACTTAATATAAATCAACAAGAATAAAACGATAATTTTTGTGACTGCCTACAAAAATCCTGGGTTACCTGATATCAGTAAGCGAAGTAATTGAAACCTTAAGAGCAAACTCAAATCGTACTCTGAGCATACACTTGGCCTGTGACAGTTATTATCCATAATTCATCGGGAGCTCTCTCCCGGTGGACGCACTTGTAAGTGGCAATGAAGTTACTAATGCGGCTTTCCAAATCGAATTTTTCAAGTGTCCCGGGCCATTTTCCGCGGATGCAGCCGTAGTCGGTCTCTAAGGTACCCTGATGCAGGATTAAATGATGCTAATTATTTTTCGATGAACATGTTTATCGATAGTTTAAAATCTCTTGGCATTTTGTTGCTATCAATGTCATGTGTAACTCAGTGGATAGTCCGGTAGAAGAAACTGCTACCTTTACCACTTCAGTTTCAAGGAGGCAAATCGATAAACGCGGAAATAGAGGAAACAAATCATGGATTGATGGCCTTCAAAGATGCACCCGGTTACCGCGGACACCAAATTGGTTTAGATCGTTCCGTAATGACAGGTGACAAAGGCATCGTAGAGTCCAACCACAAAGTTCCTTATGCAGGCCCACTTCATGAAAAGTCGTTGTCAGATCAGAATGAAGAAAGCAAACCAGCCTTGTCAACCAGTCCCGAACGCCATCAGAACAGCCTTGATGGGCAACAAGGCACAGGAGATGGTTCAAGACCAGCACTGGAAATGAGCATGTACATCCTGTTAGGTTTGTTTGCCCTCGTTGGACTTGTATTCGCCGTGAACTGCGGAGCCGCAGTTGCTCGTTATCGCTGGGAACGCAGCAGTCGGAGGCGTTCAGCAAATTCTAGTGAACTGGTACAGCAGTCTCCAAGTAATGTCGCTGATCAACCGATACCGAATTCTGAGGGAATTCCGAAGGAATTCACCGAAAATGCCTTGGAAGCAGAATGCAAGCCAATCATTGACAAAGGCAGTACTGAAAATGTCCTGGAGCGATGCAAGCGTTTTATACTACCACGCCGACCAAAACGTAAGGTAAGTTATTCCAAAAGTGCATCTTTTTTTGTCCAGCTTGTTTGGATACGTTTTTGTTTCCATACACTGGACTAGACGTGTGGTCTGAGTTTCCCAGATCAACTTCATGTGCAATGGATCTCGCATCTTCCATCCCTGTGTGCATCACACAAAACAGACTTCACACTTTACTTAGTTCCAAGTTCAAGCAACTTATACATACTCGTAGGGGGTTGTCACACGTGGCTTTGGCACACAGATCGTGAATGAAATACTCTACTGTTGACAGAGCCACGCGTGTATCCTGCATGACAGCAGGTGATTGCTACCTGGTGGCCGGTGAACTCTGTGTAATTCCCCGTCATGTGTGCTGGACTGGCCTGCTTGCGAGATAATTCTGCAGTAATCTGCAACAGCAGACTTCACGCAGTGGTACTATGATAGGGAAGCCTTGCTATTCAACAGAAACTTCAACTAAATGACAAAGCGTTATGTTTCATTAAGATTCTGACAGCCAAAACATTTTTTACTAGTTCGTTTCCCAACTGACGAAAGTAGGACTACCTACGTACACTAACCTGATAGTGCTTAGGAAAATTTCACATCAGAAATGCTACTGCGAAATCGCCGTTGAAATTCCCTATATTGGTGTCGCCAGACATTCGGCCTTGATTTTGTCCATCAGCATACAGATAGCAGTTCAGTATTGTATACTCGATATCAGCTAGGAGAAAACGACGCAGAATTGGTTACGGTGAGGAAGGGTTTGTTGTTACAAGCACATAAGATGACGCAATGTTAATGCGCGGTGATCGACGGCCGCTTAAGGCTGATTAAAAAGCTAAGAACCAGACAATCCATGGATGATCCCCATCTTTTGACTAAGGGTAGGTAGTGCTAAATTTGGTCTTCGTAACATTGTTTGAAACAAGCTTCCCATTGGTTATTCCGAAGTAACTCTTCACTCCTTATTCCATCACCTACTGGAACAAAAGAGTCGGTGAAATTAGACACAGCCGCGTGTTTCGGAATGACCCTTGTAAAAACAAATGAAATTGCTCATATAGTGCAGTACGAAATTAGATTTCAGAATCCTTCAAGTTGAAATTTCTTTATGCGATTGAATTCAATGCGTGCTAGGAAGTCGGGGAACACTACACGACTGCTTTATCGCTATAGCCAGTCATCATCGAGACCAATCCCTGGAAAGGTGTCTGGTGCCGCACCCTGTCCAAGTGCAGAGAAACCATGCTCCCTTTAGAATAACCAATATTAAAGTTTTACGAAAGTTCTTGGGTTTAAGCCTCCATGACGATGATGATCCGAGAAACGGATGGACTAGCTGTATAGTGTTACTTGGCTTTCCGACTCCAGTTAATCCTGTTTTCAGGTTGAAAACCAGTTTGGAATGGTTGCACCCTCGTTCTGTGCGAACGGTGTTACCTTAAACTACGACTGTACCCTAAGTATGCTATCAACACTAGGTTTTAATACTCGCGAAAGTGCAGTTTGATTCGTGTACAGTTATGGCGAGTTATCACTTGCCAGATTGATGATAACCTCACTTGCGCACTTGCTCACCTTTTTCGTAGCGGAACTGCAACAAGGACTTTTTACCATACAGAATGTGGCGCATGAAAAAAGACGCATCTATCAGTATAGTGAATTTCAAGCACTAAAATTAATTTTTAGGTTGTATTCTTTGGTCGTTTCTCGTATGAAATGTCCTCATACCACAACATTTCGATACTTTTTTGCAACCTATCGTGGTACGTAGCACGGACAGTTTGTCATATGACAACGAGTCACCAACAGTGTGAATAGAATAAATGAAATCTTCTTCATTAGACAAAAAATGGCATCAACTGACACACTGCCATTTGCAGCAAAATGATCAGGAAAATTATTTCTATTTGTACCTCATGTAAATAAGGAATATATTTCGTGTGTGAGAGTCTGTTTGATCTTTTCGTCATCCAAAATCGTTATAGTTCTCAATTCAGTGCTCACAGTGCTGGAATCAGCGTGACTTGTGAAATTCCAGTTTGCAAAATCAGATGAAGGCCAAGTAAAATTGTTCTAGTTGTGATCGGTCCCCCGGGGAAGCGGCCGGTCTGCATCTCCCTGAATGTTTAAAAATAGAGTTGCAATCACTTTCGGCGCTGATTTTGTTAGAAGTTTGTTCCTTAGCCGCCTTCCTGCTTACATACAAGTAGATAAAAAGACAAAAAACTGGCTGTACCACTAAGAAGCCGGTCAGCTAGCTGCTGCAAAACGCGATTAAAGAATCATCGATCAAAATGTCATTTACAGAAATACACTCATTTGCAAATCGATTTGGTTTTGCGAGAGACTCACCTGGAACCCAGCTGAATCTCTCGTTTGTGATGCTTCCATGCAACTGAATATGCTGCACCAGGCCGCCTCATGTTCCAGTTGCTACGATCTTCGAGATATCGCGGTGCATGTAATTTTGCGCAATGTACTACTCATAGGGTTGCTGAAAATTCTTCGACAGAACCAATGGGAACAGCAGAGATGATTTTTATAGATGGTTGATAGATGAGGCTACTTAAACGGGACCCATTATCAGAAGCTCTATCAAGGGGACATTATTCTGAGGAGGGCTTGTCCCGCCAATTTTCCACCTATTGTTGGCTTCATATCATCTCCTCCAACGCACATTTCCGTGGATTTGATTTTGATCCCGGTGGTATCTGTCACCTGTTGACAGAAAACAGTTTAGTCCGTTAATCTGTAGTGTAGTGAGAACATTATTAGAGCTTACACCTTATTCTGCTGCTGCGGTGTGAGCCGACAGCACTAATGGCCATCCAGCTACTGGTTTATTACATGGCTAATCTCTTCTCGTCCGATCTGTGCAAACATTCCCTATGGATCGATGGTGCAAGAATTTGCTAATAGTGTGTTAGTTGTTCAGCTGCAGCTTGAAGGATGACTGACAGATGACTCCACGTCTTGATGGAAAAGAAGTAGTGTCGTCATGCTTAGGCCGACTGGTGGCTCTCAAAAGGCTTCTGAGTCTTCGCTACTGAGTTAATCATCCGGGTGTACATCAGCTGCTAGCGCCTAGCACCACATTCGGGATTCAAGATGGACGTGTTGATGAACTTTGTTTGGTCCACTGGAGACCTGTGCACGTTTGGTGAGTTGTACACAGCCGAGTGTAACACTAGTGCAAAGTGCTGCAAACCGACGGAAAAATACCACTGGACAAACAGACACAGGCCCGCCGAAAGCCCTCGGGCTACATAGGCCAGTAGACCTATGTAGGTTTGCATAACAGAAATCGCACCAGGGTGCATGCGTCATTTGTAGCTGATAACAAGCTGAATAGGAACCTTTGTAAAGAGATTATCCTCTCTGGAAGACCGCTGCACTAACACTGACATTTTCCCGGAACTAAGTAAATTCGATAGTAATTTGTGGCTTTGACTGATCAATATTCCTCACTCAGTAGTACGCACCACTCCAGAAAAACATTTGATCAGTGCACAATAGACATAGACCAGGAACTAAACGGTGAAAAAATGGGTAAGTTTTGGATGGTTTACATCTAATCTCAATGCTGCTGGGAAATTTTCCAGTATTCAGAGGGAAGTGTTAGCCTTCCCAGAGAAACCGTCTCCCCATGACTGTTCGATGAAACAAACCGTCAATAGAACATTTACGATGACGCGATTATTCTCTAAGATAGAAATAATAGGAATGCTCACGGACGGTTGTAGAGATATCATTTCCGTTTCATAACCCCCAATGTAACTATTTCCTGGTTGTTCACCAGAGCTGGTTACTTTGAACAGACAGCACCATCTATGAATACCTCATTAATGAACCCACTATTTTATGTAGTCAGTTGACTTTTTGCGCGCTGAAATCAAAGAAGTATTAAAGTTATGTAGAACTTGATGGCATTTTTGTGTACGTCTCAGAGAAGATAGTGGTCGTAAGTTAACACCACGGCTATCACTAATTCTAGCATGGTTACACAAATCGTTCAAAATGGGCGAACGCATATCTTAGCACAGTTCTGCATATGTTCATTTTTGAGTGAGTTGTCGATTCCAGGGTGGCTACTGTTGGCACAGTTTTTGAAGCCGTGCTCACGCATTTGTCCGAGTTTACGTGGTATAATATCATGAAACAATCTCAGTGAGAACAAAATTTCACGGAGTGTTCAATTTCTTATTGAAGCCCCTTCTGCATCGTGATAACAACTGGGTATGGATCAGTCGAGAAAAAGCCGTTGAAGTGATTGGCGTTTCAGATCAGTCAACTTTGTCAGTCTCATTGGGTAACCCAATTGCCCCGAACTCTCCAATTTTAACAAACTCGGTCAATGAAGTGCACCAGGTTGCGGGAACAGGCGAACAACGGAAGATCGCACGATCCCAATCTTATGGCACTCGACACGGTACCACTACTGCCGTGCTATCAGTCGGCGAGGCAGATATGCTTCTCCTGCACTCGCCTTATCACAAATCTACCTGGCAAGATAGTCTACGACCCGGAACCGCAAGGGTGGCAAGCTATGTAGATCGTAGCATACACAACACCCCAGTGTCATTTGTCCCGAAATTTGTGCCACGCTCTCCTTGGGATTCCGAGGAACCTCAAGCAATGGAGACGTCAGAAGTGCATACACTTGGACGCCCGTTTAGACATCACACTACTGAGACCCTAATGCAGAGGAATTATCAGGTGAGCTGGATCAAACTGTTATATGAAATTCCAGGACACAACCTTTTGACAAGTAAATCAATAAAGAACACAGGGAATTATTCGACCTTGTAACTTCAAACAGTAAACTGTGTCCAATTAGTGATGAAAAGCTCAAATTTAGTCAGCTTTCGCCAACCAAACTGGATGATATTCTGTAATTTCCAAAGTGTTTTGAAGTTGAAGACGAATTTACGAGGATTTGAAAGGGAATAAATTACTTTGTTCCCCTCCTTTATGCGGAAAATTCCACTATTACCCTAGTGTTATTTCTCGCCGCCTTTTGATAAAATAAATAGTAAGCGACGATACAAAACCTCCTGCCTGTGAAGCTGGTGGCACCTGATTCCTAAACTTTACAGTTTGACTTTACAGCTTTACAGTTTGACTGAATGCACCGTGGGCGCAATAATTGGAAAAGTGAGGCAGACCATAATTACTCGATTGGACTTCTCACAATTTTCTTGCATTCGGCAGCTGTTGTGAAGTTGTGGGACTGGATATATGCTTCTATAAAACAGTCACCATTTTAGTCCTTTTTATTTAACCACCTGTTCAATCGTTTGTGATGTTTCAGGGTCAGGAGTGCAGTATTCGAATTATTTCAAACCCTTTGTCTGAGGGAAATGGTGGAAACCGTTCAGATCCCTCTAGCCAGAGAAACTCTGAACACGAACGTTCTTCCTACCAAAATACCTCTGAACGTCCTAGCAAGGAAGTCTGGTTTCATGCAACAAACCGAACATTAATGGGAAGCGCTAGCACATCAATCCGCCGTCGCCGTACGTACAACATGAATAACAGCAATTGGGATTCAAGTGCCAGCCCTTTGATGTGTGCTGGTCAGGCGACACTCATTGATTCGAATAGGGAAAAAGTGGCTCCGATTGGAGGGAGTCAGCCTCCATTGTTCTCATTTCCTAATCAGACAGCGCCTTTGAAACTAGGCGACCATATGACGGTCGCTTACGGTGACGCAGTCATGCATGAAACCATGATGTGTCGCAGTTGGGTACGACCTAGGTCCATTAATCAAACACCCAAAAGAGACATCGGCAACACTATTCTACATGACACACCTGCACAACATACACCTGTGCAGAACTACTCTTCACCTTGGCACGCGCGTCATGCACAGCCAGTCAACAAAACTAACCCGTGCGCATCAAATCAAGTTACTGTCGACCAGATGGAAGCTAGAACCTCAGTGCCCATCAAAGAACGATTTAGTGTTTTGGATCAACTCCGCGAATCCCGGGAGCTAGGACAAGTTGGAAATTCCTTTCTGCCCGTTGATCATGCGCCTTATCCACCTGTTCGCACAACCAGTAAGGCCGCCAACTGCCGCACGTTGGAAACGCGCGGAGGAGCTCGTAAGTCACACTCAGCTCCAAACCATCGCCCAATGAGCCTGCCACAGGTAAGCGCACCCGTATGGGTTCCTTTTTACATGAAAACAGGCACACATGTTGCTATGCGATCAACCAAACTACAGCTTTACTTACTATCTGAGGTTGAGCTCATGTGGGTGGACCGTACTTGTTTCCTTCCAACCACTTCCCATCCTGGAATAAACACGGTAGGGATAATTAGATGGGAAAACCTGAAAGGAGTCAATAATTCCATGAAGTCTTAGTGAGTTGTTCGACATCTAGGATAGAGTTCTTCCTTTCAAAACCAACACAGCCGGTATTTATAGGTCGCGTTATTTTCGTGAGCCTTCATTATGGCTACATCCTCTGAGATGATTGGATGAAATTCTTCATTCAACAGATGGCAAGACACGATTTTGGTCTTCAATGTAGGCAACCAGAATATCGGCAGTCCGATTTCAGGTTCACACAAGACTAGTTTGGAGGAGGGTATTAGACAACTTACCACCTGATAAAGTCGAGATAATACCCACTTGTCCGGATTGGGACATCTGCATGAATTTTGAAAAGGGCCGAAAGCCGGTGATGTACAGCAAGGGTTTGCGCAGATTCCGACCACACATTTGTTCGAGCACCTGATCACCCATGAACTGTCGATTAACAGGTTACCGCGAGGGTCAATAACCGTTCAGTATCCTCATTATTTAACACTGGTTAGTTGAGTGTATGAATGAGTCGACAGCTGGTCAGGTGAAGAATCGCACTTGAAAAGAGATCATGCTCAGTTTCCGAATCGAGTCGTTCATCGAATTTAGTAGCACTTGACATGCACGAATGGTGACAGCTGGGCAAGGGAACTGGTTAGAGTATGCTGCTGACATCGCTAAAGGCAAACGAGTTCAGTTTTGCTCTTCGCGATGTCTAGTGATCGTTCCTCAATCACTGCCGGATTTTTGATGTCACTAGCTTATTTCCTTTTCCAAAGCTTTTTTTATGGCAAACTGCCTATTCCCATTCATCATTTTTCATTTTAGTCTCATATGCGCTTTAGTAACCAGCTCCATAATGTCGACCAAACAAGCGCATTGTCCAATGAGCTTAGAAAAATCACCCTTATTACGACTGCTAGAAAATGAACTCATGAGCTAAACCATTCGCTCCGTGATCTGTTCTGGAAACACCGGGTATTCATGTGGAAATGATAAATGATGGAATTTAATCATCCGAGAATACTGCATTGTCTAGCTAGTCTTTAAAATATGCTGTTGTACAGGCTGCTTTCTGCTGTCCCCCTTGTTGCCTGCCGCATGCAGCAAACCATTCATTGCGTGATTTTGCAATACGGATTACCGAGTTGCAACCTATGGCGGTCACACATCCATCGCGCGGTCGATCTTGCTGCTGCAGATTACCGCATCGTACCCGTACAGAATAAAGTTACTGTACTCTGAATGTCTGCTGAGAGGTGTGAAATTGAAAGGCAAATTGTAGGTTTTCAATGCCTTCAAGGCAGTGTGGCTGATCCAAAAGTATCAACTATTGTGATCGTCCGGATATGTCAGCGGTAACTTTCTACCTTCAATTGAGTTATGGGTAGCTTGAAGCAACAGTAGTTCCAGTCTGTATTGGATCACGTCTGCCTATTTCTACTCCATATGCAGCTAGCCTTTTCACATCCATCGATCGAGTTTTTCACTTGCCTACACCGGTTTCAATGATTCAGCAGTCCACTGTTTGGACCATTCATCTTTCTTGTTTTCGATAAACTGTTTGTCCATCATCTATCTTGAAACAGTATAATGTGACGGACACCAGATTTTAGGATCAATCAAATCCCAGCATCGAACTAGAAAACAGCACTCTCCCGGCCATTATTCGGACCAATTTTATGTTGTTATTCTTGGGTGAAGCAGACAATAAGTCCCATATATACCCGAAACTAGTGTCGTGTGTGTTTAATCGAAAAGTCGACGCTATCTTGAGGGACGTAGTGCAGTTGGAAGAGTGGTTGTAATGCACATGCGTTTCAGCTGTGAAGGGAATTTTTTGGCCGTACTTGTATATCTGAGATTCTTCTCATTTTTGAAGCGGAGGAAAGGGGAATTCGTGAATCAGCTTCCGGACTGAATGCTAAATGATCAGCAAGTTTGGACTAAAAGTACACCAAGGACTTCGGCTTCTGAGTATCACTAGCTGTGGTCGCAAGCAGTATCTTGTATGTGCATACGTTACCACTTATTACATGGAGTTGAGTTGTTGGATTACTTGTTTTTCAGGCGATGTGATCATAAAAACCTGTAATGTGGATGCCGTGCGGTACTGACGGAAAACCACGCCGCACTCAAAACTATTTAGATGAACAGTGAAATTCATTCACATAGCTGAATGAATGAATGGCTGCTACACTTCCTGTGTAGCAGGAATGTTATGCTATTGGACATTACAAACATGCATTTCAATTCACAATAAAAAAGAACGAAGCACTTCTTAGTTGGCTTCCCTCGCATTACAAATTTTGAGTGCCTAAAAATGGTTCAGTTTGATAAGATCTTTTGTTCACTGGAATAACGCATAATTTGGAGTAGTTGCTATTTCACGGTATTGCGGATTGTAGACATGCGATATCATATTAGCTATTAAGGAGGAACTCTGTCACAACTTGCCATATATCAACCTGATGAAACACTCTAACGGTATACCTATGTTTAGATTTCAGGTTTATACTGTTTCCATCACGCAGAAACTAGTATCATTCTCATGTATTCTATCCTATTCAGGCGTTTCAGGTATCAAATGACCTCTATTCCATCCTGGCTGGGAACACGACTTCCACTAGTGCTTCACTTCTGCTTGATTCCCACTCTCAACTTAACGAAACCGACTCACAGCGTCATTTGAAGTCGAATCCGAGTGAGGAGAGTTTGTGGTGGTACCATCCGGTCCGTCAGCCACGACGTCGTAAACGACGTCAAGACAACAAGCAATCAGTGACTTCACAGAAACCAACGGCTTCAGGACCTACAAGTATGGAGACAGCAGAGGAAACTGTGAGGCCTATGGACCGCGTAGACAGTTCAGAGACATTGGACTATGCATGTCCCGCGTCATGCGAATGCGACAATATTATTAAATGCTCAGAAAGAGTTGATTCTTGTGAGTTTCAGGAGAGGCTAGTTTACTGTGAAATAAGCATAAACTAATATAATGTCTCCCTTTTGATTATCCGCCATATAATGTGCCACAGATAAATACGAATAAATGTTCAGCCAAATTAGAACCTGCTTACCTACTTACTTGTTTACTTACCCTGCTTACTTGCCTATTTACTTACTTACTTACTCGCTTACTTACTTACTTATTTATCGTTTATTTTTGAAGAGCATGTTCACAGACATAAAAAGTAAATGCAAGCGATGAATGTGAAAGTGTTACAGGAGAATGTGAGCTAAAAGAGAGAAATGTCTCTTTCGAAGTCAGACCACCAACAGTTCCAGTCAGATAAGATGAATCCAAACGTATGTAAGAATTTTGGTATGGAAACACGCGTGTAAAGATCAACAACCGAAGAAAGGACAAACAATGCTGAATGCTCTTCAAGGCGCGGTAAGCGCCAGCACAGTCAAGACTCGCACATCAGGCACAAAGTGTCCGTCATACTGAGTCTGGTGTGAGATTCAATGGCAAGAATGTGCACTCAACGCCATGTACCACGCATAAAAGTGTCGTAAGTACGCAGGGAGCCCA
>SJOL01006473.1:562101-657728 GCA_004794785.1 Opisthorchis felineus
GGAGGCGCCAGATGATTCGTAGTGTACATTGTCGAAAGTAACCAGCACATTGAAACCAAACAGGGTGGTTAGCCCTGTCTGGAGTTGCTGAACTCTTAGCTCACCCAGACTGGCGTCCAGGCTCCCCAGTCGGCACCACGAGGAGGTGGTTCAGCACGCCACTTACTTACTTTACTTACTTACTTACTTACTTACTTACTCACTGGCTTACCTACCCACATAGTTGTATACAGCCTGTGATGCAGATGAAAAAAATACCCTGGGGGCGTTGGCTGTCTAGTTCCACATTAGTGAGCACCTTGTTGTTAAAAAGCAACGGGAGAAACGGGAAATCTCAGCAAATTAAACTGCTGTTGAAAGTTGATTCACCAAACCCGAGTTCTCGTCTACCCTGAAAGGCTTCCCCCTTTTCGCTCTCTCTTTCTGTACATTTATGGATATACGAGAAACGCTAAAATTTCCATAGGGATTCTGTATCACGGTATTACATACATAGCTATATATGATCTCGAATCTCAATCCGTTATTTTGTTTGACACTTCATGAAAACGCTTTGCTTTGCCTGCTATAACACTACTCTGGATTCAGGATTAGTGAATCGCTTGAAGCTGTATGTATGGGAATGAATGATCATGATAGCTAAGTCATCGCTGTCAATGCTATTTAAACCCGAATAATATAGGACATTGTGCGAAGTAGTGCCATCAAAATTTGAGTTTCTTCATGCCACGAAGCGTTCAGTTCAGTCTAGTTTCACACTGTCGGTTCGCTTTGCTTGAGTCGATTTTTGGCAGCTTGACAAGGAAAAGATCAAATCAAGATAGTACATTGTGGTCAAAAACGGACATAGTCAATGGCATTTGAAGCCTGGGTCGAAATCCTTGCTGTCTAAGACTAGCCTAACTTCTTCCGTTGGATACAGTTTGTCACTCGGCTTCAAACGTACCCCCTTGGCGCGTCTGCCGTCAGTGCATATCCATATTACACAGAACCGAAATCCACTGACGTGCAACTTCAAAAGTCAGTCAGGTTATTGGTCTGCAGGACCTACTGTCGTCTAGTATGTGGATAAGCATATCAAATGATTCAATACCAAACATCAAGTAGCTTTTTCGGTACAGGTGATCAAAATAAACAGAAAGCCGGGTACGCTGTTTCCGAAATGCCAGTTTGGGTTTATGCGGTTTTTGCGTTCATCCTATGCACTCCTTAGCTTCTGTCTAGGAACTGTAGACCATTTTTTGATGAAATCCTTAGGAAAGTCTCATGAGTTGGTGTTATGCTGTCCAGCTCAACAGTACTGTAGTGAGTTGCCAAGGTTTCACTATGCAATTCAATAAGAACGTTTCGAAATGACTCGGTAATGAATGACGTATTCAGGTATCTGATTCAATTCACAAGTTATTCAGCTGTCAAAACTCCAAGGTTTTACTCTTTCAGCCGCTTTTCAAAAAGCTGTAAGAAAAAAAGTACAGGATGAATATTTCGGTGAAACATGACACCAAAAGTAGGACTTCCGAATGGCTAACAAGAGTAGCAACATGGTTTGATGTCTCTTGCTTTGTTTTTATGCAGCTCGTGGGCCGCACCTGAAAGTTCACTCTCCAAGTTTCCAAGGTGGTGAGTCTACTCATGCCAACGCGTCGTCCATCTCCGAACTTGCTTGGGATAAAGAGCTCTTGGCTCTTTCCCATGATCGTCTTGTGGCGTATTTTGCCGGCATGAAAGAATCAATGGCTTGAAAGAACAAAAAGGCTAGCTTTCCTTACATTGCAGGCATACTTAAAACATAGATATCCATCTGAAGCTCATTCTTCTGCTTCATACACCTTTTTCTTTGTGCAGATTTGGTGAAACAGGCGGAACTGTTTTTCTCAAGGGTCGCGTGACAATGCCTTGTATAGACATTCTCAGTTTTTACCGAACATACAAGTCTCCCAGAACCAAAGTCATTGGTCCAATTTTTTCTTAGACGTATATGATAAGCAATGTCAGCCATAATCTGTAAATACGTTATCAATAGAGGGGACAACACGTTTATCCTGTTATTCATAAGAAGAGCCCCGACTTCTCTAACCCAGTGTGCTTTTGGTCAGTAGTGTCGTAACTATCCGATGTCTGCTTTTTGCAGAACACAATGTCATGAGACGTTTCATTTATATGCAACATTTCCACCTCAGACACACGCATTTAATTAGGCTCAGCAGGCATTTAACTAGTAACTGTTTATGGGCTGATGGCTTGTCCCAAGCTTAGGTAATAATACATTTCATAAACTTTTGGTTCTATTTTTCCTATGTGGTTGTGATAGCTATGGCAAATGTGATTGAATCAAGACCCCCCTTCTACTCTGTTGTTCTTATTGTTGTCATAACCCCTTTTTGTTGCTTCTTTTTGTCCAAAGATCTTTGAATAAGATGACCATTGAGATTCTGTAACATTTTACTGTACCTTTTTCTGAGACACTTGGCGGTATTATTGTTGTTTCGCAACTGTACGCTTCCTGGGTTCCATTTGTCCCATGAATCATGGAAATGAAACCCAAACACGACGCGTCTTATTCTACATCATCATTGCCATTTATTAATTACAACAAGAACAATCCACTTTTTCCCTTAGAATCTCTCTATGGCGGTCTCTGAGACAGAAGGTAGTTACCCGATGGTACACACGAAACGTACTGTTAACACCAAGATCTTTGTGAGCAGATACCACTGCAACCCAGAAATCTGTCATGCTAACACTGTCGGCCAACATTGCGAAGACAGGGTTTGATTCCACGTTCTTGAAATCGATTGGTATCACAGAATCTCTGCATTGTTGGACTGATATCCAGCTCCGCTTTGCGGGTCACATTTTTGAGCTAAAGACTTACGACAAGGTACTTTAAGCAAACTTCTTATTCGACCTGAGGACCAAAATGTGTCATTCGCACTTGCAGATATTCGAACGTAGTGTCGCCTTCCAGCTTTTATCGCCCGAACATTAACTACCGATGCAGTTCAATTTTCCTGCTTTCGTTGTTCTGATGAGAGGCTGAGAATCGCCGAACCTTTCAACTAAGCACCGTAAGATGGCAATGTATTTTCGATGACGGATTTCAAGGTAGGATAAAAATGAACCCAGCTTCGTTCAGAAGTTTTGAAAGATTGTTCATAAAGCAAGACAAATAAAAATGTAAACGGTGGTATGGAAGTTGACATATCAAATCAGAAATCAGGCACACCGAATTCAGTTCAGTATACTGGAGAATGAGCCAACTTCCCGGAGCAATGAGGATCAATGTGTTCGGAAAATCAATCACCACTAAAAATATTTCCGAAAATGACTTGTAGTCAACCAAAGTGAATATATTGTCTGGCTTTGTTCTTGTGGGCCAAGTAAAGAGTGGACGTTTGTTTGGCATCCTGCGCAACTGAATAAGCTCTTCGTGAATTGGAATTACTTTCACAACCTGATCTGGAAAAGACCAGGTTTTGAATTCGAATGTTCTGTAGATTGTCTGTTTACCTTAAGGATATTTTATTCACGGTTCACTTTAGAGTCCTGATAGGATGCTAACGAGAATGGGCTTTTCATCTAAATGATGTCTCCGCACGTAAAGAAAACCGACATAAACTAGGCACTTTGGTTCACCGTTCGATCATTCCGTCACAAGACACAGGCCTACTTGAGAGAAAACGATTGATCAGTAAATTCTCTTTTGCAAGGTGAAACTTGTTTTGTGTGAAGGCATTACTCTGGAATGGAATAAAACACTATCTGTGAGAAAGAAAAAGCACCGGCAAAAAACACAACTAATTTAGAGGATGAAGCGACCCCGGTCTATTAGCGTGTTCAGATCATAGCGTCTTATGTCGGCTTTAACGGGGTCACCCGTGGATTTGTGCTCGGTGGCCGAATGAACCGGGGATAGTTGTGCTCCGTGAACTTCAGTGATAAGTCTCCTTCAGCAAGGTATTCTACTCGAAGTCCTCCTGCAGCTCTTGCTCCGAGCAGTATGATCTCTTCACTCTGTAAAGTCTTCAAAAGCCGCCGCTGCACACATTTTTGTGGGAGAAGGTGCAATGGCAGGGACTCTTCGGTGCGTCCACAAATAAGTATGTTCAAGAATTGTAGGCTGCCACTTGATTCACACGCAGATGTAACGCGTAGGTTAGAATGAGTGGAAATTGCGGTGTCTGAGATGGACTAACCTCCACGAAGAAAGTGACGGTTTGTGTGTCTCCCCGACCCGTTGAGCTATACTGAGGTTGTCCGTGAGACACCCGCAGAGTCTGTCATACTAAGTTAGTCTGTGGCTAGAAGTCTGACCAACACGGTTTTCTGGTCTTTCAGGCTGGGCATAGGAATGTGTGGTGACTGTTTTTTTTACAAAAATTTAATGGTCCGGCATTTCCCGTCAAAGGCCGTTGCCTTGCGGCCGCAATTTTCTTCCCGTAAAGGACCGGACACCCTGGTAATATCCCATCCCGCGTACAATAAACATTTTTACAACTAGAGTTCTGTTATTCTACATCGGGCATCACATAATGCCATCATTCGGGTCGCCTTACCCGCTGCATACAACATGGAGGGTAAGCCCAAAAAGGCTAATGCTGACCTCACCATTTTCCCACTTCACAAGCTTTTCCTTCTTACTCTCCATTAATAACACTTTCATATGGGCCCATCCGTTAGGACTGACGAACCATTTCTTTTTGCATCGGGCTTAGACGCAACATCTACGCATCAGCCTGCACCGACAGCTTCTCAAAATGAATCTTCAAACCTCGACGCCCGGTCTATATGGCTACTTTTAAGTTTCCAAAAGTCCTAACCGCACGAACACTTTCCACTTTTTGAGACTCATCCGTTGAGTGTATTTTATGTCAGAAAATTGACTGTTTCATTAGGATTTTGAAAAGGCTATGTATGAACCATGCGAACGCCCACCAGTTTGTGCAGTTGGTGAATTTCACTCTAGATGAGCTTCTTGGGCTAACCAGAAGCTGACTAATCCAAACAATTAGCCAGCCTGATAATTGCCAATGAAGACTGAGGCGCTCATGTAACTAGGCTTGTATATCTCCTCTCCGGCGGCCTGATAACCGTCAGGTCCTCCGCGAGGATCTGTAGCTAAGAGGAACCTCTTAACCAGTAGTCAAATGAATAGGAAACAAACCCAAATTGGGAACTTCAGCTGATCGGTCGGGTTCTATGTAATTCTCTCTTGACAGTGATCACTTAGGTTTTCGGTTGTCTTCTATGGTATAACGTAAACAAAGTGAGTAGGAAAGACTTCATTATATTGTGATTTTCCGAGGATTTGTTGTGGAGTAAGCATAATCTGTCGAGCGTGGCTTAGCAGCCATAGTGTTCTGCGAAATCTTAGGAAGTCTGACAGTTTTTTTCCGAAAGCTTTTGACTTGGTCGTGTCTTCAGCAACAGAAGAGTCGGAGCTTCAGTAGATAAATTTTGACAGCCGCACTTTGAAAATCAATGAATGGTTGTTCAAAATACGCGTCTACTAATCTCATCTTTCCAATGAAACTCGCTTGCTTCCTGAACTCATGCTGCAGCGTTCATGTACACATTATGTACTCACGCAGTATGGAAATGCATATCCAAAAAAAGTTTTCAAATTCAAATGAAATCTGAGGCACAACAGATCTGTTCAACTTGTAAGGTTGCCAAATATCTTGTGTTCTCCAAATAAACTCATTTGAATACCAATTTGTTTTCCACGGGCGAATCACCTGAACATCAGTTGAATCTCTTGGTTACGACATTCCTCTTCAAATGAATGTGCTGAACAAGGCAGGCTCGTGTTTTAGAAGGCACGAGATATCGCAATGCACTGTATAGACGCAACACACAAAAATTTAGATTCAGGCAAAACATAAAGTAGACAGATACTCAAGGAGTTTGCCTACCTGATGAGCCCCAAGAACGGCAAAACGTGTCTCTGACTGTCCAATACTTTTCAGCAACTTTATGAATAGTGTGTTACGTCTATATGACTTGGGTTAACCTGAAGCGTCATGCATAACGGCAGTTTTGAGATCGGGTACAAGGCCTCAAATAAATTCATGTCAAATGGATACAATTAGTTACTGTAAGCCATGACCTAAGGATATGCTGAAGCACCTGAGATATCTTTTGTGGCGTGTTAATTACCTTAGTTGATTTAAAAATATCCCAGAAACAAGGTATAATGTTCAATGACAGAATAATTATTAACCCGTGACCACTAGTTAAAACGGGTCTTCGCACTTTCGGGTTACATGCAGTGACAATGCTCCGAAAGTTCGGCGCACGTTGATATCCGAGCTAAGGACCGTCTTGGATATTAGTCGGACACAAGCGGTTCATTTCCAAAACTGAACAATCCCAAAAACGTACTTGAAGACAGCACAGAGAAATGAGCTACCGGGTGCATTTTGCTGCTGTGTATACATTAACGTACGAATCTATCATATGAAAGTTAGAACTGGGTAAACAGTAGAAAGTGGCCGTATCCTTCGCACTCTTTACTTGACTGAATTACCTTCGACACCTCGATGGCAAACCCTTCCGTTCTATTTTTCTGACATTGTCCTGTAGTGCAGACCCGACGAGATACAGCATATGTGCTCAGTGTACCATGCAACCGCTCAATTATCTCTTCTTTCGAAGGTTACACAAAAACACTGGCCTGGTTGAAGAAAAAGGGGTTTTGTAAGTCAGTAACCCCTCCAAAATGACTCCTTGGGTAAAAAAAGCTATGAGATAGCTGAACCAATGTACAGGTGTGATTCGACCCAAGAGGCAAGCATCTTATGATGATGCCAGTTTTACCAACCTGTACCCAATCAGTCTGAACAAGATACAAAATATCCACCAAGTTTCCAACATGTCCTAACATATATAGCCTTTTATGTGTGTACGATTCTCCGCATCCCATTTTACAACCACGTGCAAAAATCTATTGTATGGTATTTTTGTGGGTGTTTCCAGACTTGTCTACTAGTAAACCCGGACTGACAGAGTACCACCGAACTCCAGCAGGCAACAGAGAAAAATGCTAGTATAGACAAGTATTGTGTTGCGCATCAAACGGGGAATCCGCTCGCCTGTGCAAACACACAAGCAACACGCGTCCCTTTGCTCCAAGTGCACTGTTTGTCAATAATATAGGTTACACCGTTGTACACTTGCTGAGTGTCCTGTGACTGGAATGCGTGGGGTCAATACGGAAAGGGGTAAGATGTGGAAATAAGAACATGCGAATCAGGTGGAATTGATACCATGCCAAGAAGAAAAGTTGATAAAACGTTTGATCTGTTTAGTGAATTACTTGTATGTGTGCGTTTCTGTTTGCGGTGACTAGTTCGAGTCACCTAACAGTTCGGCGGTCAGAACAAAATTGTTACCTTATTTTGTATTGGTTTCTTTTTTGTCTCGATCTCAAATACAATAAATAGCGAGGACAGAAGTTTTACGCTTAGGGTTCCTGAGCTATGTTCATGCATGAGATTCAACTGGACCTCGTATATCTGTCTTCCTGAAGCCCAAGTGTCTGCAGCGTGCTTCTGATGTAAGTTTAGCAGTGCTGAAATTATTGTTCTGTAAAGAATGAACTTTTGCATTGCCAACTATTTTCAGGGACTTCATAAAATTATATTGCAACGCCTCTTTTCTGCGCCTAATATTCTGAAAGCTATCGTGCCAGCTGTCAGCAAGCTAGCTAACTGAAGCTAACTGAACCCCTTTCCCAAGGATTTGCATAGAATACGAGCACCGGTAATCTGTTGAGAAGAATGATGGTAAGGCATTTCGCATAGTTTTTTGTTGGTTTGTTTACTGAACTGGGCCAAACATTTGCTACCTAACTTAGCAGTTCATCGAAGAAACCAAGGACAGTGAGTTATCGTGAAATCTGAATCAAGATAAGTTACAAGAAGTAAACGACGAAAAAAGTATATGTGGGTAGTTTTGGTTGACAAACACACAAATTGCATCAAAGTGGTCATTTATATGTTTCCATGATATAGAAGTGATATGCCGCAAAATGACGAAGGTCGTCAGCAGGCAGCCCATGTGATTGAAAGTCAGGAGGAACGGCCGTTGGCTTGTTGACTGAGCTGGGCAATTTGATTGCATCAATCAAATCATCACTCAATCAACCGCAATCAAATTGCCCAGCTCAGCGAACAAGCCAACGACCATCTACGCTACCTAAGCTACCAACATTTTCCTCTATAGAAAAGTCAGGAGGAACTGTACTAACCATGTATCACATCCATCGAGCGAAATTACCAGTGCTTGTGGAAGGACCATTCACTTTCACCCACCGTGTCATTTTCAGTTTGAACAGTGTTCAGACTTGACCCGCTACAACAGAAAGCACTTCAAACTCGGAAGTTCCCCTTACATCTTAACTATATAATGTATGCTTTCAATTTATACAAATGACTCCACTAAGTTTTTGGACTTGTCAGTTTTTGTACGGTGACTTGTTGTGAAAAGGGTCCGCTTTACAACTGAACATTCAGAGCAACAAACCTTGCCCAAAAATTTACACGTATTTTCATATCTAAAGCATCTAGATCTCTCTATGAATTTGAAAGGCGATATCAAGGAAAGATGAACTCTGAGGAAAAGTGCAAGTCCGTGCACCACCCCCAGCATCCCAGTTATAAACAAAAACATAATTTGAAACAGCGTACCCCCTTTCATAATCTCACTATAACTAACAGAATACATGTACTCCCATGTGTTAACATTTCTTTGACGCCCTTGATGTGCTGAAGTAAAACGTGGCAGATGAATAAATAAAATAGACTCAATGTTGAACATACACTGGTTGGGTGATTCCTGCAAGTTACCCGACCAACGACAGAGTAACCGACTTGCGTTTTATCTTGTAAATTTTGATTTCGATCATCTGCGCTTCATTTATAACTCAAATCAGGAAAGTTAGACTGTCATTCAGTTTATACTCAACTGTAACAGGGAGATTAGGCTGATTGGAATTAGGTGTCCGAGAGGGACTAAATGCATTATATCGGGAAATGTTATCAACAGATCGCTCAAACAACAAGGATATTAAAACTTCCACACTATTCAACACTGTTTCTACCTTTTAGTCGTATTACTTGCATGCTTCATGTCCGCGACTAAGAATGGTAAAGGAAGACCTAACGTGTCGCAGCATATGGTTTCCGTCAGTTGTAATGAAAACGAATACTATCAGGATCTCAGTGCCAGACAGCGGATATCGAGTAGCCCTGAACACGAATCCTCTTCAAAACTAATAACAAGTAGCCAATAAGCGGATATTTTGTAGGGCCGTAATAATCGACGGCGCTCAAAACGATCCAAAACTCATGATCCGCTCGCCTTGGTTCTCCCGGCCAGAGTTTGGGTGGCAAGCTCAGCATTCCATATTTGAATTCGAGAGCTTCAGCAGTCTCATTCCAGTCCGTTTGTAATTCATTTTCCAAACGTATGCGGTCATGTAAATGTGCAAATGGGTTCATCCTCATCGAACGTTACTTCTTGTATCAGCTTTTAAAAACATGGTCTCGATAGACAGATTGAGAAGGGAATTTTCGTCAAACTCATCTTTAGTTAGAGTACTTAAATCCTGGATCATCTTGGGGCTTCAGTTACCGTCAATATTTTCAATATAAAGTAGGAAAATTTTCTTAGGACCGGCTGCTATACAAACTGACAAAAAATGCCACGCCGTAAACAGAGATGCCGGATCTATGAATACTTTTTTCTAGTGTTAAACCTACCACGAGGATTTCCGAATTATCCATTTCTAAAAGATAAATAAATCCAGAGACATGATGTTAATAGAGCCATAATCTATCTCTGCTTTTTCAAGATGTGTATAATCTTTTAAAAGTTCTTTTTTATCTTCTTGTTGATGCACTAACATATGTACACAACTTTCATTAGGATAGGAGGCAGCCGTCCAGGAATTTCAACGCGGATAGTCGAAATGGAAATTTGTGATATTAACTACTGGGCCACCTGTCGTACCACGGAAAGCTAAGCGTTCCGGTCATTTCCCTGACAATCTGCATACTGCATTTCCACGTGACTTTACAAATACACGTTTAACACTTGCCTTATTACATAAGGGACTACTGATACAGCTCCCTCGGGTTTGTGAGCATGACGGACAGGCTCCGCAACTAGGGTGGAGAAGTAATTCAGTGTGTACTAGTCGGGCTATCAAGAGTGGATTATGCATCTTATCGTCATAAGAAATAGCAGACCATGTGAGCTAGAATAAGCGAAATGCCGATTTGGCGATGACTGCGCTCAAGCAGGCGTTGTTGACGAGCTTCCCTGACCTGAGCTTCCCAACGAGACGGTCAATAGCTGTAGCTGGTCAGCATGTGCACACAGGGTGTCTTTACGGCACCGACAGAAGAAACTTCTTCCAGTGAAATCCAAATGTTTGAAAGCTACGTGCGGTTGATTAGATATTCGGCTATTGGCAAAAATGCCAGTAACACATGGGCGAATAACTCACCTGTGAGCCGTTGTTACTAGGCTACGTTTTGTATGCATCGACGGATGGATAGCAAGCAATTCCATGTGGTTCGCTTTTTCAGGCTCACCGGGAAGGCTCCTGAATCGGCAGACGGCTACACGCTCTTCGTTTGTGTTGAGTGCGGATACAACGCGGAGGCTGCCACCAAACGTTTCAACAATCTATATCATGGGTTGCGGTCCATCATTTCTAGATGCGCGATGAAACTCGTTCTAGGGAGCCATGAGCGTGTTTGGCACAAACAACTGGTCGGGCTCCATTCCCTAAGGGTCATTTTCAAACTGACGACACAACAGTAATCTGGAAGCCCAAGGTGTCTGGATGGCGTTCAGCTGCTCTAGGACGAATTTCACAGGAGAGTAAGCTGCGGTGGTTTGTAGAGGTACTACAGGCTCATGAGCTATTTTATGACGATCCACAGGATGTAAAAATCTCTTTTGGTGTTTTTTGTAACATGAATATGTTTTGGACGGATTTTACGAAAGTACCAGGTTTCCACTATGCCAGGTAAAGTTTTCAAGCAATTTTTGGCAGGCAAAAGTAATCCATGTCGGTACGGAGTTTGTCATCGCAGTCCGAAACTTACAGTCCAGACCTTGACTCCTGGAGCAAAAATCATCAAACTGTGGTGGAGATATCATCCTGTAAGTGAAGCCAATCTATGCCGAAAAGCCGAGAAGCACTGTACATCAAACTGTTCTGTCCATGAGGAAACAACGTATGTTCAGTACAATGAGGTGCGGATTTACACCCATTTTCTCATGCGTTAATAAACCAGGCCAGCTAACTGCATCAAGTCCATTGAGACAAGGCATACTGGGACTTATTTGGGCAATATTGAGTGTTTTCTGAATTGTACGAGTACTACGTGTAGGTTTTAGAAACCTAAACAGCGCTTGATCGTGTTGTCCACTGCGCGGAGTGGATATGAATGACACGATCGGTGTGTCTGAGGGCGTCGCAATCCAAGACTGATGTAGTCAGCCGTAGCTGTAGATGAGGACTCTGAAAACAGAAGCATTCGCGACAGCGTCGAAGGATGATAATAGGTGGCCGAACACATATAGTGATGCTGTATTGGTGGCGCGGTTACGACCACAATGAGGCTGCTCGTTGGTTCAGTACGATTATTAATGTGGTGTGGACAGTGACGGAAAGGTAAGATTGGGAGGTTCTGGTGAAACGTTGACGTACTGGCGGGACAGATAACGTAAGCAACGCCTTTCTGCAGAGAAATTTTTTCACATTAGGTGCTGCATGATGGATATCAGGAATTTGAAAGAGGTCCACGGAACAATTCCCACTACATTAGGACAAACAACATGCATTACAACCTCATGCGGGAAAGCTGAGTTTGAAGTTTTGCTAATGTGCATCAATTTCAGCAAGTGCTGACGATTCTTAACTCGGAGCTTATAATGGAGATGTTCTGTTTAGTAGGTATACCTTGAATGTTCACTCAGTTATACCAATATATAAACTTCCAGTACTTGGAGCAACTTGACATAAAAGAACAATAATTTCAAAAAGAGACGGCACACACAGCAAATTTAGGCAGATCAATCTGCCTGTCAAAGCAATCCAATCCAGTTTGCTCATGGGGTTTCAGGTCTGCAGCCTGTTCTGTCAGTCAAATGTATCAACTACAGCGAACAAGCCTGATTCTAATGCACTACCAAACATCCTCCAGAACAAAATAGTACTCTCGAAGGGCCACAAGGTTGCGATATGAGGCCACAATGGAGCATTTTCATAATCATAAGTTTTGTGACCGGCTAACAGTCAACCAGCCTCAGATATTTGGCTTTCAAGGCAAACGTTGTAGCTCGGAAAGCCGAGAAGTACCAAAACAGTAAGTGAGTTGGGCTTTGACAGATCGAAAATAAATTACCCTCACCTAATTAAACCCATACTACAGTGTGAATAGGCACTTGTGCGAGATATATCCGTGCGAACATCACACGGACACACCTTCGTATGCACATCCGATGTGTGATAAGACCGGTCAGTGATTGACAGACGTAGTCGTTTAGATGTGATACTGACAATCTGACAGGTCGAATGTTATCAGACAAACACGAAAGATTATTATGGTCATGGTCGGTCTGTGGTTTCATCCTAACTAACTTCTTTATCGAATACCTCATCCGGAACACTTGAGAGATATCATTTTTAGAACTAGGATAGCCATTTAGAAAAAGCTATTAAAAATCCGTTCTTTTATACTTCTAATTTATGGAGAATAGTAGACATCCCTAGGCTTAAGGATACCTGACAGCGAAGAAAATATTCAGCCTCGAAATTCAGTAGGAAATCAGATTACAAATATTTTGGGGGGGTTTTCTTGGTGTCTTATTGAGATCTGTGCCATGCAGCTAATGAAGCTTGAGCCAAAAGCTGTGAAATTCTTACATCTGTGCACGAAAAGTCTCTAGCACCCATGTCAGCAAGTGACTGAAAATTCGTGAGAGGTTGGTCACTTGGTGACTAACGGATAAAAATGAAGCACAGTTCTGATATTCCGACAGACCAAGCTGGTCTTATTGTCGATGTTTTATCTGAACTTTACTGCTACTGACTGTTCTTTTGTACAGCGGGTGTATACCTAATGCGTATCGATGGGATTGTACTACGTACTGGAAAATGCCATAACTAGACAGCCTTATAAAATTCACATCAAAAGTTGGAAACACATGTAAACTCTGGGTGTAAAATGGAGGCAGTGTTTCAAGAAAACCGACGGGCTCCTCAAAAAGGGATACAAGTTTATATCGTCATATCTTGTGGGGGTGTTTATGCACTCTATTTTCGTAAAGCTTAGGTAAGTTTTCATTTTTCGTGGAGGATGTTGATTGTGGACACTTAGAAGCCCATTGTGCCTTCTTTAACTCCACGAATTACAAGCGTATTTCGGCATTTCACAACCATTGGATTCATTAAGAACCCGAATGCTCGTTGTTGGAGTTGGTAAAAGGCGTGCATTCTCTTGAGCAGTTGACTGTCTGCGATGGTCATGGAGACATATGACCACGTTCTTCAAATTACCAATGTGAACTGGAAATGTACTCTACAAAAGAGGTCTGGCGGAATCTATAGCCCAAATTTTCCAGTGGACGGCTGATTTGCCAATTTGTGGCCGGTAGAAACTGCATCAGCAGCAGGTTCGTTGGGACGTTTTGCATTAAAACATCCCATACTTGTGTGACGTTACTTGATTGCTTTTGGTAATACTCTGTGACTCGTAAGGGGTAAAATCTAGTAAGGTTCACGAACGCAGACCCAGCTTTCATTTCGAACTCTGACAGTTCCATATCCACCTTCTGCATCCAGTCAGTCATCCTTGAGATGGCTTCATTTTCATCCATGAGAACTTGAGTTCGAACTTCAATTTTTCGGACTCCCACAGCATGTCAAAGTCCCACAGACGCAAATTTTGAGATCTTTTCCAGACATGTGCGGTGGAATTCCGGTTATAACCAGAAAATCGTTACATACAGTCTATTCAAACAACCTTCTGGTGGTTTGATGGCGCATCACAGTTGACAGGAAGAATACAGGCAAAGCTATGAATGGATGCCAGCAACCCAAGTAAGATACTAATCACCATGCGTTGATTAAAAACGACTTCAGCATGCGCAACCATACTGTAATCATACCGTAATCATACCGAAATCACTTTCTTGCACTTCATCGGTGTAGTTGAACTACTGCTGGTATAAGCAGTAGACAGTAATTGAAGCTATGGGCTCGTTGACTCAGCACAAAACGCGAATCTGTTGCTGCAGCACGTTTATATTATTCGCTTTCATGCATTATGGTCCTTGCTGGTTTTCTACACTCATCCAGGTGCGACTGCTTAATATAAGTAGCAAAAGCACATATTCTTGAGATGTTCAACGCTAATGATTGTTGCTAAGGATGAAAGATCTGTTAAGTTCCCCTCGACTGTTCAACACAGATTGACTTCACTTTAGGCTTACATCTCGATTAAAGTACGAATGGACAATCGGATGTTGTAAAAGAGCATTTTTATCACGATGAACTTGAAGAAAGAACAAAATAATTGTCCACTGGTGTCCATTATGTTTCATCGATAGTACCACCATCGCGCCGCAATTTACATACTGAATAAATTTCGGGTCTCCCCTGCCACACACCTATAATATAGAAACGGATATTGACCGAGATATTCAGCGGAGATCAGTAAGTATTCACGTCGAGAAAACTCACCGCTCACCAGGAGTTGGATAGCCTGAACAAATCAGTAGTCTACACCCAGAAGCCTGCCTCATGAAAACCTTACGAACGATAGCAAGAATATTAGGCATATGGACAATATAGAAAACGGCATTATAAGATTGAAAAAATGGTGGTTGTATTGAAGTTTTCCCTGAAGACAGATAAATTTAAGTAGATGATGTACTATCTGATGTTTGCTAATGACGCTTTGATCCGAAAGCGGTGGAATACAAGATGAACACTGTTAAATGAGATAGGCATACTCGACTCTTGGGTTATTGAATCTTACTTGACATCATGATAGTTCCCCCATTCAGTTACTTACTCCTTCCATGCACTTTTGATCTCCACTTGCTTTGCTCAGTCGCACTCGCCATTCACCGTGCCTCAACGGCCGCTCCGTCCGACACTGGTACATTAGCATATGTGTATGTATGTGGACGTGCGCAGCTGACCAACTTGCCCGTGCGTGTTCATGTCATGTTTGCTCAGCCTGCCCTGAGTTGCCCTGTTATGACTTCCATGTGATCACACCGCCAATCAGAATCACGAGACTGGCCTCGGAAGGGACGACTGCAACCCACACTACCGAGCCAACATTCCGCTCACCGCTGTTTGGTTTGCGGACCTTGATACTGCACTGTAGCTGGTCATCTGCAGACTTGTGCACTTGTTGACGCCACGAACGTGAATAGCTGATGTTTGTAGTATAATTTTACTCACTTTTGTCCAAATAGTACCGTAGAATTTCGAACTCAATTCTTCCTTTTGATATTCGGGATCGTCAAGCCCACGCCAAACCTCAAAGTTCCGTACCGAAAACCACGCCATAGGTACTGCCACTGACGTATCATAGATTAAAATTATCAATGGGCTATTATGGCGGCCTTATGTGTTTTGAACATAAATGTGCTTAGACGGCATTGTCTATCCGTCGACTTCAGAGTGTTCTGAAGTATTCAGCACTAATATATGGGCTGAACAAATGAACATCTTTTCCCTATTGAGTTTTTGAAACCCGTCGAAACCCATTTGCGAATTTATCTTCCGAGCTAACTGCACCGGAAAACGTTGGTTTCCACACACAGTTCTTACCTTGGATCACACGTCCGTATAACCAGGTAGATGGGTCTAGCCCGGCTGATGTTCGCTTCGACTTCCATTTCTTTCTGTATCATCACTCGCAGTAACTGGATAGAATATTCTGCAGAGCTTGCGTCCTGTTTAAGCCTTCGAAACCATCAACTGTGAGGGATTCTACCCTCTCTTGTGTTTCACCGAATCGATAGTCACATTAAACTTAGGATTATAATGTGGATAACTGAACCCGCTGTTATATAACAATAGATAATTATGTGGTAAGCAGACTAAAAATCTCTTAATAAGAATGTAGGATAGGTGGACCACGTATGTGACACAAACTCCAGAAGCGTGAGACAACCAGGTCAGATGTTGTTGCTCATGTGGATTCGGATGACCTAATGGACAGATGATGACGAATTCAGAGAAAAGAACCCAAAGGCAAGGAAAATGATCTTGCGTGAATTTTACGCATTTATCTTACCACGGAAAGGGCAAAGTATGTCCGGAATCGTACTTTTGTAAGCAGGGCATCAAATGTCTACCGGATTTGTTTGACAATACTTTAGGTTGGCCTTTTCAACCCCGGAGCCCCTACGCATGTGTACATTGCGTCAGCGCGCATTCTTGGTTTGTTGCTAGCCTTCATTGCAGAACTACTTGTTGATAGTGTCCACTTGTGTAACACGAACTTCGTGCTGTGCAGCGGAGTAATGTAATTGAAGATATTAATGCACGTCAAGTTTGAGTACAGTGAGAAAGCACCATGTGTGAAAATCAAGGAGCAGTTCAACTGATGAATGGCAGTCTGCCGCAAAGTTCGAGCTGTTTGATCTCACTCATCAGGTTATCAAGAACTGACAAGTCACCTCCATGGAGACAACGTCCACAGTGTTATATTTCTTCTCAGGGTTACACACAAAGCAGTACGCTGGACGTTGTAGCCTTTCTAGTGATTTTATTACCTTATTTATGGATCAGGATAACTCTTTTGTTAGGTACACTGTTCCTGATCTTTCGTCTGAGTTTGTTACGAAAGCTGGACTGGTCCGGTTAGATAGGCCTCGTTTCTCCAAACGCACTACTGTGTCCCCCGATCACTGTTTTACATCTCAAGCAGTGCACCAAAACTGAGAAGACACTCATGTTATCCTCCATTTCACCAAGTAGCTGTTGCGTCACCTTTTTTCTCGCTCATCCCACCAACTAGGATATGGCTATTAGCTCCGTCGGTCTTGGGGACGCCGGTGAATTCGCTCTTCGTGTTTTGTCAAAACCAGGCCTGCTGGACTTTAGAATCTCACCTGAAGAACTTCTGGTCTCCAATGAAATAGAGGAAAGTTGTACATATCCGGGATGCCTATAAATACCGTTTTTGAATTGACCTTCGTTTTCTACTTGAATTATGTGTTTGCCAGAGCCACTACTTAATCATGAGCACCAATTTCTGAATCCCAAGATTTGTAAGTATCTTGGTGTATTCATTTTCCTCACATAGAACGGACAATTCAGTGAAAATAAAACTGAGATGGATCCTCCTCCATCAGAAAGCTGCGTAAATTCAAACGCGCCACAGTTTACTTTCCGAATTCATCTAATTTTTGTCCTTTACAGTTGTGCTGTCCTTATATACGAGTTCCGTAACCTTAGGCGAGGCTTCACTCTGGTTTCATTCACGAGACCGATATCATTTCCAAATGTCGTTTCTCGCATTTCTTATATTTCTCTCCCTTCCTTTTCTGAAGGGCGTAAACGTAGGTAGTTCTTACCCGGTCCAATCTGAACTTCTGGCGGCAGAATTCCGCCAGACAGACAAGAATCGCTTTTCGCGTTTACTTCAGATTTTTGGTTCAGTCCATCCGGCCGGCTGAGATTATTCAAAATAAAGTTTGTGAATAATTCTTTTTTATTGATAGTGGCGTAAGGAACCTTGCTAATCTTCTATAGCGATTTCATTCTGTAAGTGGAGCCAGTCTATGCTTGTCAGCTTAAGCTTCTCAGCTTAAAAGCGATTTTGATGTATGTTACAGCCTCAACTTTAGCCACGCGCGCCGTTATCCATTTAGTTGCCAGAATTAACTGACGCCTTGGCAAACAGACTGAGATTTTCTGCATCTAGTCATTTTTTGAAGTTATCTGAAGGATATTTGAGAGCTTGAGGTAGTGATTCTCACCTATTTTCCGTCACAACCCTACTTTTCGACTGTGACCTGGCCGGAGTCCTGCACCGTATGTCACAAACGCTGTTCATTTCGGAATGAAATTGAGCCCAAACGCATGTATTTGCTTCTTTGTTGGATTTAAGTATAGAACATTCTGACTGATTTTACAGCAATTCAATTCCTCGTCTTGTCAAATTCGTTTTCAAGCTGTTATTGGAAAAGATGGACACAAGACACCTTGTCATCCTACTCGTTCGTCAGTGGCTGCCATCCATAAAAGTAAACTCCACTATACTACGTAAATTTCATTAGTTTTTTAGTTTCCTCGAGTCTTGTTCGTCATATACAGTTTTTAGGACGAGAGCTGTTCGCTGGTTGAATAGTTCGCTTGGACTTCAATACCCCAAAACCGACTATGAATCAAACATGCTGCCTCTAGCCTACTGCCTCTAGACACAAAATAATCTGAGCTGACGTTGGAACACGTGGGAACTGAACAACCGAGGAGAATGTTACTGCTGGATGCTTGCCGAAGCTTTCAGAGGCGTGGTGTTTAGAAGCCACAAAAACTTTGCTCTTGAGTTCGGTAAACCAAATAGTAAACTAAACACCGAAGGGATAAAAAGCCGACTGTTGAAAAAAACTGTCCAATGGGTTTGATGGATCTCTGTTACAAATCCCAGTGACTGGATAAGAAGGAAAGCAATTGGGAACAGCAGCCTTCACACTGGAATAATAGATCTGATAAACAGGGTCGAAGCCTGTATTCTGACCCCGGAAATGACATGTCAAAAGGTTTAAATCTCGGCAAATTTAGTTCATCTTACAGTGCTTTTCTTTTCTATACCGTTGAAAATGTAGGTCCGAAACTCATCCACCTGAAGAAGGTAGCCAGTTTTGAAGCGAAGCTGACGGGTTGAAATCCGGACCAAGGAGTTGAAAGTCCAACAGAAATCCACCATAAATTGGGAATAACTATTCAGCTGAAATTATCGAGTTGGATATCGGTGAGTTAATGTGTTTTCTATATAGGAAAACAAGTTAAATTGGTGCTAAATCCACTCATAGTTAACAGTGAATTTAGGGAGCGACCGAACGTCTAGATTGCATTTGGTAATCTCAGCAGCTATAAACCATTTGCCAAGGGTAAGTTGGAAATTTAGTTTGAACATTTTATAGCGCCACGATCCAAGTACCGCAGACAATAGTCAGGACAGATAAATGATAAAGTCACGATCGACCGACTGCTATGCCCGTGAACCACTTTTTCCCTTACTTTTCGATTGACTAGACCTCATCGGACAGAATATACGTTCATATACTTCGTTCTGTTAGAGCAAACGAGGTCACGGTTGGACTTCATGTTTAATGCTCGCTACACCTAGAAAAGCACACCTTCCTTACCAAAGCACTTTGTGTTTCTGTGCAACTTTCTTTTTCGAAGGCCTTGGGGATCGTCCTTTAGTTTCTTGCCCTGCTGACAGTTAGAATTGATCTCTCCATATGAAAACTTGTCCTCATCCGATTTTGAATTGATCATGTATTTGGGTTACATTTGCCCACTCTAACTGAGCCTCTTTTGTGGCTGGTTCAGAATGTCGGCCAGAAGAGCGTGCATCCGCACTTTATTACGTTAATAAGGCATTTGCATACGGTACAACATACGCAGTCCCATCTTAGTCCCCCAAAAGTGGGTGACATTCATGTTTTGTTGATTCGCTACAGGACATTCTGGATAAATGAGTCCTTTGGTAAAATCGGATGCCCCTCTTGCTAAAAACTGCGGTATCAATATCGGAGCAGGCAGAAATTTTGGCACAACGCTGTCAACAAAGTTAATAGAATTTTGGCACTGTCATTTCTAGCGACCCCAGGGCATCGGTGAGGAAACTCGCGCATCATAGTGAACTGAAGGGCTAATGAAAGGACAGTATTTACAGGTATTTTCGTTCATATTATCTTTCCTTGAACAATAAAAGACAGGCACACTCACACATCGATCAGGCCCTAAGTTCAAACGAGGTGCTCCAAATCACGTGAAATCCACCGTTCTTCTATTCCGTGTGCCTTAAAGTTGGTGAAATATCGGTTGACGTAGACATGTTGACAAAAAGGCTGAGTGCACACCTCAAGTAAGTAGAGAAACCACGTGTGTACTTAGACAGGCTGCATGTCCCGCAATTAGCAAGATCGGATTCCATAATGCAAATCTTTGGAGATTCGTATATAGCCAGTGATATGGAGAAAATCGAAAATTGGACAAAAGAACAGGTTAGTGAGCTCGCAGACAGCCACAAGTTTTTGCACCTTAAACCATATTTATTTAGCACAACAGTTCATGCCGATACTTAGTGCACACTGATCTGAGTTTGAGCCCTGATGCCGGAATGAAAGGTACTATTTGTTAAGAGGAGCACCAACAATATCAGGACTAGTGATTCTCCGGAGTTAATGTCATCTCCATCCTCCCAGAAGAGCTTTCGACGAAATGAGCGTTTTACAGAAAGGGTAGGGTCGCAAAAAGACGATTTTATTCATAAAGAATAATTGTGCGATTTGGTCCGCGGATGAAAAGTTCACGGTTAGGTAACAGTATTAGCTCGGGTATCAGAAGTATTTTCCGTCAAACTGTCGCCCAAAATCGTTGCATTTTTTAACAGAAAAACACTTTTTTGGGAGGTGATTTCTTACATCAAAAGTGCTGCTACTCACCTTCAGCTACTTACCAATTCGAAAGCTTCAACCTTTCTCATTTTTGGGGATTTTTTTGAATTTCCAAAACATGTGGATCTGCTGATAGCAAATACTATCCATAAGACAATGTGATTGGTCTTGAGCGGCAGTCTATGCCCTGCTCTATAATTGCTGTCTATCAAATTAAACCACATGGGCTTGTTAAGTATCTGGCAAAAACGGACCTCAACTATTCATATTTCCTGAAATATTCCAACGAACAGGCTAAGCGAATAAAACAGTTCGAGTGATTTTCGTCATTTATGAAGATACGAGAAAACTTGTGTGCCGATTTCCGCAGCCTTGTGGTGATGATTGTAATCTGAGTTGACTTCAGACTGAAAACTACCGGAATATCAAGAAAGCAAGAAGAAGCAGATGCTTCTTAAACGGGCGGTGTCGCTAAATTTTCTAATCACATTCAAAACAACATTCAGCCTGTCGCACACGTGTCTCCCGATGTTTTATTTCACGTCCTGGGTTTGAAGCTGCTTTATAGGCTCCAGAAATTTTACGTTAGAGTTAGGCAGAACAGACTTGAATTAGGATCACCAGAAAGTTTACAGTCAACACAAAACCCTGATTTGATCCCGACAAAACCTTTCTGTGGTTCACAAATTGATGTGCTGCAAAGCTGGTGAGCAGTATAAGACAACATGGTAGATGCATTCCTGTGCGTTTGTCCGAAACACAATAGACAGTTGCTTTTTGGAGGATGAATAAAATACTCAACGCTGAGCCTTCACTTATGGATACCATGGTTTTTAATTAAACAAAAATAAAACTGTAAATTGACTCAATTTTCGTCGCAAACTGATAGGCCAATTAACGACAAGGTACTTAATAGCTAGTTCAGGAGAAGTGCGTCAGAAATTACAGCTGCACTGAAGACTCCCTGGTCATTATACCTTCGAGAAAATAATACATTTTTCCAAATTTGCAGTGATCCAAAATCGCAATGGCACTGGTCACGTATTCCTAAGCAGCAAGTTCCGAGAACAATGCATTACTAGGATTCAGTTTACGTCAGCCACAAACCAAAAATGTAGGGGGCAGAATGATGAGATAGTTCATTGGTACAGCTGTGCTTTCAGTAGATATCGTAGCGAAATATTTATTCATTATCATTCATCCTTCATGGTTTCGTGCATTATGCTAAGTATAAAGAGCGATTTCTATTGGCAAAACTCGGTCCTGTTGACAGCAGCAGTGAATATAGAATACCTCACCTAATCATTACCCCTAATCATATACCGTTTTCGAAGTGTTCTATATATGTCACCTGCGTTCATCGCCTGGCATTATGTTGGTAAGTTCTAGTCCCATCCACACACGCATTTCTCGCTTACAGAGTCAGTGAAGTCTTTCATGATGACTAGCCTGTAACATCTGCAATGAAATGTTTTTGGTGACTTTTCTACTCAGCAGACCGATCGCATTACAGAAACACCTCTAACGGAAGAACATCCTGAACTATTTGACAGTGAACTCGTGTCGGACGGAACTAGCGTGTAAGTGCATGCAGTGGCATAACTGAAGTGGAATAACAGCTTGAGCCTGTTGTATCGTTTATGTCCGGCAAAACGAAAAAGATATACGTACACCTCCAAAGAGCACGCGCTCTTGGGAAAGGCTAAAGTGGTGTTATTCTTGGTAGCGTACTATGTATGGGAGCGAAAGTGTTTGAACCTGTAGTTACAAACTCTGTGGCTTTCCTTGATCTGGATGGAGGAAAGAAACATTTTATTTTACTTATTTCCTTGAAGTAAAAAGCGTTAATAATTACGATCCAGTAAAGAAAATTGAATGTCAAGTGTTATCGGCATAGCACTCTACTGATGCTAGCCCATCTTTACTTTCTGGCTCTGCTGAGGAGTGTTCTCTCTCAACGCTTTTAATGCAGCGCGCGCCGTCCTCAGTCACTGGAAGTTTGCGTATAATATAGGCTCACATTAGTTTGGAGAAGAGGATAGTTTTCCTACCGTTATCGTCTTTCCGTGAGATTGAATCTGTTTGCATAGAATTATCACGTTGTTGACTAGGATGACTCCTATGAATATTTCAGCCAAAACTGCATTCCGTACAGCTGAACACTTTGGTATAATTAAAAAAACTATATTAATACATCTTTTTCAAACAGTATGATGCAGATCGAAAGGTGCAGCATGTTACCCAATACTTAGTTCAAGCAACACCTCCTATAGATCGAATGAGTTCTGCATCCACTGGTTGTCCTTTGGATGTAGTTTTTGGGTGTAGAGGATACAGTTTGACTCTGTCAAATCAGTTTGCAATTAGGTTGCAGGTTCGTCATAAAATAGCACTCCTTTACGTGATCACTTTGTTTATTCGAAGAAACCAAACTTAGAAAAATGCTTTAAGTGGTTGGGTATTTTCTGTTTGGCATTGCACAATAGTTGATCTACGTTGAAGTTGTTGAACCACTGTGGTGGTTTACTTCTACTTAAAACGAAGATGGGCGACTTTTCTATGGTAGGATCACACGCTATCACTTTCTTTGTTCCTGCAGACAGATGCCATCTAAATTAGGGTGGCTTTGAAATAACCGTACTCTTCCGTGGGATCGTAAGCGCATTTTGTTCCCTATCCTGCAGTTTATGAAGATTGCGTTCGGTAGTTCCGTGATTTTGCTTTTGAGAGCACAAGAAATTGTGTCAAAATCCTTGTGAAACTTACTCCGTCATCCTCTATATGACTTTGCTTAACAACTCACACTGCATTTTCTTGCGAGGCAGATACTGAGACCGGTGTAGTTTTCCGATACAGTTCGAAAATGTACTCATAGAATACGACGCTTATGTTTCCAAGTGTACTTCTTCTGATATCCAAGTTGTTCCGGATGCCGGAAAATTCGGACTTTCACCACTGGTGTGCCTTGCCTCTGGTTACGTTGTAAGCTGTGTTTCACTGATCTGAAAGCCGACGAATATAGGGCCGCCCTCTTATTTATTGTTTTATTTATTGTTGTCACGGAGTTTGCGTCGAAAGTGAGGACAAAGAAACAGGTGGTCTTGCTTCATGAGCAGCACCACTGTGTATTCGTCACTGAGCAGTGATGCCTCATGTTATCGCGTGTCAGCTAGAAAACTGATCACGGACCCGACAAATTCAAACGTGGCCGAACGACTGCTACCGTCGAGTTCGTTACTTCAGATATGCTCAGAAAATATCGCTGCTTTGTGACACAGCAGTTTAGGGATGTCAGACAACCACTGGCAGTTGTGATTTACGTTGATCGGTGACCAGCAGTGTATTGCTCGGAGTCCCTTCGATATACCTGAATAGTGGTATTGCATGTATTCGCCGGTACCAGCTAACCTACATGGCATCCCGCAAGGTTGCTGCAAAGATCAATCGCATGTCCATTATATGACTCCACGAATAGTTAACTCGCGTTTTTCCTAGTAAAACTGGCAGACGTGACAAATTTCATTCCACCAGAGACAGTATACCCTGGTGTTCTGGAAATCATCCCCTGGTAAGCACACTCCTGCAACTTTGGGGCCTGTTAAGTGCATCTTTATTTTGCAGGTAAGCCCCTTATGAGGTACTGTCACTCAGGTCAGGTTAACAAAGGGATACTTAATTCGCGAAACCTAATGAAAGGTAGGAAAAAATGACTCACCAGAGTTTGGAATTCTCGCTCTCGATTTCATTCGTGAAGCGAAGTGGAGTTGTCTGATGCTAAAATATGGACAAGCAGCATGCAACCGGTTCTTCCTTGTTGCGTAAATCTCACGAATTCTGAACGACTAAGACGTGGTTTGAACAATATTAAAATGTAGGATATGGTTTTCTACCAACTGACAAATTTACTCTTACAAAGAAAGATAATTTTCTCACAGTTATCCATAATTAGGTTGAGATTCGTACCTGGCAATTTCCCCCGAAGAGATCTGTGCGTGTGGGTGTGATTCAGACGAACCATTGCAGAAGAGGTTTGTTAGGGTTCGCCTTCTTATACGATCCATTCTCAACTTTATAAACTGCATCTCTTTTTATCCCACATATGTTTCAAATCACCAAAATCCAGAACTAGCACCAGTAACCTTAGCCCTAGACAAAGCTTTGCACCAAAAAACGGAGAAATCAGCGGTTTTCGGTCTGATCGATTGAATCTAATCGACATGGGTCGAGGAAGAAAGATACAGCTACGCTTACATCGAACAAGCCAAATCCATCGATCAGTAAGTTTCTGTCCCATGAGTTGTTGTTTGGTTTACTTAATTTCTTTGATTACCTTCGTACTCGAAACTAGGTAAAACTTGAACCACTTAGGATGTATGTCGAGCACTTTATGTGCTGGATTGTTGACGAAACTACCCTGATTAACAAATATCTTTGGAAATAGGTTCATCTAAACAAAATGACAAACCAGAAAACGAACACGGTCTGCCTTGTAATTCTCTTTAACGGAACCTGCTTTGATTGCTCTCCAGGCAATAAGAGCCAACTTTCATTCACACTAATCGGATTGTTCGGTGATCGTTAAGGTTGTGTTCTAGTGATCGTAAACGAGCTTCGCGCTCAGAAAGCCAACAAATATTAGCGTATAAGTCAAAATCTTAGTAAGACTGGTTGCAGTGTCCTACTAGCATAAACATTAACCATGAACAACTCAGAGATAATAAAGGTTTCTGTCTGCCATTGCTTCGCCTGCTAAAGATAAATGACTGCAGATTGGAAAGTTGTTTGCTGGAGGTAATAATCGGAAGCTCTACTACATTGATCTAGTAGCCATGGGCAAGCTAGTTTTGAGGAACACTTAGGGAACTACCTCACAGATGATCGCAGCCTATCCCCCAGTGTTTTTGACAATCCCTAAGCCTCAGGGTCCACATCCACGAGGGACGCAATTGCTAATGTGATTAAAATTGTTGATCACGACCTTCATGCTTCAATGGAATTTCATAATGTGGTGTTCACTGGAGCGGATTCACCTAGCACGTGGCTGGGCAAAAGTGGTTACTTCGTTAAGCTGGTCAACTGGTACTAATGAAGCAATGAAGTGCGATCAGCTCGTCTATCATTTGCGAGTAACTCTCATTAGACCTTCGATACATTGCAGCTTTGCCAACCTAATACAGCCAGACTTCCGGCCGGGTGTGCGCCGTACACTACGCCCACAACAGGCCAGTTACCATTTCATTGGCGTCTTTTTGTAGGAGTGACTGGCATAACCTGGACTCACTGCCCCTGCTCAGGAGAAATTATAATTACTGGAAGCACCACAGTGGACATGCAACCAACCAAGTAATCGGTTGGTCCCAACTGACGTGCCTATTTTGCAGGCCTAATTAGAACACCCAAGTGTGGTCAGGAAGTTGTGGTCAGCCAATCTGATTGTTCACACTGTAAGACACAAGAGCCTTTTCTTTCAATAAAGTGACTTTCGTGACACACTGTGATCTGCACTGCTTTTCGGTTTTGTTCAAACCGGGCTAACTATTCTTGCACCACACTGAATCATTTTAATCCCAAGGATGGTCAGACAGCCAAAATGACTGCATTGTCTTCCACAGACCATGCGAATCATCTCGTCGTCGCGAAGCCTTAGGCTCATGCCCCACCGACATTGCAATTTTGTTAGATGCGATTATATCCGTAAGTTCCTCTAATATGCACATCATTTACATGTCACCTGCTCATCGTATATCGTCAACCGTCTCCACTGCAGTGACGTGAGCGGCTGGTCAAGGTGACCTATGCCGTTGACCTTACGGAAGTCGAATCCGTGAAGAAATTGTGAGCCACATTATAAAGGCGGATAAAAGATATGTATTCCCTTGACGTAATATTATCCTAAGGCATGTCCTTTTGGGTGCCAAGGAGAAGCTATTCCATTTCCAAAGGTTGGAAGTTTAATCAGTCTCGACTCTTCACCCACTATCGACCAGCAGTAACTGGCACTAAAAGCAAATGACTTTCATCATCTGCCTTCCGGACAGTCCCGAGAAATGAGGTACAGTTTATAAGACTTCACTTGGACCTGTGGAACCCCCCGGTCGACTACGGGACTTTCTTTGCAGAAAATTGGCTTCATATTATGGATAAAAAAGAGCCTGAAGCTATTTGGTTTTCTACGAATGATCTCCAGATATTCGGTTCGTGGCGTCTGAAAATCATCAGAAGAGGTCCATGATAACGATGGGTAGTGATTGCTAGCATTCTGAGTAGATATGTTACCTACATCATATTCGCTCTCATAAGCCCCATTATGAACAGAGTTGAAAGGCACCGCTGCAGCTCTTCACACCAGTCGGTACCGAAAGATTTAGATCCAAATATAGAATGTACCCCGTGCGGCCGTAGGGAAAAATGCAAACAAACACTCAGCTTTCTTTAATAACACAAACTGGTGGCCACTGGTATTCCGGCAGCACCAGCAGTTGGTCTACCGACCCTTACCTAAGTTGAATAAGATGTAACTGTTATTTCCGATGGAGTTGCGAGTCGCGATATGAGACCATGATTATTATTTCTAATCGCTGTGCTTTTTCGCAGTTTCCTTGGTGTGTGTGTTGTATTTGCGAGTGCCACATTGAGGCACCTAGCTGTCGGAATATGCCTTTATGGCCGGCCCATTTCTGAACGGCAATGTGATTCCGTATGGTATGTATGTAATGTAACAAATCCCTCAGAAACGGCTCCTGAACGGCAAGTTTGCCAAATATAACTCACCACACTTCCAGCATTATGAAGGTGATGGTCACGGCCTTGTGTGTTGTGAACAGGTTTTACCAAGAAACTACAGACACTTAGTTGGGGAAGCCGGAAGATGCGGTTCGACTGCTGCTGTCTGGGGTGAGGCAATCTGGTAGTATCTCACCATCGTGCTGTCTTTGCAGTGCAGGCTGGTATTTATTTAGTTTGTTTATTTTTAGTTTTATACTTGATCACTCTGGTCATTAGGATTTGTGACATGCACAATTTTCTGTATACTCCGATATCCCTGCGTCGAAGGGCAATATCTGGGTGTTACTTGATCTTGAAAAGAAGCTTCAATGTTATCTCTGATTATTCAATACATTGAGGGCCGAAGTGGTCCGAACTGAGTTCACTTCGTTAAATCATTCGAAGTTTACGGTTACGGTATACAGCTGAAAATATTCCCCAGAACGCTTCTTTGCGTGTGTTAGACAAAGAGGAGTGGTATTCGAATCTCCGAACACCCCACTGATTGAGTGAACCTGAATTCACGGAGAGTCGCAGCATGAGAAGGGTCCGCACGCTAGCAGGCGAAAACGGGCAAGTTTGTGAATCAGTCTACGTACAGCCCGTATCCAGCTTTAAAGGCCACATCCTCATTGGGTGTATCCTTGAAATCGCCGTTAGTAAGACAGTCGACCAGACAACTGTACCGGTGAACAGTCGTTTGAAAACGTTTCTTTGTCGTGCTGGCAGTTGGATTTCAGTTTAATTTTTGACTTATGCCAGTTGTGTGCGTGGGACAAGACCTGCACCAAACCAGGTACCAAGCCTAATCAATCCAGGGAGGAAGGTGCCTGTACTGTGGAGTTCAGTCCGCGTCCAGTATCCCTCTGAACTCAGGTGACAGCGTATAAGATGGAGATTGCGCAGGACCCGATTATGGGAGAAGAACATATGTAGATAAGCGACCGATAAAACGCCAGACAACAGACATAAGGAAGGCCACGCGGCAAACCAATTGTGGGTATTCAAATGTGGCAGCCGTTTGAGGCGATCTCTATATTGTGAGGAAAGGTTTAATTATGAACGATTCATTTGTATTGCCCAATTGTGCTCTTATCTCCACTAAAAAGAGAGTCGTTTCTCCATACGTATCATTCGAGTATATTGTTTCTTCCGAGGAGATTACGAATAAATGCAGAATCTTTTCAAACAGCACTGTCGAGAGGCACTGTCTCATTTAATATCAGTTACTGGTGTAACGGTGGGTACTACTAATGACGCATGCGAGTAGTATGTACGTTCTCGTAACTTCGCCTTGATCTAATGGAAGGTGGCATTTATTACGGAATTTGTGGAACTACTTTGCAGTTTTTGCTTGCAATTGTGCGATAGTCAATGAATATCCAGGAGAGTTCAAGAAGACACGTTCAAGAAGAAGACGGATATTCAGTTTTTAAAACACAACGTATAAATGCGAGTTTAACTTTCCTGTCCAATAGCCTGTTGGACAGTCTGTTGGCGTTTTTCTAATAAACAACTCCGCAGCGAAAGGTTTCCCCCCTTACACTGGTATTCAGGATAATGCAATACTGTCAGTGGTACGTACTCCAGCAGAGGCAATATTGTTGACACAAGCACAATAAACTATTGAAGCGGAACTGATGTGTGCATCCAGAAGAGTAAAAAACAACTGAAAATCTCATCACCGGAGAGTATTCACAATAGTCCCCTTGATTACAATGTCGCCGCACCAGGTTGATACCGATTTTGCACACAGTTCGGGTGACCCTGGCCGGTTCCTCTTTTATGTACGCCTCAGTGAAATTAACTTCGTCCCACTGTGGAACATGAACGTTGTTTTTCATTGCAAGCTGGTGGAGAAGTATAAGAAAAACGCGTGCTGCACTGCGAGGTGACACTGTGCCTAAGCCCGGTTGGGTGAATGCTGCACCCGTTGATACAGCACGTATTTTGTTAGCAGAGTACACGAATTTTTTGTTAGGTCCTCAATACATACATTCATCTAGAAGATCCAAGTAATGGATAAATCCATTCAAGGTATAATACAAAAGTCCGGGCAATCCGGTTTCAAAATCTCCGCGAATAATGAATGACAGCTCTTCTCGTTTTGAGAAATAAATGGTACCAAATTGCAGCAAGAGGGTACCGCCCTTGGTGCTTACGCCTAGATATCCATGAGCCTATTTCTGTCTGTGAATAGACAGAAGGGAATGTCGATTCCTTGGCACACAGCCACTTGGGTTGCTCATACAAATTGTAGCTTGGCAAACCTAGTGTCACATGTAGCTTCTCAGTTTGCCAATGCACATTGTCCATCAACGGAAGTTGAAATCGGACTATTTCCTCCCCACGCTGTTCGTCAACCACGTTACTCTCTATCACATAACCACCAAACTCTTGTCTCTCTAACTTCATTCAACCAAATCCGATACAACTGTAACTCCAAACTTACAAAATCCAGGATTATAGTCCTAACGAATTTTGTGGCAACGACCATGGAGATGGGTGTCCTAGTGTGTATATCTTCCGTAAGGAAAGTATGAGCTACCCCATTTTGACGACCGATCCCAGTGTCAAAAGAAGGTCGTTGTGCCGGCATAGGCATCCTTTCGACAGTGACATACCGCAGGAGTGGTAGAATTTGTTCAACGAATTTGTTCCACATCACGGTGTGTATGCAAACATCCGTGAACGTATCGAAGCACTATGTAAGTAGGACGTCGGATCCCCTGTCAGACGTGTAGCGAAACGGCTCTCAGAATGGCTCTTTAGGTTACCTAACTGTGGAACTAACTAGCTATAACTAAATAATTACCTAACTAACTAAGTGAATAAATAAATAAACAACTAGCCAACGAACTTTGAAAAGGTCAAATCACTCATTGGATAGCATATTTTGGACACGCACTGTTTGGATGAACCAGATCGTCTGTCGATAGTCGGTCGATAAAAACACATTTTATGGCGGCTAAATATGTGAAACTAAGTGCATGAGAGAAAGCTTTATTGGCTCTACTCTTTTTAGGGGTCACTGAACAGATATTAGAAGCGCTAGCTTATTTCATCCTTCTGTGTGCCCACTGTACAGCTGTACGCACATTCGGCCTTCTTGTGAAATGAAACTTTTTTAATCTGCTACCCCTAATCGTTATACGCGTTTTTACCCTTGCTCAGCAGCCTGGCTTTACCACACTAAGCTTGGGCAAACCAGCTTCGGTGAAAGATCAGTCGATAGATCTACCAGTTTGGCGATCTCCGTTTGGGATTCAACTAGCTCACCGGCTCTTAATATATGAGGTCAGTTTTGGAACAAACCATCCGTCGGATTGAGAAAGCGGACTGGGCGGATAAACTGTGAATGCACTCTGTCGACCAGTGAGAGACTAACAGGCATGTAAATCGCTGGGGAAGGGGTTGGGGTGGCATGGTGTGAGCAAGCATTCCGTGATACGTGCAAAGCAAGCTACGAACAACCACTTCTAGGATATGACGAGGTTAGAGGACTATCGGGGCAAACAAAACAACAACGATAAATAGGTCTAATTAGCTCGCTAAATTTCCTTTCCCTTCAAGCGAAACGTGAGTGATGGTCACTTAGAATGAGACACACCCTTTGCTAGACGGTGATCGGCGCGTCCAAATTTAGGTGTTTGGCCACTTACGGCAAATATCATAGTCCGAGACTTGAGTGACCACAAATTGTACTCTGGTTAGTCAGGTTCGTGAGACGTCCAGAATATAGGCCAATAAACAAACCGACAGAATTGGAGCTGTACACGAGACCCTGACCCATCTGCGGCGGCGCTGCTGGATAAAATTATGAAATGATGATGCAATCCTTATGAGGAAAAGGAACAGAGAAGCGTTTGACTGACGTGACAATAGATGACGACGCTGTATAACGTGAAAAGGCAGACCCTGGGGATGTTTCTGCTTCAACGACTTCGCTGCCGTTTAAAGTGACAAGTTCAGTGGCTGGATGTTGCATTGAAGAAATGCCATAGAGTTAGAGAATCTTGACGTTGTGCGGTTTCTCCCAGTAAGCACGGTACTCTGTTTGACCGAATAGTTCCATAGGGTGTGAGGGTAGTCGATGGTGCAACATGATTTCGTACGAAGACTACATTGACAAGGCGTACTGCTGTGAGGTATGAATCTTGGATGAATAAGTACGCACTGTCTCGTACTACCAATAGGGATGCCCTTCTTAGATTCGAATACGATCAGGCTGGATGATGGTCTATCCATACAAGAATTCGGCACAATCATCCAGCTCGGCCACTTTACGGCTTGGTGGGGGTTAGCCATACGGACGTTTTTACAACGACGCAGTGGTCGCTCTGAGAAGCAAACACCTTCCAGATATTAAAAACCGTTCGTTTTGAAGGGCATTCGTCGTTTGGGGTAAAGCAACCTAACCAATCATTTACCAGTTCAAAAATGCTTGGTAAAGTGTTTAAAACATTTCTTCGAGAAAGGCATCCAGAGCAGTATACCTCTTCTGTGCATTGATTCCTATGGCCTTCATCTTTTTTGAACATCTACGCCGGGGAGAGTATTAGATGTTTTTCAACCACAGAATTATAAAATTCTACTTCATAACATTTTCTTCGTCATCCAGTTTGTGGGTTTAAAATGTCTCTGAGGGCTCCAGCAGCAAACCCTTTAGTTGTCTGTGTATGCCATGAATCTGAATGTTTCCAAAGCCAGGCTGGATTACCATGTTAGTGAAAGAGTTCCGTTTTCGTTTTAGTTGAAGTACCACAATTTTATCACCTGTTTCCACTACCTCGGCAGCCATTCGACGGTCATTCACCTCCAACTTTCCTGACCGACCAAGCGTACCAACAACCTCAAACTAGCCTAACGACATTAAGTCACAACAAGCCTTTTGAAGTGTTTGCAAGTACACCACCGGGAACCAGCATAACTTCCGCAGTTCACTGGAACTTTTAGCAACAGAACCATCAATGCAGCTTGATTTCATGCTTGGCTGCTTATTCTGCCTCTGCAAAGGCTTTCTGACTCACAAGGCCTCGACCAACGGCCTACATGAAGTTTAAAGTCATTTCCTTAAAGAACACAGCCCGTTGGGGTTGAAAAATTATTGCTAGTAAGTGCTGTCATTTTACACTAATGTATATGAACTCAGCATTCCTCAGAGCCGGTTGACACTCAACCGCCGAGTCCTAGATAGTTCGAAAAGGTGTTAGTTCCATGGGAGCGTCCATAAAGTTCGGGAATTTGGAAACCCGGTCACCTCTGGGGAGGGCGTCGCTCTCGGGATTTCAACCTCAAGGGGCATGGTAATATAGTACGAAAGTTTTGATAATACCAACTCCAAAGTAAGTTGCCCACGTCTCTGTCAAAATGATCAAAGATCTAAAAATCAAAACCCATTTTTTGTTTTCACTGTGCGTGAAGTCGTTGTCAACCAGTGTACCACTAACCGGAACAATAGAATTTGTGTTAATTTATTGAATGTAGTAGACTATTCATTGGCACCCCAACGCCGGATGTGAAGTATGTTACCGCTTCGCACGCAATGTATCGTTGTTACGTAGACGACATACTTGTACATACCACAGGTACTATCAACACATTCGTATATAACAGTTTTTAACTCATGATACAACAATACTTAGGAGGTTACTGAAAATCTTCCACAACCCACTACCCGTTTCGTCCATTTTAAAGCACATCAGATGGACGGAGTCCGCTAGTCTCCATCAACCTTATTTCCTATGTGAACACCAAATGAACCACATTCACTTGGATATCACAATTATCCTGCCAGCAGAACAATAAGGCTTTTGTGCAGCACATTCACTTGAAGAACATCACAGACAAGAGATTCAAGTGGGATTCGGTTTACACCGTTGACACCAAATTACCTTGCAAATGAATGTAGTTTCACTTAGGTTCTCAATACTATTAGGTCTACTGATGAATGATTTTACTTGACCTTAGCACCCAAGGCAAATGTGCACCGTGAGCACACTGCACGCATGTAAAATGAAGGTACATATTATTAAGGATAAATGCACTGTCACTTTCAACTGGATCAGTTGTTAGTGGATAAGAGCCAGATGTCTACCTCATATCGCTCATATTGCTCGAACTAATCCAACCCAAACCCTTCCCCAGCGATTTGCACGCCTGTTGGTTTCTCACAGGTTGACAGAGTGCATGCACAGTTTCTCCACCCAGTCCCCTTTCTCAATCCGACGGATGGTTTGTTCCAAAACTGACCTCACATATTAAGAGCCAGTGATCTATTTGGACTCTGAACGGAGGTCGCCAAACTGGTAGATCTATCGGCTGATCTCTCGCCGAAGTTGATTTGCCCAAGTCCGATGTAGTAATGCCAGAAAAGGGCATGGTGTCGATTGTGTTTTCACACTATGCGCCCACTAACTGCTACCTTGACAGTGTAACCTGATGACAGTACCCAGAGAAATGATGTCACGAAATTACACGTGCTCAAGCGTTCTTGAAAGGATGTGTTCTGTTCTTCGCCTGTCTTAAACCTGTTATCGAAAATTAATGTTTCACATCATCCCATTCATCCAGATGGGCGTGCAGTTGATGCGTATTAGCCGCTTGATGGTCCGATATCCATCATGCAACCATGTTTTTGTATTACATACGTGTGACTGTGCTATGAAATTCCGAAAACGTGAGAATAACGCATGATGCGCATGGGACAGCTATCAGTAGATTTGGCTAATATTACTGAACCATGGTAGTGATAATCAGTATGCTGATCACCGATGACAGTCATTTTTGTGTTCGACTATTTAGGTGCGCAAGGTGCTTGTTGCATACATCGTTTGAATGAGGAAAAGCCCAGACCAACGGGCATGTGAAAGCACTAGGTCGTTTGTGGGACGTATGCCAATAGTAGTCGACAGTATGCTCAAAGCTGGTCCTTCTAACTATCCAACGAACGGGAAAGTTTTAGAGCTTTATGTCCGAGAACGCAGCATAGTCTACGCTCGATATCTGCTGTTCACTTCAGTCTTGTTCAGTGTCGCTTCATTGCTCCGACTCACTCACATCCGTGGCTATCACTGCTTTTCCTGCAACAGGCTGCAGCAAATTCTAAACGTACACAAAATTACGAAGGTGAAGCACCTCTGGACGATTATCACATAGTGGGTGACTTGGCACTGTCACTGTCTCCAGTAAGTTACGCAATCCACGACTTTGGTCTTTGATAACTTATTCCGGTATCTTAGCCGAAGCCAGCAATTTATCATGAAAATTGTTTAAATCAGACGGGCTGTGTAAATCTCCTCCGTGGAAGAAGTCCTAATGTACAGAATAAAGATCCTCGCTTGATGACCTGCTTGTGATTCCGATGGATTAGGATGGTTACATCAACCCCACCAAAATTACAATCTGCTATGACAAGTGCACAAAGTTCATTAACCGAAGTAATAACCTATATTTCTGGATTACCCATTCGTTTTTATTCGGAATTGATGACAGACAGTCTTTTGTTACTTTTTTAGCAGGGACAACCCACCTTTTAGAATATACCTTCATTGTCAAGGGCGGTGATACCTCCAAATGAAATCTCCAGCTTCTTTTCAGTTGATCAGTCAATATATATATATATATATATATATATATATATAAACATCGCAGGTGGTCAATAGGCTGCATAACGATATCATTTAATGGTGAAAACATAGAGCACGTATAAATGGCGTTATCACCTGGTACTGTGGCTAAATGTTTTAGTTTACAGCAACGACATTTTGAATCCTGTTTTGGTGGCCACAGAATGTTTTTGTACGAATGATAAACTGGAGGGATGTCAGAAATCACTCAGACCGGCAGTGACAGCAGTTTCAGTGAAAAACCCAGTATACAAATTAGGGACGAAGGTGCTTCAAATCGACTTTTACAATAATAGCCAAAGTCCTTAAATTTTTCGCTTGACAGGGACCCTCAGCGTAATACGCTGTAAATTTACAGAATTGATTCTTCTTGTTTGGCCGATACACAGACGGTCAGCTAAGCCAGGAATTAGGGCAGTAACAGGGCAATTCAAACTCGCAGCCTAACACTACTGGGCAGTGAAATTTAAAACTTCTCATAGATTTTTTTCACATTTCACTTACATCATTGTCAACTCTAATTTCGCTGTCCATGTCAAAGGTGGTTTTTGTTTTGGTTAGCATCGATTAAGTAACTTCAGTTAACCTGGTATACGTCTTTCACAGTATCCATAATCCGTTGTATGGAGGTCATGCTAGTCCTTCTCTATGATGTTTGACTTGTGGAGCAAGTCTTAGAAGACAGCATACTGAACACTTTCTTCAACTCTCATATGATGTTGCACCTAAAAAGTGTAGGATAACTTGTCTTAGAGTTTGTTCTACAAATACCGCATAGTAGGTTGTGCACTTTCTCGTTCTTTCGCGCCGTCTCCCGGAAGGATAGAGCTGTCTGTGTACTAAGCCTCCATATCCATCCTTGGTAACTTGATTGAAAACTAGCGCATACCTCTTATGTGTTCCGTGGAATTCGATTGGCTGAAACCTTCGATTTCACATGAATTCTCTGAGTAAGCTTAATATGCAGAATATCAGAATGAAGATGAGTAATTGAAGTGGTATCAAGTGCAAACTCATTGATCCCGATCCTGGATACAACATTTTATTGCGTCCATGGAATAAAATGTTCAGATTTTGTCGGCAAAGCCTTTTCTCAAACCTAACTTTCAGGATGATTCGCTGGATTACAAAGTCCAGAAGGGGGTGACAGGAGTGTTTGACTACGAAGGAGACAAAGCATACCGATACGAACAGGTAAATGCCTATTGTTCCGTTTTCTTGTTTATAGTGTACTTGATTCGATAGAAGGCGAAACTTAGAACAACAAGATGCATTACAAACACGACCCCATCTGTCGCAATTCAGTCCGGATTTGTCAGCCCTCAGCCCATATGTGTTTCATTCTACCTAAGCAAAAAAAGTTAGTTTGTCACCAGTGGCCCGACTGATTTAAACAGTCACAGGGAATTCTAAATGTTCAAACGAAGGTTGGCTTCTCAAAATTTATAAACGAATAACCACTCATTAACCATAACGTGCAAGGGAATAAAACTGACAACAAGGAGCTAGACTGCCTAGTAAGTGGGTCAACCTAGACTATCTCCAACTTCTTATCAGAGACATCTTTGTGAGAGGTATTGGTCTTGTCAACGCCAACACTGGGTTCGTCGGGGTATATCAGTCTTACTCACTTACTTACTTGCTTACTTACTTACTTACTTACTTACTTACTTACTTACTTACTTACTTACTTACTTACTTACTTACTTACTTACATACTTACTTACTTACTTACTTACTTACTTACTTACTTAACAAGTACTGATACCATTCCATGAAAGCGCATTTTGTCGGTTGAGTGTGGATTAAACTAAACGCGATGTTGACCTACTGATTTTTATTCGAACAGAAATCACGTGTCATTTTCCATTATCATTTAGATTATGACGCTTGCTCCTGTTCCACGTTACTGATTCTAGCATGTCTCCTGGCGTGTGATGGGGAATTTTACTGCTTGAGTTATTTATATACTCACTTACTTATTTTTGGAGACAGAAATAGTCTGCTTCGGAAATTTCTCGAGTATACGCTGCTCAGACACGGTGATCGGCTGTCAGATCTGCACAAATAGGAAATCAATATCGGCTTCATTGATGGACTCCACAGACCATATGGAAATCGATCTGCTGCTTGTCGTTCTTGACCCTACTCAACCAGGTTTTCAGTTATCTTCCGAGGCGATATCGCCATCCTTGACAAGCTCAAACCACTGCTGCGGTCGTCTTTGAAGAGGTTGTGAGTGTAGATCATGAAACATCTTTATCAACGTACTTTCAAGTGTCGCACTTTTAGATTAACCTTTCATCCTGGATGATGTCAGTCTTCAGCTTCTGCGCATTACCTGCATTGGGCTCTATGAATACACAGTTTATTTTTTGAAATCCACCAGTACTAGACGTCGGTTGATTTTCTCCTCCCGTGTATCGGTTATCGAGATCCCAGCACAGTAAGACGATAGCAAAATACACCATTCCAATATGAGGATCTGTGATCAATCCTGGCCACAATACACTTCAGGAATAAACTGACGGAAAAACATGACAAATATCATTAGACATAATCCTCCCATGGAGAAACTGCAGTCCTATTACAGTGTGTCAAAGAAAATCGGCTGGTGTTTATTCACGTGCGATTGTCTGGAAAGGACATATGTCGGAAACTCTACGGAAGAAGAGTGATACCTTTCAGGAAGGAAACTACTCACAAGGTTGCTGAAAACTCTCCGACAGCCATGATAAGTTTTTCTCTTCTTGAGGGTAATCAGTTGGTCGCAGCCCCCAAGTTTCCATCAATTTTATATTCCACTTGAACCCACATTGCACGAAATTCGACAAATATACAAATGTGAGCACCTATTTGGTTTTCTCTGGAGACTCACCTGAATCCCAGTGGAATCTATTGTGTATGGTATTTTTCAACTAATTGTGCTGCACAAAAGCCGCCTCCTGCTTTGCTTTTCTTCATGCAAGCATGCTGCGTTATCTCAAATATCTTGGCAACTGAAACACGAGGCGGCCATTGTGTGGCACAATCAGTTGGGACATACCATGAACGGGAGTTTCGGCTGGGATTCAGGTGAATCTCCCGTGAAAACCACATTTGTATGCAAATGAGTGTATTAGTCGAAGACTGAATTCTCATTTCATTCCTCCGAAACATTTGAAGAGACTTGGTGCATCTAGCAACACAAAGTATGATACCGTATCCTACAACCAGGTGCTCGCTAGGTTCCCACAACACGCTCTGAATCTAGACTGGCCTGTGGCCCTGACCATGAAATCTATGCAAACAGCATGATGCGAACTACCTTTATGTGGAGACCTGTTGCAGCCACAAGCCTCTTCATGGGTTGTGTGCATCCGTATGATGCTAAGATTTACCGTAGCTGCTTAAACGTAACCATGTGTGTACTGAAAACCAGCATCATTTTGACTAATCAACAAAACAAAGGCAGCTCTGGTTTGTATAGTGTTCAGTTTGCAAATATAGAGAATCTTACAAAGCAAAAAACCATGAAAATGGGAAGTCAGTAGTATTCACGTAATCTTGTCCTACAGATCTTATACGGCATAAACACATTCGCTCTCACAGTCACACCAAGACGATATAGTGACTGCAATATTCTTCGGACCACTCAACTGTTAGCTCTTCATAGCTACTGCTTGCGTGAGTTTTCGGATAGTTAAACTGATTAATGGACGAAACAAGTAAAGCAAGTTAATATCATTGCATATTATATATATATATATATATATATATCATTGCAGTAACCGAAGACTTTGAAGCCGATGGCTTAGTACTTATCCGTTCCCCATAAGGACCAGTTGAAACAACCCGAACATCCACCAGTATTTAGGCTATCCGGATAGCCTAAGGGCAGTAAACTTCACCTGCATTTGTCCAGCAAGAGATGCCGGTTGAGAAGATAACTGCTAGCATAACTAACAGATTGATACCTTGCATGCAGTACCTGGTCCCATGCATGACTGTTAAGTATTTTCGACTCAAGTGTGGTCAACCTTGAGCTTTTGTTAGATAAGTCAACTTTTCATAGATTAGTGGAAATGTGAGGGACAAATATTCACTCGAATTCGCTCGGATAAGTCTTGCGAAAATTGGACTCTCTGGAAAGATTTTACATGGGAAGGCTTGGTATCACAATCATTTTTTTAAATCTCCAGCATAAAATTGCAGTCTAGCTCCTACCTCATACCATGACCTAGTGGAGTCTTGTTTCTTTAAGCATTATGACGAGACACATCGTCTCACCGAAAGCACCAAAAGTGCTATCCATTTTAATTCGCAATCAAACTGTGTTACCCATATTACTTAGGATATTTTGAATGGATTTTGTTGGACTTTATATCTCTTCCAAGTAGTATACTAAGAACTCGCCTGAATTCACGGCGCAGACTGTGGAGCAGCGACGTGAAGACATTTCCGACACTGAACAGAAGCGGGTCACGTTATGCTCTTTGGTTGATATTTGGACCGATTTTGCTGCAGACTGGTTGCATCTTACTTTAACAGACCAAAGATAATGAGTGCACTTCGGCAGCCTTTTGCAGTGTGGAAGGCCGAATTTGAAATGTTGGCTTCCCAAGCCCTTTAAGCGAGCGTAAGAACAGGAATGTTGGAACCCACCCAATGCGCGCTGGCAGTGGTTACAGCATAGCAGGGTCTAAGAATCAGTCCAGGGATGTCAGTACCAAAGCAGGATCTCAGGTTGGCTTATTCGCAGTTCAAAACAGCAGTATTTATAATCTGTCTGTGGCTTACCCTAGAATGCACACAATTCATTTGGTTTTTTTCTGAAGCCATCCTTCTAGAATCTATTGTTTCATTTCCTTGCTGTGCTAACATCACCTTCGATACTTTAGATATTCAGGTGGAGATTTAGTCGCATCCCTGAAAAGTTTACCGAACGAGGGTTTTTACCTCAAACGAGACGAGTTCTATGAGAATAGGAGTTCCTCTGTACCTCCCTGATAAGAGTTACTAAGGACAAAAGGCCTGGTGTGCCTGAACTTTTCGGGATTTGATTAAGTTTTTTCCGGTGAAACTGCAATCCTGTGGTTCGGTAGTCGCCAGATCCTCAGTCAAGTTCAACGACTAATCAGGAAAAAAATTCTGAATTCATTGTCTAAGTGCTGTTTCCCTCGTCGTTAATGGGATTGTAATACAGTGATTCTTATCGGGATGGTCTCAATTCGATAGTATTTGGAATAATTGCCATGCTGTTTGGAGAGAGAATTTCATGGAAGGATTCATAATTGACTGAAAAAAAGCGGAAAAAGCGGAAAGTAATCTCCGAACCCAGTCAAAAATGACATAGCACAGTCAGCTACGGTAAAATATTTGCGAATACATGACTAGCTGACCGATGGTTGATTCTAGCTCTGTATCTGAATAAAAACCACATAGAAGATAGTGTGAGACATTTACGGTGTTCTTATTGACAAAGAAGGTACAGTTGGCAGCTGTAATTGACCTTTGTTCTCGGTATTGTATACAGTTAGCATGAATCCGTCAAATTGTTCTCCGTTGTGTTTTTTGAACTGCCATACAAAGTCCACAGGGAGCCTGCTGGATCCCGCTTCATTTAGTGTACAAGCATCTGTGATAGAATGAATAGGATTCCTAAATGTTACCTAAATGTATCTACAAACAGACGTACGCAGGCCGTGAGGAAACCGTTTTTCTTTGTGTTCGACAGAAATGGTTCTTCTCTTTTGTCGGTACTGCTCACTCTAGGGTATCCCTGGGATGGAAGTTCACCTTTACTCATCCTTTCAACTACAGCACTAAGTTATAGATAGCGGGATCAAGCATACAGACCTTTTCAAACCACAAGTCACTGTTTTAATTATAACGTGACCAACCTTTCGAGCTCAAGAGAGAAAGCCTGATACTGAATACTATGAACATGAACAAGCCATCTCGGAAAGCCTATTTACCGATTATATCAGTGCAATTAGTCTATTAGGCCTAATTGCAAATTCAGCACCAAGACACTACCGAAAGCCTTTGGAAAGCAGGAATGCCGTGAGTATTTCTTTCTTAAGCGTTATACTCTGTCCACCGTTATGCTGTCTGTTTGCTACAGTTTGGCTAAATTTCACTTTTAAAATTTATTTCATCTAAGTGGTACATTTTCTGCATTCTTCATCTGGGTGCCAGTGCATTTAACATGTCACTCATGTGGTCAGTCACCTGATTTAAGCGATCCACCGTTCAAATCGGTCTACAGTTTCGTTGAAGTTTACCTCGTCAACTCCTGTCCACGACCACTGGCTGTAGTTGAGAAGCGGACTTTTCTGGGTCAGACTACGGGAATAAAGGCAAAATATGTCCTCTAAAATTAACACTGTGACTTGGGACACTGAAAACCATAGCAGGATTACTGCACATCTGGGTACATATCCTCTGATTCTGACGAAATCAGGATTATCAATGGAAGAATTACAATAGCCCGAACTGTTGACGTAGTGTTACAGAGTCGTGCAGGCTGGACAAAGACAACCTTGTCTCAGTCTGTGAGTCGTCAAGAAACGCTCGAAGGAGCCACAACGTCGAAGATTGACAAACTCGGACCTAGTGTGCTTCATCCATTTTAGGTATCCCAAAATAAACCAATGTGTGTTTCTGATTGCAAGACCTATGAATATTGGTAGCAGTGCATTCATTCCGCAAGTCATTCTCATGTGCAAGTTCAATGCTTTGTTTTTCTTGTTAGAACAATTGTTCTTATCCGACTTTTCATGTTTTTTTGAAATTCCCGCATGGCCCTACAGTGACGCAGAGTTAGAAAGCCCATACCGGCAGTTTGGATCCACTTGCTCCTTTATATGATGTCTGGTTGTCGCGCTTCATAATCGTTTCGTACATCATAAAGCAAAACTGAAATCACTTGCTGCGATCTGCTTCATTTAATTCAACTTGATTCTTGGTGTACTTTCATCCTTATCATTTCCGGGCTCAAATATTGGTCTTCAAAGTTGCCGACAGCTTTCGAATACCTGTTGGCCACTCAGAAACTAGGGCGAGATTTAGTTCACTTGGTTTTCAGGCTAGTCAGAGACAACAGTCGGTTCGGTATAGTTGAATCAGTTGTTTCACCGAGAGTCCAGATCGCCACAAACCAAGCCTTCGTATAGCTAAATATGAAACGGATCAGGTATGGTTTCTAGGATCCCGGGTCATGTACCTTTTTTTCTTGGACTGTAGTTTTGTGACCTTGCCCAAAGATGACCATAAATCCGCTTAAAGCCGACATAAGTGATGAAAGCAAATTCAAGAAAGCTGGAAACTCAGTAAAAACTGTTGCGACGTCGCTATAAAGGGAAGTAACAAATATGGTTGGCAAAATGAGGTCAGTTTGCATGATATGTAGCTTATAGCGAGTGAGTGGCAAAGAAGATATATTTGTAGGAGCTCAAAAGTAATTGAAGACCGGAGTGAAATTATAAATCGGGTAAGCAGTAACTTGGACTGAAGTTCACTATTCAGCTAGTTAAGCGTCCTCAGGAGCCAGCTCCACAAAGTCTATGACTCTAGAGTTCAGAAGGAAAGTGATGTCTAGTGGTTACAAATTTCGGAATCAAGAGCTGGATTATCAAAAAACAAGATTGAATTTTGCAGGCAAATAAAATTAAAGGCTATTGACTGGCTGATGTAATGCACTGTTGTTCAGAATGGAAGTTGCGTCCATTTTGTTTCCTTCTGTGAACTTCTGTAACAGTCTAGTTGTTTTGAGTTTTAGGTACAACTCCCGAAAAAATCATACGGTCACTGCAAAATCTTGGCGTTTTTTTACTGTATAGCGGCGGTTCCTTTTATACATAGAATCCCGATGAAATATTGAAATAGGTAGCAAACTATAGAATGAAATTTCTCCTTCATAAAAAGAAAGTTAGAAGTAAAATGGAATAAAAAAATTAAAAGCCCATTGAGTTTCTTGGCCTGTGCCTTTTTTGACTCGTGTTAAATTGAAGTTATTCCAGAGACATTCGGTCAATAAACGGTGTTCAGTCTAGCTTGGTCGGGTAGTTTTCAAGGCATTCAGTATTTAACTGGCTGTCTCGTTCACTCAAAATTGGTTCCGATCATACCCAAAGGATGGCCTTGCTCAAGACAGTTGCACGGAATGCTTTCTGTATATAAGCATAAACTGAGGCAGTGAATAAATAACTCATTACCTGGTAGCATATGTGGGATGTTGCGTCAACGGAAAGGCCCATCTTGAACTGCTCTCCAATAGGCTGAATCATGAGCTGTACCCTGGGCTAAAGAGGACACTATCAGAACTAACACTACACTTTGTTTGCACCTGAACGTGGTGCAGCTGCTTCTCCAAAGGTTCGTGGTGCGCATCAAACTCTGATTTTTCGATGGCTCTTGTCTAGGTTCACGCAGCTTGGCATTATCTCAGCCTCACGCTCCCCTCGGGTCGCATGCCACATATGCACCGAAACTCTGCCATAACTGGACGACTCTGGACGAGTGCTGGTTGCCGTCATTACCAAGCGAACAGTTCACTGAGTTTCTAAAGATTAACCGTGCTTTACAAAACATCACCAATAAAACGAGTAGCAGATTTCTCAGGTGGCATTCAGTGTTATTTTTGTAAATGAAATAGGGTAATGTTTCAGGTATCTCATCAAAAGGTCATGTTACTGGGATATTGTTTGTTGCAGCTTGCGCAAGAGTTGGCTTGGTTTGACTGCGTGGCCATTCCCTGGTGTTTCAGAACGACGTGCAATCGGGCACGAATATCGCAGTCATCAGTGTCCCACAACACTCCCTTTAATTTAGTAAGAATAGGATAATTATTCGCGTGAGTGGACTTTTAAGCACTTAGTGGAGTCAACGATGAACATGAATTAAGTGGTTGACTTTTAGTTCTGATTGCAAATCCCATGTGGTTGTACACTGGTTTGGTTTGTGTTGACCAGACTTCTTAAACCGCCAATATATATCAAACTTTCTTTGCTCTCTATGTACCGTTCGAAAGTTCACAAGAAATCAGACTGGTTTGGGTGTGTTCCATGACCCCACTTCCACCGAACGGTACGTTCGTTTCGAGCTACCTTTGAATCTGGTTGATCTTGAAGGTAAATTCGAACAGCTTACGCCGATAATGATGTTTACACACTCCTAGGTCTTGACCCAATCGATTACCTGGTCAGGTACTGTCGAATATCTGATGCTCTGAACATAATTTACTCCCACATGTATACCGTACTCAAGTCATCCGGTAAGGACAACAGTGAGGTAAGAACTGCCTTGAATTTTGTTGCATTCTATCCACTTGGACTCCTCTTGGCATATTTTCAAAATCTTCAATTCCTTTTCCGTCATTGTGTAAGAAAGAAAATTTATCCCGATATGAATTTTGGACAGACAGGGAATTAGAGAAACCCATACGTTGCGCATTTAGCTGGATAATGTCACAAAAGGAGTCACTGAAAACGTGTTTAAATAGCAAACCCAGGTTTTGTTTGAAACACCGAGTCCATTGAATCCGCTTCGTTAGGACAAAAGGAAGAGGAAAGTTGCGAGCTAATAACATTTCAATCTTACATGGCACTTAAGACTATATACAACATGAGCACGAGAAAAAAATCAGGCGTCCGATGGTAGTTACATAGGCAAAAATGGTCATGGCCAATGATCATGGTGACTAAAATGGTTGAGCTAAAGCCTCCTTTATAGAGAACGGGCTGCCACATTTTGACAGAATGTCCCAAACTGACGCCCAAATCATTTACCCACTGATATCAAGAAAGATTATGAACACCGTTTTGGGGTCAGTCACTTGACTAGTAGTGATCAAGCGCAAGAACCCTGGTCTCAGCTTGAGATTTGTGCTTTTGCTGCACCATCTAGTAAGTGCATTCGGAAGCCAGTTTAACTAGTTGCCTTTCTGTTCTACCTGTGAGTACACCCGTAAGTGAACCGGTAAAGCGCGTGTGATAAAGAATTTTCAGATGAACTGGGCTCACGTTGCCCTTAAACAAATCCTCTAGTTACTGAAGGTAAACGGAGGTGAGCAAGCTTACGCTAGTTGTGGACAACTTTTATGAGTCAGGTTGTACACAATGTAATCACCCTTGTACGAAGTTTGAAGAAAGAACTCTTTTTGGGTGCATTCCACGTTCCACATTGCCACACGGCGGACGGAATATTTCAGCGTGCAATTAAAGCGTCCCTTCACTGCACGAAAACATACCGTACTTTTTACTCTGCCTGTCTGCATAACAACTCATATGGTGACTTCGTCTTTTCAGAACGCTCATTGAAAACTCAGCTTATAATGGGAAAAAGTCTCATAGATTCACGTACGGTAAGCTGCAAGGAGCGCCAGATTCTCACTCCACGATGAACAAAACATGCCATCGATTTAGATGCAAAGGTTTCGTTGAGTGATTATTAGAATTTAAATAAGGAATAACCGCTTGTTGACTTTGGCTTAGTGATGAACGAGGATTTACTAACCCTTGGACTGAAATTTTCAAATACGCATAGCTTGAAATAAATGTTTCCTCTCATCACCGGAATGGGACCACTTCTGGGGCTTCACCGGGGTGAATCCCATATGTGTGCTTAGGTGTTTGACATATATGTTTAGTAAGAGTGTTTTAATGTCTATTGTTTTAGCATTTACGTCAGGTGGGGTTCTTCTTAGTTCTGCTGGTATGCCACTTGTTTGCCTAAATGGTTTGACCCAATCCTGAAAAAAATTTGTTTATAACTTATGCAACCGGACTTCTCATTTCAAGAAATCCAGATTACTGGAATGACCCCGCCTCACGCTGTGAAAGGCCACAGTGCAAAGGATTGAGTGAGAGTTGCGCAACAATTAAAGTGGTTGTAGGCTGCAGGAGAACAGCCAGATCAACAACTTTAATTTATCACTTACTCAGTCTGGAAGAGTACGTTCTAAATTCACCGATAGCATAATAAGAAACAGCTCGAATTTTCAGCTCGTTCCGTAGAATGTTTACTTGATCAGTCAGTTGTAACAGACAACCCGAAAAATCTCATATAGCCCTCTTTTCTTCGACTGCATTGCTTGGCCCGAATGTGATACTTATGAAGTAGTTTGCTTGATCTCACCTGTCTAGAACTGATGAAAGTTATTGCGTGGATTTACACGTTGGTTCAACTCTTCAACTAACGACCGCCAATGGAAAAAAATCTGTTTAATTCAGCCCAGTTTTACCGATCAGGCGCAATACGCTTAACAAAATTTACAAATTCGGTTCTACGAAGCACCATCAAGTCATTTAGATAGTGAGATTTTGGTTCAGTAGGAATTTGAACGATAACACTTTACCAAATAGCAGAGTAGTATTTTTAATTCAATCAGTCAACCTGTACGCCACCACCAGAGCTTTGTGATCAGATGTCAATAAACCTGAGGAAAGGAACACGTGATCTGAGGAAATAAACTGAATGACATTGTAATTTTTCAAAATAAATTTCAAGCTATTTGCACGTCTTGCTACTTACGCCTTCAGGGTGTAATCTGGTCCATCAAGGAGCGTCTTATAGGTGTTTTGGAGCCAGAACAGTCGGCAGAATTTCAAGAACTCACCGAACTGGACAAGCGAGGGGAATTTGAGCTTCACGAATTCAAACCGCTTTTGGGTCTGGCAGAGCGTCTGTATGGAATAAGAAATCTGTAAGTTGGAATTCACAGTGAGTCCTTCCGATGTGGCAATCATATTCTTCTGCTCCAAACTCTTTAGACAGAGGTGTGGCGGTCTGTGTACGTCTTGGATGACCTACGGTCGTTTCCGTAGTAGCTCAGCTGGTAGAACACTAGTATGGAAAGCGCGAAGTCATGTGTTTAAGTCCGATTCTGGCGGTCTTTCCTTTTATTTGAGTTGCCGTTTATCCCTCTTGAGGATTTTACCACACGTGACTATTGTCAGCCGGAAACAAAGTATGCCCCAAGGAACTAAATAACGGTTGCATTTTTTATTAACCCATTCTGAAGATAACCTTTCCAAAGAATGACAAGTGTATCTGTACTCAAGTCTGTACTCAAGGGGAAGTCCATTAGGTTCTAAACATGTTTCCGAACACTGGTGCGCTTCAGCTCCCTTGAATCTAAAGAACTCATGGCAATCCTTGTCATTGAGAATAAATTTAACCAACCAAAAAACTTTGATAAAGTTTTCAGGCTGTCTCCTGAGCCCGACACTGTGACGACAAGATACGGCTTTTAGAATTGTGGTGCAGTTTTAAACACAATCGTTCAGTACATTAGTAAACCATAACTTACATCCCGAGTACTAATGTCACATAACATTATTATACTTGTTTAGTCCTTGATTCTGGATCTCTTTTGTATCTTTCGTATTGTTGTACTGATTCGCAAGCCCGAAATTCACATTAGTTCATTAATTCCAAACTGATTATTCCCTAGAACATTGACTGTACATCTGGACTTCAACCAGTATCACAGCACGCCGTAAAGTGCAAGTGGAATGTGGCCTGCTGTGCCTAGACCAGGTTGATTAATTTCGACACTTCAAAATTATGTGCAAGTATTATTGAATCTAGACCGTTCTTTCCATACTAGAGACCTAAGCAAATGGAGGCTACTTCAAGGATTGGGCTCAGTTGTGAAACCTGTGAAACCTTCGAGGTTGGTTCGCCTTCGAAATGACAAACAGCCGATTTGTCCACATGTGCCCTTTTTCTGAAGTCACTTCATTTAATAAGAACCGAAACAATTCCTTACTAACCGAGTGAAAAAGTTCATCGATTATCGTCATTAAAGTGAATGGTGGCCCCCACTCCAATAGCTGACATGTATGTTGCTTCATACCTAAAGACGTACAATAATAAAGATAATTTACCTGTAACATCGCTGTTACATCATAGCAGCTGTGATAACGTTCTCCATTTTCCAACGCTGAACAGGAAAGCTGTATACAATGAAATATGGCCACTTTTGCCGGGTCCATTGGAGCGTGCAGACTTCTATAATCTCAAAGAAAAGCTGCGTCACGTCGTATTACATCCCAGCTTGCGAAACCTATTGATTCGAATAGAACAATTGACAAGAATGATTCCGAATGACCTCGTGTGGACTAATACCGCAAAAACTGACGGTGCTTCAGCATGCTGACACAACCTTACTTTGTACGTAAAATCGTGACACGTAATCACAAACCGGTACGTGAACGATTCTTACCTCGTGGGAAGCTGTGTAATACGGTATAAGTTACTTTATCTTGATATGTAAACTTTAATTCTGCGTGCTCCATACACGTTGAAAACGTTTACCTCAATGAACTTACTGTTTGAAGCTGAAAATTCAATTCAGAGTTTCAGATCAATTCATGCAAAACATGGCTAAAAATAAAACAACACTCGAATACATTACATGTGAAAAATCGTGCCTGCGACAAGGAAACATGTGAAATAACAGCAAAAACAACACACCAGGCGCCTCTGATTAAGAACTTGGAAGTAGGCTGTTAAGCAAATGCGAAAGTAGGCTGTTAAGCAAATGCGAAAGTAGGCTATCTTCAAGATTTGCCTATGAAAAACGGTCTTGGATGGCACAAAATTATCAAACGTTGGTTCCGCTGGTAAATACAAGTTGATTTTTTTTCAAAAGAAAGAAAACGTAGTCGACATTCAACAGTCACTGTAAACGCACAAGAATAAGCCCGCATGGCTCAAGAAAATTCTAACCCTTAAGAAATAATCAGACTGTTCGGAAAATCAGCACTGTTTTTGAGCAATTAGGTTCCCAAGGCAGATCGAAAAGGGAGTTCCGCTAACTGAGTTGGATTCCGAGCTAGCGAATCAGTAGCGGAGAGAACTTAGAATCTTTTACTGAAAGCCAACTGATAAACTGTCCGAAGTAAGCCGACTAAACGGAAAAGCATAAGGATAACCGGCTAGCAGCGTATGAGTGGGGGTCCGGGTGGAATGAAGGAAGTATCCAGGTACGGATTTACTAACAGTCAAACACGAACAAAGTGGATGCGCACAATTTGGCACGGAAGTAGAAACCCCACTTACTTGGAGGTTGAGAAACTCAATGTTCTCTAGCCTATCCTCCTGGACTTCTTTGAACAGAACTTACGCACAGGTTTCATCACTTGTGTACGACTTTGCGGACGTCCTCCAAAATTCTGCAAACAAACTGTTGACGGTCGGTTTGCTTCACCAAGATCATTTGCGGCGGGTTACTCTTTCAGCGCCTCCGCGGATGCGTCGCGCCAGTCTTCCATCTGAAATCGTATAAACGCCCCCCTTGAGAGTTGATAAATATATCAGGTCCCTGCCACAGACTCTCCAGATTTCACGATTCCACTCCACACCTTCCAGGATCTCAATGATCTCTTCACTTGGCCTTCGTGCCTATGGGGTCAGTCTGGTTCACCTGCCCGCTTTCTTGCTTTCGCTCAATTTCCGCAACGTTTTAAAGTGTTTTCTACCCCCCATCTCTCCCTTCTAGCTCTTCCACAGAAAGGTGCGTAGTCGGCTACAAACCGGCTTCCCGATCAGAAAAGAGATGTGCTTGCTGACAGTACAACAACATTTATTGCCACTACCTATACTGGACCGGATTGAGGTAAGGGGTGTTAACAACGCTGCCGGCAAATTCACTTTCCAAACAACTCTTATAGATGGCCGGCAACCGTCCCAAATGATTATGTTGTTTCCTTCCATGGGACGATTAGTTCGCGTGTGGACGTCATCCCCAACCGTTTCTTACCGAGCAACCGCAAGCAACTCCTGAATTCTACACTATCAGAATATAGCCACTGGCCTTTTAGGATTATCGTCGTTGTCCCGTAATTTGCTGCACTATGGTGGATCACCACCCCGCTGAATATAGTCGCTGGTTGATTTAAAGCCTAGATCCACCATGGAAGGTGTACTGTCATCACCTTAATGTGCTGATTGTCACCAAAATTGCCCAATGACGATAACAAACCGGAACCCTCCTATTTCTGATACAGTGACAGATTTCTTATGGTGGTTTTGCCCCTCACCAATTGGCATAACTTACAAGTCACAACACACTTGATTTTATCACTTCTCATCCATGACCAGGAGGTCATTTACCGAAACTAGTCATACTTGATGTTTTGTGCTCAAGTCACGAGGTAACACCGGCCGTACCACGAACGAATCATCGAACCTCTAAGATAATACGCCACCTTCATTCAGACTCGGTCTACCGGAGCTCTGTCAGAATGTCTTCAGTTCTTTGTTTTCCTTTCGTGTCCCCACTAACTAGCCCCTCCAACAAAGCGCCTGCAACCTTCCGCAGTACGGAGTCCTGTCGTTGTACTTGCGCTAATATCTCTCGGTCCTGTTAGATGACGATGACGTCCATGATCTTCGGGGCTTTTTCGAAAACCAACCGCAGATTCTTTTCATTTTTTGGTAAGCGCTGGATCATGACTTCTGCATTCGGGGTCACCCAAAGCGCAAGGTTTCTGCTGGGGTCTATGATGGCCCTGATCCACCTAGCTGTTTGTAGTCCTAATATGGAACTTTTGTCCCGATGAGAGTCTCCACCGCTTTGAGGCCCAGGCGAACGCTAAACATTTTCCCCCGATGTCTGAACACTTTTCTTCAGCAAAAGCTAAGACAGAGTTGGCATTCTCCATGACCTACAAAACTGCACCGACACTGGCGACCTTTGCGATAGCAAATATCCATTCCACACTTGGCAGGTTGAGGATGAGTTGCTGTTTCGACAGATACGCTTCGTGTACTTCATTCGTCCACCCAAACTGTATATTGTGACGCATAAAGTCCTACAGTAAAAGAGCGATCGGGTTCAAATCTTGCTTGTCCAAGAAACTTTTGTGACGGACGGCCTTGAATTCGGGACTGGGTGGTCCTGGATTCTTTCCGGTTTCTTCGGTACTGGCTTGGCCTATCCATGGCCAACTTTACGGCCAAATGATGTCACCGAATTTCGATGGAGTTGTGTATTGAGGTGTTGGTGGTTGCGGGATTTTGTAGAACACATACTCACATGACTCTTGTTTGAACAATCGTCCTCCTTTCCTCGCGCAATCGTCCTGGTGAGTCCACACCAAAGGGGGGGAGCACTGGACTCGAGTTTTGCTCTTATTGGAGCGCATCAGCAGTGCATACCCAATGGCCGTGCCGGGGTTTAAACTCCGCACATCTGCATGCGAGGCGAGCGTGTTACCACTACTACACCAGCGCACGATGGACTCATCCGGATTTTTACGTCTGAACAGGTGAACATGTTCTTGTTTGAATGATGTGAGCGGAAAGCCCGACGCCTCGAACGACGACCCAGTAACACACTGGCTTCATTGGTCACATACCAGCTTCTCGGATAGGCTTTAACAGGGCTTTAAAATGCACGTTCTGGTTTCTAATCGCTGTGCATGACATTATCTTCTCCATATGAGGAAGCGTCATCCAAGCTCTGGTACAGGAAAGTAAATGGTGTCTCTGACAAGCCAAGCGGCATTCATTTTAATTGATACCGGGTGTCTCCAAACGCAGAAACTGTGTTCTCCCAATTCTTTGGCTTAATGGCTAGTTGCCGGTATTCTGAGAGCAAGCCAAACGCAGTGAAATGTCGGGACTTCTAGGGCGAACAAAAAATCTCTATGAACGAAGGGATGGTTACTATTGGATTTCAGGTTACCTCCTTCAACCACCGAAACTCCACACAAAATCGGCTTTCTATGACGAGAGTCATTTGGCCAAAATCATTCGGAAGACAGAGGATTTTCGTGCTCGATTAATGAACAAAAGCTAATATGGTCTTTCTTACCTGTGAGCAGTTACACGTACTCCTAGGCCACAGGATGTACTGACTTAAAGTTGCAAGATGAAAAGTTCCTGATACGTATTCTATTCACGGAAACTCTTGGGTAACCGTTAAGGCTAACCGCGTTGTACTTTGTCATCAGTTTGTCTTGCGTCATCTCTGCAGTAGATTCTGTATTTCCGGGGAAATCTGTTACCTCAATCGTCTGCTTTACATCAGGACCGATCGAAAACATGTTTACCGCTATGTCTCCTATGAACATTGTATGCAATGACGGTCAGTCTGCTATCAGTCTGTGTCTGCCAACCGCCCGCACTACTGGTGCCCGCTGTTTGCTTTTCCTTTCTGTCCAAGCGACAACACTGTCCAGTTCTTCCCATGTGTCACAACTACCACCTGTATGGTAGCCCGCGTTACTGCAGTAATTGCCAAGCACCGAAGAAGATACGAATACACAAACTCGTTATTATTGACAGATGGTCAATTGCAGCGACACTTGTTCGTCAAATAGCTAGCTATACAATAGTTGCAGAATCTGCAAGTTTGCAAGAGTCCCCAGTTTCTCCCTTTCTTGGGTTAATTGACTCTCTTTTTTCGTAGGTACTCCTCGCTGGCAAGGACTCCTGTCCGGCCAGTGACCACTACGCCACTACGTGTTATGGACTGTGTAGAATCCCCGAAAACCGATTCAACCGCAAGCATTCCCTTCTGTTATTTAGATTTTCGCGCACTCGTTTGACTCCACTGACAAGGACTCACTGTGGAAAGCAAGGCGACCTGATGATAGGCTGCTGGTTTCATTTAACCTCATAAAGCCATGCTAATTTGTAATCCGATGGAGTACGCTTGTCTGTGGGAGGGAATAAAAACACTCGTCGAAAATGCATTAAGGTTACTCATACAATAGAGTGGTCAACCCAGCAGGCAGTCTGTAGGTTTTCAAGCTCTCAGTTATGCCCGAACATTGGAGTTAAAAATCTTCACAAGATGTAAAGAGCACGCAAGTCTTGGTCGTTGGTAAACCACTGAGTGCGAGCCCCATTTAGATATCTGGGTTCATCTATGCATCCGAGTCAGGTAGAGGAAGTAATTGTATTCGTCACTGGTGCAAGAACAGCTTGCCACCAACTTCGGGAAGTACTGTCAGCAAGGGGCAAAATCAGTCTATGTACAAGGCTTTTCGTATTCAGGCTTCCATCTGGATCAGGTACTTAATCGTTTCGAATCGGACATGGGTGTAAACTTGAATTGTTTGACTATTTGACGTCAACAAAGAAGGTTGCTCGTGATGTGTCCAAAGCAAAAGTAATACCGAAGCCTGTAGCCGAGTTATGGCAGGCACCAGGCTGACACTTCCATGGCTGGAACAGCCGCTTCGTGTACCTTTCCTGAAAAATAGTGCGTTGCTTGATTGATCCCATTTGTCTGGAACGCTTCATTGTGCCCAAACAGGTTCAGACAACTTAGCTAAGGCAGAGCGCAGAGTAGCACCGATGGAAGCTCATTCAGCTAGATACCCAGACATAGTAGTGCTCCATCAACTCTCATCATCAACTCATCAACGCCACAAGATCTTTTATCGAGAAATGGTAGGGACCGTTCTGAGATCAAATGACCAGTATTCGTGTACTCGGAAGCATCACGTGCCGAGTTCCCAGCGTCAACTATAGCGGTTTTCATTTCACTCCAGTTACAGTTTAGTGTTTTCTAAACAGGCCTCTTCCAATGATCATATAGTAGTGTGTAACTGGTTTATTCCCCGGTTGCCTGACTGATATGCCTACAGTTGGGCTCTATGAAAGATTAAACACTGAAAGGGATTCGAGGGGAGTTACAAATGGATGGTGAGGAAGGAAAGAAGGCGTCAGTGATAGCTTATTTTCGGTTTTCCGGTTTGCTGTATGCAGAGAATAGGGAGATGTGGCTGGTTTCACCAAGCGACGGCCAGAGTGGCATGAAGGCTGCTTCCCTCTGTGTGATTCGTGGTTTTTTGCTGACTGAGACACTGTTAGGACGCCCAAAGATTGTCAGAAGAATTAGTGTTCAATAAAAGCATTCGCAAGGCACTGATGGTCGGCACAGAACTACCATAATAGCCTAACTTTTAATGGACAGGTTGCTATACTTGTTCCTCTCTAGAGATCACTCCTGTCAGACCTTCATCTGACCTGATAGGAGAGGTCCTGTGGATTCTGCATGGGCATCCTCCAGTATGGGTTGCCGAGGTATACAAACCGCCGTACTACGATAATGTCCAGTCTCTCCGCGATGGGCAGCTAAAGATACGGATCAACACTACCATAAAGCAGGCCCGACGCTTCTGCATACAGTCAGTTTGCTAGGTCCGCCACCGAACCAGTACTGGGTCGCAACCATTTGCTTGGAATCCACCGGACCAAAAAACGGATCAAACGGTGAATCGATGTTACATAACTTGGCATCAAAGATAAGGACTTCGAGAGTACCCATGCTAGAGGCACTCGAATATAATACCTAAGGGAAGCAAACCGGCAATCTACTGCAATCAAAAATAATGGCGTTTAAGCAGAAATTAGAATAAGCAGGTGAGGTCGGAACCGGAATTAAAAAGCCTACACACCTTACGTCATGCAGTAGTTTGAAGACCGAAATCGAATCAAGAATATTTGTAACATGGCAGAAGCCACACTCTCGCTCCCGCACCATCTTTTTTCGTCCCTAAACCCTAACACGACGCACGCAAATTTCACGAACGTCGAACGAACCGCTCACAATCCGCGACTGCTGATCAGAATGATGTGCTGATTATCAGGTACCAGTTGTTAATACAAAAACCACTGAGCTGGATCTGAGGTGATAACTGGACTGCGGAGACAAAAGCTGTTATACGTATACGTACAGCTGGCTCGAAACCGGATTCACAGGTTATAAATGACGTTTTAGATGTTAGTTTAGGTTGCTGATGGAGGAGATAGCTATGGCTATAGCCTTCAGGTTTTGTGGATCACAAATGAGACAATGCGTTTACTAGCTGAACTGCCAGCGGAAATGCAACATAATATGTCCGGAAATTTTCCATTCGAAAAAATGAGTAACCAGTACCAAATGACACGGAATTTGACCAAGTACTACTCATTTTGGGAACGTTTGATACCAAACTCCCATCGGTGAGGCGTGAAGTGACATCGAAACCAGGGAGGCATCATTGAGCGTAAGCAGAAGTTAGCAATACGGTAGATCGGTCACTGATTTCATTGGACACCAAAAATAACAGATTAGTTATTCATTCTTCGACGTAGTTTCAGTCAGCTGACCGGGTTTCCGTGACCGTGTAACGAAGAATCCAGGCAGCGGTGTTCATGGAGGCACGTTTCCCTAGTGTACTACTGAGGACTGGGACAGCTTTCATTTAACATCACTGGGGCTGAATTTCTACGGTAGGCTTAGTGATTCCATAAAGCACGCTTGAGCTACTTCTAAACAAGCGATAAATTCCACCATAGTGTCTAAACTGGACAGGCATCAGCTGGCTTCTAATAAAGCAGATCGTTACATAATTACGTCGGCAGGCCACTTATGGCTGGTTCCTGTCTGGTTCTCCGAGGTAATCGCGCAGCCTGTATGTTCAATCGAATGCTGCTCTGTTGCCGACCAACTCGCTGAGAACATACTCGGCACCTGCCATTTACATGGTTAAAACTTCCACAGACTAACGCGATTATCAACTATGGTCGTTAATCGCTAGACTGAAAAACCGGGGTAAATTTCCAGCCAAATCGGAGTTTTCCAAAGTCGAAAGCTGGTGGATTTGACTTATACAGAATGGCCCATGAACTGCATGGCGAAAACGTCCACCCACATTTTAGAAAGTTGGATCTACCCTAGACTTTATGACGAAATCAGGCTTACACATTCAACATTGGTTGAACTGAGAATAAACTGGCAGTTTTGAGAACACAGCGAAACCACTATTGTGTGAAGTACAGAATGGTGGATTTTAATGTAAAATTAACTAATTTAGCGGAGGTTAACTGTGGGTAACCTGGTCAGCTTACCCATGAGAGTCACAATCAATATGAAATAAACCTCTTGACCGCTCACAAGAAAGCATGTCTTCCCTCGAGTTCCCTATCGTAGCTAAGTTTTACCACAATTTATTGGCTATCATTCACTTTTCGTTCGACAATATAATGACAACACTGGCACAACTAATTGTGACCGTGTATTGTTCGAAGGAGTCTAATTTAATGAAGACCAGCTCCGTGAACACAGTGATAGGAATTTTGCCAGATAACTGGTAAAATAAACACATAATTCTATCCAGAATTGTTGAGTTAGCAGATTCTGAGTTCAAGTTATGAAGATTCTGGATTATCCAGTGGGTTTAAACACTGATAGACCCGACTTGGAATAGAAGATGCATTCGAAATTTGATGGATCACCAGTATTTCCGCCTTAAAACAACGCGATTTGTAATCACAAATACCGAAACAGGGAACACAAGCGATCGAAAGAATAAACGTATAAAATTTGGAGAAAGTCTAGGGGAACTTATCAGAAGGCACTTTGGTGGAACGTTTGAACATGGATTATCACAGGTCAGATTATACTGGACCGGAAAGCTTAGTTGTATCACTGACGTTTACTCGTCAGGACGACAATGGAGGTCTACAAACCCATGTTTTGTAGTTCAGCTGAATCACATTTTGAGCGTATTCAGGAAAATCAACCCCGATAAAATCCATCAGAGTAACATTCAGGCCTTGACTACCAGCGACGCGTTTTTCAGCCTGAATCCATTGCACGAATGCTTTGTTAGCTACCCTGGCCAGGCGACGTACGGATCCGAATGGATGGCGAACAATATAGCCAGCTGTAGGAGTGAGGACACCCTGGAATACATAGAACTGGTTTGGACGTCGAACAAATGTGGGTCTGGATTAAACGAGAAAAAAACATATCTTCACAAACGTGTCCTAGATATTTACAGAGCAAATTTTCAAGGTCAATAACATGGAAGGCATTGTGAGCACGTAAAACTGGTGCCCTTAGTTTGAGTAGCTACGAGCAAGATCAATCTTGGCGCATACCATAGTTCAAATATTCGTATAAACAGCCAAAAGTACGCAAACCTTATCTGAAACAGGCTCTGGTTAACAAGTGTAGCTTTGTTCTAAGATGTGTGTGGAGAAACTACAACGCGAAACGACTTATGAGACCGCAGGCTCCCTAGTTTTCTCTTATATTCGCTTTTGAAGCAGCCAACCCTCAGCGAAATCTGAGGAAAGAGATCTTGAAAAAAATCATTAGAATGTGGGGATTTACTGTAGAACACGATCACCTACTATCTACCCATTGTAACCGAACAATACTATTGGTTATCTTCGGTGATTCAGGCCGGACTGAGTAGATTCCCAAACAATGAATGGCTAGCACCCAAATCGGATTTGCTCGTCAGTAGTGGTCAAACCATTGAACACCTGTACATGGTTAAGGAGCCGGAGGAGGATTGCGCGGAACTGAATGTGGTGCTACATACAAACTTTGTTGTCCATGTAGACCCAATAGAATAAGGTTGGTGGGAGAACGCGCAAGCCGGAAGTCAGCCCAAACTTGGTGGTATGATGCTGTACAAGGGGCTGTAGTACTATTTCGAAACTTGAAGAAACTGACGGCAGATGCCAGTACACGCACAAACGATATCCATATGTTGATAAAATCGACCGACATAATTGCCTGGTTCGGTAAAAGATTATTGGAAATTGCTGTTTATCATTCCTATAATTACCCGTTTGTGTTAGCACACAGCGCAAGTTTCATCCTATTTGCACGGTAGCTTGGATAGAAAGGAAGCTAATCAACGCAAATTATTGCTGATGCATTACTGCATTTCCTAAATAATCCTTCACTAGTGTGCAAACAAGCATCGATTAAATAAAATTCTGAGCCGGATTAGTTTAATCTGTCAGAGCATTTGAGCTTGATAGGGACCGTACTTACTGGGTATCGACCCAGTATCGACCAAATCATAACAGTAGCTTACACACCCGTAGTGTTCTTCAAGATATTGTAACATTTCATCCACATGAATTGTGTTTGGCCACAAAGATAAAATCTGCCATCCGGGCCAAAACTCCTTCGTTCCCACCGAACGCAGACAAGAAAAGAATAATATTTGTTTGCCATCTTTCCATATCTCTTCCAACGTTGGTACAGTCGTATTCCACGGGTATAGGAAGGAACCAATAACCTAAAACGATATATGTTGTAGGTCAGAATCTAGTCGGACATCAGTGGTTAGAGCGAGTAGTGTGACCATGGCACGAGACTTCTGAAATAATACAGAGAAAATACTCTGATTTACAACGGCAAGCCTAATAGGAAAGCCGTAATTCACCATGATCGATAATACCCTGATCCTAGCTTCATTACTATGGACAGGCAAACAGGAATTGGCAAGCAGGGCCAACAACAGTTCTTCAAATACCGGTCGCATTGTGGACATTTGTTTCAGTTAACTTGTCACCCGATATGGATTGCTTAATCTTAAATTGTAGATACGGGAATATTAAGTGTCCAGCTTAACAGTTTAATCGAAGAGAGCAATATTACTGATCTATGGCTACAATAACTACCATATGATCCGTAATTCAACACGTACTTCCAATAGTGGTAGCCGGAACCTGGGGTAGTGTTGGAACTTCGCAGTTTACTGCAGATATTTGTGTTGGGAAAGCCCACACAACTGAATAAATCTTGTATTCTCAGCCTGAAGAATCCCAATGACAGAAATGATATAAACACTCACGCTACAGACGGTCTCCTCAAAAGCCATCACTTCTTGCTGTGTCGCAAAATCGTAGCAGTGATTGCAGTCCAGTAGTACCACTTCTTGAGGGTGCGAACGGAGGAACTCGGCTACAGCTCGCAAATCATCAACAATAGGACATACATATTGGCCATGGACGAGGTAAAATTGTCCTGATGCGCTCTTACCAGGGCGAACGGCAACACGCAAATCCAAATAGCGAATTCCCATTTGGAGCTGCTTCGCCAAGGGGAACGCTTGAGTGATGGTCCAAGGTGGCAACACGCGACCAGCAATGCACTGAGGCAGGTGGCGGACTAGTTTGTAGGCGTCACCGTCGGGTGAAGGGACGGAGTGATGAGTGATGGTAGACGTGAAGGAATCGTGACTGCCTAGGTAAAGGATAAGCAAGTTGGAAATATAACGCTAATTGGTCTATTATTTAATCCTGTCACTGGATTCCCTGAATGAATCTAGTCGCTGTAATCCACATGAAATAGCCCAGTGGTTCTGAGCCATAAAAGTTACGACCTCATACTAATATTAAAGTTTCCAAAGTGTTCTTCACTGCAGTATCTAAAAATACTGTCCAGGCTACGGATCCTCCCGCTGACTTAGAAGAGGCTCCTTAAATGTTTTTTTAAAGAAAATAACGCTAGCAAGGATATATCTCAAATGGATCTGATCTTCCTAAAGATGACACCAGCTAACAATGACTGGTTCTCTCGGGAAGCCCATTCGACGCCATCGAATTTCGTGTAGAACTGGTGCAGATAAAATCATACAAATTGTGATGCCCGCCATCGTAAAAATGGGTAAATCCTATAGGATTAAATGCCAACCATGGGGTCCTCGGTTTTCGATCCCGTAAGACCCAAACAAACTATTGTTGAACCCATTTCCTATAACCGATTACCCTTCTTCCTAAATTGGAAATGGCTGAATCTGTCTATGAAAATACTTGATGAACACAACTAAACCGTTCATTGGAAGACACTTTTATATGAGAAATCCAGCTGTTCCCATCAATCCAGTATTGGAACCCCCTCTCATTAGGCGAGCGTTGAATACTGGAGGGAAAAGAACGACAGACGAGCTACTCCCGAGACGAAGCATAGGTGTGAACAACATTGTATATCCTGGCATAATTATTGAGCTCAGTGCACTACCTACTGTCATCATATTCCATGTGTATGGACATCTAACGAGAGGACTAGGGAAAATCCGACTGATTAGAGTGAAGGTGCAAATACGGAAGATATAGTAGATGATGACAGGACTGAGGCAGTAGCGTAAGGTCATTGAGCCAAAAGTTATTCTTACGATTTGCTTTCGGATGAGGGAAAGCATCAGTCACTTACTGATTAGTGTCCACGAACAGCGAGGGATATCTGTTCACTGTGGCAACTAGTGATTCTCAAGGGTGCAAATGTTACAGCAATCCGCGTACTAGATGTAGCACCTGGGATTAATTATAACTCTTGGAAATTCGTTAGCGGGTGTCACCCATCTTCACCCATCTAGCTCAAATGTTCAGGTCTAGAAGTAAAATGTATTGACCGTTAAAATGTTGGGCAATGCTCCACGGTCTTCTAATTGTACTTTTTCGGGGTACTGCAAAATTAATTCTCCTGTATTATTCCTATCCCCACGTCTAACCCATTGGCAATTGTAATTAAGGAAGACCAACGCACTAGACTACCGCTATCAGACAACTTGAGAGTACGCAAGCACTGACGTAGGAAGGTTCAGAATTACATATGAAAAAGGTTACGCGTCTGAGTGTCACCATTCACGAACCAGTTACCAGGGGGCTGCAGCAAAACGTGTACTTAAATTTGTTACTGTGTGCAATTAACATGGCTACCTGGAATAGCAAGCAAGTTCAGCGGCTGCCTGGCAATTTCGGCAGGAAGACTGGTCATCCATTCGGTTAACGACTCAAACGAATGTAGCTGTGTTTAAAACAAAAAGAACAGAAGTGTGTACAGAACACAGTGATGCCAGTGAGGGGTACGCAATACAACTACACACAGATGCTATCAAACACACTTCTTCAGGCAACCAATCAACATCAGATGGATAAGACAGTGTTGACTTTGGAGAACGGAGTAACTGTGAAGACGAGGAGCTATTGTGTGTCGCTACAGTCTGTTCAAATAATCTTGGTGTAAAGGTATGACCTGAGCTGCCATAGAAATTTCTCATTCGTCCCAAAAGATGTGGTTATTTGCAGACGGCACATGGACGCGGCCAGTTTGGCATGGATTATTTGAAATTACAGATGTTGGAACTCACAGCACATATTGCATTTTGTCGGTCATTTGTCAAGGACTACTAAGAAGATGATTCTTTTCGTGCGCTGGACACATGCTCAGAAACACACTGAAATTCACTAGTTCTTCCCATCTTAAAGCCCATTCAAAAATATATTTTTTGCTTAAGCTACCGTGTGACTTACCGATGCGACCATTGGGGCGTGCACACTGCTTCAATGTTGAAGCTGTTCCACAAGCTAGCGAAGGAATCCGTTTTCGCCTCGTCTCCATGTTTTGTTTGAATTGATTCCCCACTACTTCCAGGGCAAAATCTTTATTTGCACATCAACCAACGTTATTTAGCCTGATGAAATCCACCGTCTCTTTCACTTGCGCGTCAACACATGCGCTCAAATGGGCCAATAGACCCTGCCTCATCAGCACCTTCAGGCACTTGAGAAATTACGAAAAGAGCACTTAGATAACATGACAAAACACGTGATGAGCCTGCTAGACAAGGAGCTCATATGTGAATTAGTTCGGTAGGACTGTGCTTCTTCGGTTTAAGAAGACTTTCCTATATGGACGTAATACACTACTCATAACGTTGCTGAAAATTCTTCGACAGCCCATGACCTATCATTGTCGACTTAGGAGAAACACCGACGACTACGCCTGGATGCCCAAAACGTACGCTGACTAATTAAAAATAATACACATACCAAAAAGAAAATTTACGTAAGACTGCGCGAAGCTCATGAGTTGCTTATACACTCATCTGCGTACCAATTTGGTTTTGACAGGAGATTCATCAGGAACCCAGCTGAATCGCCCGTTTATGATGTTTGTTTATGATGCTTTGAACATCATAAACTAGAGATACAGCTAGGCCCCAGGTTAGTCTCCGATCAAAACTAAATTGGCATGCAGATAATTGTATAAGTCAAAATTCGTGCAATTGAGGTTCGAGTAGATCATAAGGTTGACGGAAACTGGGTGACTGCGGCTATCTGATGAGCCTCAAGAAGGGTGAAACCGGTAGTGGGTTGTCGAAGAGTTTTCAGCAACCTTATGAGTAGGTTCTTAAGTCTACGTCATCTTCAGTATGCACATTGAATGCAAATGTTCATAAGGGGGATTATGGTAGGATGTAGTGCGAGATTCTGCATGATCCCTTATGTGGAGGCGAGTGGAAGTAAATACATCAATTCGGATACTTGACTCATCCAGCCCGATTGCGTTGAGTACATTTGTGAAGGTTGTCTCCATACAGAAATTGAGCGGTCCGTCCAGTGTTTGCCCACTACATCAATTTCAGAATCGAATATTCTGCATTGTGAGTGCACTAATCTTAATCATTGTTAAATGGTTTTGTTCAGTTGCAGCATATCCATCCTGTTCCACTCCCTCTAAAAATACACTAGTACCCTGAAACAAGAAAAAAACACAGTTGGCGGGTGCTTCATTAATGTTTAGGACCTAGCTAAGAGAAACCAATTTTGACAACTCCTTTCACTTTACCCTCATCTAAAAGGACTAGTTCAGACTCAGTGTGTCTTAAGGTCTTCGGAGACTTTAATGATAAACTTGACTGTATTAGTGTTAGTCAGAAACACACTAGGTACCGAAACAAAGAAGCCCAGAACATGGTCCTGCATGCTGGTCTCTACCGGCAAACGCACAGTGTGGTCCCTGCTTTGAGTTCTTGGGTGATTTCTCAAAAGTTGTGAGTTTTAAGCCGAATCCCAGGGAATCGTACCAAAGTGGTCCTGGCAGGGAGATTACTCTTAGAGAGGAAACACTGTAACCACTGGATAATTCGAGGATATGATTGGCTAGTCTGCCAAAAGTGATCGGTGAGTGCAGTACCATTGCGTACAGTGTAACATACAAGAAATATAATATGTGAAGCGGATAGCCTTCAGCAAGGACCTTACACGCTTCCTTCCACTGCATGGGTCACCGGAATATAAGTAAGGATTTTAATAACCTCAGCTTCAGGGGCCGATCAGGTCAGTATTACATTTGACTGAAAGAAATACATCAACGTTCCTTTTATTCAGGCCAAATAAATACTTATCCGATAGCTGTCGTCCTATCCAGATTCCTCTTGCTCGTAAGAAACGTAAATAATAACTGTCAAAATAGTTATGGGGTGACTAGTGCCACCCAATCCAAGTGATATTCAGGCAATTTTGCACACTTAAATGATGTTAGTGTCTATCATGACCATTTCTTGATTCTTACGGTAGTTGTGTAAGGGAGAGGGATTCTTTGAAATTTGGTTTGGGTGGGATTCCTAGTCCACCTTTGCTAGTGATACTACGTTTATTGACAATCCCACACCGTCACGTCTCAACTCCCCTTATCTGAGACGCTCTCCATACGCCGGATAGTTCCACACTCGATTCTATTCACGCTGTGATGCTTGCTGATTTCCACCGCCTCGGCTATCAGCCGCTGTGGTGTGAATCGCATTCCCCGTCTTAAAACTTCCACATTCTCCAGATCTATTCTACGTCCTGTGTCTAACGGATGATGAGTCTTTGACCAGCGCTTGGTACTCACCCGAATTCCTTGGTGGTTTGTTTATCCTCCTCTTACGCTCACTAATTCGGGTGTGCAGTCCCCTGGCTGTTTGTCCTATGTAAACCTTAGTGCAAGTGTTGTATTTAATTTCATACATACATTCCCTATTCCTTTCGACCGGGGGATAGCTCGATTGCACCAAAACTGAGCGTAGCGTTTTCTCCTTCTGGAACGCTACTCGAGTGTTGGCTATGTTCAGCAGTCTTCGAATAACCTCCGGTGTTCCTCTTTTATATGAAATGACTGCGGTGTCAATCCATTCCTTACTGGGTCCAGATACCGGAGCCAATGTCCTCCCTAACTGCCGCCTAATCACACTCACTGAGTATCTTATTTGAAGTCTGTTAGTAATCTTGATTTGAGCTGCTGTTTGGTCCACCTCTTTTGTGACTCTGGGTCGAATAAACAATGACGAGATAGCACTGCTGACACGGACTTGGATGTGCTGATGAGTGGTTTAAAACGTTCCTTGTGTCTGTTTGCTTCTGTTGGATATTAATTTTCTGTCATTCTTATGTGTCCCTACAGTCCAGGGAAATTAGTGTGCCCGAGGTGTACTCCATCTCCATGCTAAAACTGAAATGAGGATTCAAACTATTGAGATAGCCGTGTTGATCTCATCACGTTTGATTGCAACAAAGGTGTCGTTAACATAACGCCAAAGAACTCTCGAAGGACGGTGATATCCGGTCAAGGTCATTTGTTCAAAATCCTGCAAATAAATTTTAGCTAAAACTGGAGATTTTGGAGATCTCATTGCAAGACCTTGTTCGTGTGAGTAAACAGCTGTGTCAAAAACAAACTGGTCAATATTCAAGCAAACTCTTATGCCCTCAACTATTTCATCCATCGAAAGCTGTGTCCGTTTCTTAAGTGTCCTGTCTGCCAGTAACAACCTCTTGGTTACCTCCAAAGCACCCATCCTGGGGATGTTTGTGTACACTGAGGTGACGTGAAAACTCACGAGGACTTCGTCAATCTCTAAAGGAAATCCTGCGACTTTATTCGCAAAGTCGTACGAATTCCTAATGAAAGTGCTTGATTTACCCGTAAGTGGTCATATGATACTAGCTAAGACTGTCTAGCTCATGTGGTGGCAAGCCTATACCATCCACCATTGGTCTTATTGGAGCACCTGCTTCATGGATTTTCGGCAGTCCGTAGAGTTGTGATTAAGTCGTACTTTTTGGGTACAACCGATGCCACTTACCTTACCTGGTTTATTATGGACTTTAAATATCTACCAACTTCAACCTTACTCTTATTCATTATTGAAATAGTAGGGCCACTGGTAATTTGTCGGTCGGGTCTATCGGCGAGTTGCTCCTTGAACTTTTGAAGATAGTCGCTCTTGTTAATTACTACTGCGGCTTTATCTGTATCTGCCTTCTTAATGCCAAAACTATCCACCTGTTTCAGTGTGTTCATCGCTCTCCGCTCCGATGGTGCAGCATTCGGTGATCCCGGTTTTTGGGAATTTATGACCATGACCAATTGTACCCGTAGCTTTTCAGCTTCCGCTGAAATACGTTTTTGAAATACCGATTCGACAATTAGCATTATTTCCTTCGCCCTTACTACTTTTTTGCTCACAGTGAAGTGTAGTTCCGTTTCGAACAGACAACGCTCGTCCTTACTCACTGGATGTTTTCATTTTTTCTTTGACTGAGCTACGGAAAGCAATTGTTCGAACGTACTTATCTGTCTATCCTTGCGTCGCCACCCTATCATGCTTTTCACCAGCACTGAGACACATGAGCTGAGCTTCTTCATGGAGTGCAGCCCGTAGTAAAGAGGGCACATAACCGGTGAGGAATGAGAACAGTGTATTTACGAACATCTTCCGAAGTGATCAGGTGTTTTTCAACTGTACTAATGATATCGATAAAAGTACTGTACAAAAGACACGCTTGTTTGCAAGGAATAAATGTTAGGCACAAAATGTTCCCACAATCCACCCTTTCGCCACATTCTTACACTCAGTAAGTGGTTGCAACAATTACACTGCATACAAAGAACTTGTAAACCGGAGTAAAAGCTCGTATACAGCCGGGAATAATATGTAAAGGTTGACGTAACACGCTGGAATGCACTTAAGCAGTAGAATGACTCACCGGTAATTTTTCACCCATATTCCGATTGGTCTTACAACAAAGTGCAGTTCACGTGGATACCATGAGCAAATCCACCTCTGAATATCACCTCAAACAACTAGGTGCATCGTTAGTGAAAAACGCCGAACGGGTTTTTCGCAGAGCAACAGAGTGAAATTAGTCATCGTAATGTGAAACCAGTGTGCAAGCCTGTCTCGTTTCCCGCTGTCTGTACCCTAGCAACGACCTTGGAATAATGTCTCGCTAAAGCACACTGCCTGTCTGTTTTAGAAAGTGGACCAATAGGAGGCCATCGGATTGACGGAAGTCGACGCATTACTTGGCACCAAAACTACCTAATCTGCTGAGGAATCGACCAGTTTCACAGTAGCGGAAGTTTCGCCTTCACAAATGGGACTACAGAGCAAGCCAACCTGACACAAGCTGGAACGTGACAAATGGAAAGTGACGTCACTGCCCTTGGTTGCCCGTAGTTCAGGAGGCTCCGCATAGAGATGCAGAGTCGTAATGTGTGGCTAATTTCAACTTGTTAAGGTAACCATCCCAATGGTAAGCACACTTATATGGAAAGATTTACGGGTCAGTTTTGAGTAATCTCCTGGTATTTATCATACTGTGTTTTATTTAGACTCTGTGCGACAGAGCCATGAAGCGAATACTGTAAGTGGACTAAGTACTATCAAGTTTAGAACTTTTATATCCGTATGAACTCAAAGCGGTTAGCGAGAGCGGTAACAACTAAGACAGCAAAGTAAACGACCCACGAAAGGAGGATAACGCACGAAATTGCTGCTTCACTAATTGGAACACTTTGGGAATGGCAATCTAAGGTGGGTTGATTGTGTTCATATCTGAGCATAAAGCACGAAGCCTTAGTTTGTACTTCGACCACAAGTGGTCACTGGTCTTTGTTCACACATTTCTGTAATCCAGGATCATGAGGGCTATCACTATCACCTGTAACCCAGATTGAGTCATCCAGTATCAAGCATGCATAACGCTGGAAGATGCGTTTTCCTGTGGCGTTCATGGGATATTTATCCGGATATTCTTTTTTAACCGACTTTGGCTGAAGCACCCTAATAGCACTAATTGGAGAAACAGGTCTCCTTAGAATGCCTGTCTACTGGATACACCTAAAAGTCCACTGAACCGTGTTCTCGAAGCATATCACCGTCAGACTGAACTACCGATAAACCCAGAAAGCGGATTCGCATGTTGAAGAAAGCTGTGATCATAGAACCAAAGATATACGACCAACGGTAACACGGTACAACGGTCGGCCTAACGAATAGAGCGTCAACCTCAGAATAAACGTTTGGGTTGGAGTTTCCACTATGAGCTCAGCCTAGCTATTAGTTCGGATTGTGTGGAACACTAGATGGTTTCATTTCGAAACCATTGGGGTGAAAAACACGGCAAGGAATAGCGTATGTACGAACGATGTATTACCTCACTTAGTGCATGTCGCTCGCAGACGAATAGCCTGCATCCGAAGCAGGTTAATCAGTTGACCCAAGGACGTCAACACACGGTAGTTTTCCTTCACAAAGTTGGTCCCCGGGGATAGTCAGAGAGTTCTCAGTTGGATGAGTAGGCACTCTTGAGGGGATCGATTACACTGACGGTATAAATGCTTATTGATACACACATGATAGTCCCATATGATCGCAGAATTCAATACTGTTAACGGTGACGCAATTTGTGGTTACGATACTAGCCTCCACTAAAAAGACCACATCTGTCATCTCCTAACAGCACCACAGCCGTAAGGCCTATTCCCGGTGAGGATAACGTCCCACAAGCTACCAAAAGGGGCACCGTAGAATCGCGTTTACTCCACACCTAACAACTGATTTCTGCCTGTTAATTTCCCGTCCAAGAACAGTCCATTTCGTAAAACTAGCTCACACAGTGGGAAATTGCAGTACGCCCTCATGGACGTAAATCTACAACCCATCTCCTTTTCACATGACTATACAACCATTCAAGCTTGACCGAATTGTTAAGGAGTTGGCGTGATACGTTGTAACGCACCCTAGAAACCAAGCCCATCTCCATGCTTCCATTGATTTTGTGAAGCTCTCACTGCCTCAGTGTCTTACTATGTGGAATTATGACATTTGAAAAAAGTCATCATTTTAGCACGTTCAGGTTAACTTTCGGTTGGGTCACCTGGTACTAGTGCTCTGTGCACGTATAGAACGTCGAATGAATCTTCTTCCGGGTACTCGCAGACGAAATTCAACACTGATCCAATAAAGTGGGGTTCCAATGGCTCAAAACACCGACCGTCTGTTTCGGACGTCCCACTCCTACAACAAACAGAAATATATTCAGGCCATTACAGATGTAATTAACTTACTACACTATTCGACTTTAAAAACTATCTAAGCCTGTTTGGTTAAGTCATTTTTTGGTGTATGATAGCCAAGGCATCGATTCTGGCTACAGATGTTGCCAAAAACCTGAATGTCAGTTCGTTTAACGCTAGACTCAGCTGAAAATTCACCATCCTATTCGCAGCAGAGTGGTTAGTTAATTGCAAACAGGATATCGCCGGAATCAAAACGGTAAAGTAACGGGGCCAATCACATTTTGGGAAACATTGATAACTACTCAATTCTAGTTATTTTGGGAGTTACTAGGCGCGCACTAGGACAAGACCGTCATTTTTTCGATACACTTTTACCGTTCCGATAGACAGTAAATACTGCCCAGCTCAGCGAACAAACCAGAGAGCCAGTAACATTTGATTGCAAGTGAAGTTGTCCACCCACAGATTCAAATAACTACGGAAACTGACCGGACAGCGAAGAAAACAGTTTTTATTACTGAATATGGTGGGGAACTAACTAGAGTAATTGCCAACCCAACGTGTAACGGGATATGACGTTCCAGTCTGACGAAATGTATGTGTCAGCGTCCGCCGGCTGAAGCCAGATATGGTAGCTAGGGGAAATAGAATTAGCTCCATATCAATCGTCGCTAGCCCAGCAGACTACTGAAGACCAACACGATCGTTCGAATATTCGGAAGTTTCTTTTTGTTCGGTGGCTGCCTAAATAGGCACTAGACAGGCCAGTCTGGTGGATTCTTACCCACCTTGGGAACTGATAGCTTACCGTCATGCCAGTCACGATACCGTTGGCCTAAGCTTCGAAGTGCTCTACACCGCTTCTCAGTACTAATCTGGTTAGTAGACAGAACAGAGAACAGCACGTTTCGGATTCGCTGGCTCCTGGTTCTGTTATAAAATTGACGATACGTTCCACAAGCAAGTCAGTAACTCAAGAGTGACCTGAAGAGACGTGCCCAAGTAGCCCATTGTGGAATTTACGCAAGATCTCTCTCAAAAAGCGTAAAAGTGTTAGGTCATCAGCGAATACTTGCTAATGCCTAAATGGAAAAAAGCTGTTCGGACCTTGCCGCTGATCGCGATGAATGGCCAAAGGCGGTTGGGGATATTCTTGAAACAGACTCATTTCACCTCGGAAGAAAGTGGTCGTAAAGTGAGCAAGCAATCCCACATCCTCCTGAGCTATCCCCACTGTAGGTACTGCATTCTGTTATGTAAGGCTCAGTAATTTGTACACTTTAACCCATAAAAAAGTGGTGCCACAGGAAAACGCTAACAGGCGTGGACCGCCTGAAAAAGGATACGCACACCCAGCTGCACATGTGTATTCCTCGTTTTGGGGGTGAAATCTTTTCTGATTGCAATCTTCTTCACTGAAACAAACGCCAAAACCTAATGGTTTGTGGAAAGGCCGATTTAGTTCTGAGCATGAAACGACACAAGCGATACGCCCTACGTTATTAACTCAGATTCGCTGACCGACGATCGAGTGAAAGGGTTGACGTTAACGGCCCTGCTGACACTGTGGCGCCACATCGGCGAGATTTAGTATATAAGTGTGCATAAAATACGCACAAGGTGCAGAAGAATGCGCTCGAGCTTGGAACTCCGTGAGGTATACTTGAATGGCAAGTATACAGGATTGCAGACCGCAACCAATTCAGTGGTTGATAAGGTAGAAATGAAAAAAATTCCCTCAAAATGCCATCCAATGTCACAAAGTGCTTAATGGGGTTGCGATGCGAAATGGCCAGGATAACGTTTCCCGAAGAGACGGCACCAAGGAGTGGTCCTGTAATTTTGTCGCTTCCATTTTTCATCTACAGTTTCCTGCCAAATTCTGAGTTTGATTTCCAATGGGATCTCTCAGTTACAGTGCGGTTATGACGTAAACAACGGGTGGTTCACAGCACGTAAGGTTCACAAAACCAAGTGTCTTGAGGTGGCAACTTATACAAGGATAGCTTAGGCATTTAAATGCTCCAGATATAATCGAGTCGCCATTACGCGGTAAACTTCCTCGCAGGATACCTGTGATGGATGGAACTAAATTCACATCACGCGAAAGTATTTTATTTTAGCACGATTAAGTCAGAAGGTTTGCGCGTACGGAAAATTCAGAAAAGTCATTTAGGCCATATCACAGTTGTCAATGGAGATCCTTGAAAAGTTTGGCATCGCAGAATTTTTTGCCCAGGTTTTGTAATTCAAATATATCACATTCTGGGCGTAGTCTGGAAACTCAGTCACAACATAGTCCATCAGAGTGATATTAAGCCCATGCAGACCAGCTAGTCGGTCCGGAGCTTGGATCCATCGAGTGAACTCCGCACCAGCCCGTTTTGCCAGCTGTCGCAGAGAGCCAGTAAGATTACGAAGAATGTAGTCTGGTGTGGGAGTGAGAACACCTTGATAAACGTAGAAGTTGTTCGGGTTTCGAACGAACCGTGGTCTGAAATTACGATGAAACAAGCAGGTTTTAAACTCAGCATCAACGGAAACATACTGCACAACTACATTCGAGTTTCCACCCACACGTCCCAAAAACAGTCACAGTATTCTCGATCGGCTCAGAAGAAAAAAAACAAGAAAAACGAAACCCGACCCTCAATAGCACAGGTGGTGTGAGCACATTTTAGCCCTGAGTTTGAAGATGAACTGGACAACCAGTAGCGAATTGGCGTCGGTATTGTGTCGGAGTCGGAACTGGAGGACCAAGATATCAGAATTGGTAAAGTTCGGAGACACAGCATTCAAAACTTGTAAAACAGGGTCACAAAAGATATAGTTGAGTTCATCGGGTAGAGTCACAATCGTCACCACTAACAAGGTCCGTCACGTGGCCCTAGACACTGCAACCTTAGGACCGCGCACCTGCGAACTCACTTGTGCGGCTTGTGAGTTGTTACAGCTGCAGCTGTTGCAGCTTGAATACTTCGGGTGATGAATAGAGAAATTCAGGTTTTAGCGGTTCAATTTCGCATTTGTTTCAAGTTGAATTCTACTGGCAGAAAAAGAAACGCTAGTAAGACTATAATAATAAATAACAATAATCGTTCAGCTATAACACCTTTTCGGTGCCTAGCTGCCATGCCACCCAAAGGAAGCACGAGGGCTGGGATACTGCCAGGTTGCCCAAGCCTAGATAGGGGAAGTCGAGAGGCAGAGATCGGGTTCGAACCACGGACCTCCCGGTTAGTAAATTCGCGCTCTAACCACATGAGCCATCTCGCTAGTAAGACTATGCAAGTTCACAAACCTGTACGAAGTTTGCACGGTAACCACAAATTTCATAGTAAAAGCTTGGAAAACAAAGGCTTCAAAACTGAAGTAAATGGGATAGGTCGTGCGGGATAGTACCATTTCAAACACTTTTGGAGAGCAGTGCACGGGTGACGAACGAATGGACGCACAAATCCATTTAAAAAAACTGATGCGTCGCAGTGACGTCACGTAAATTTCCAATTCGACACATGATAGCGGGTAATTCGATGAACACTGAGACAGTTAAGAATCCCGAACTCGAGCACAAAGCACAGCTAATTGCAAAACTGCTATGATGTAGTCGGGGCTGAAACGAAACTTGTGTAGGAAAGGTGAGTTGTCAAGTTGAAGATCAGTAACGCTATGTAGAATGAGTTTAAATATGCTGATGAGCAGTCGGCCACAATGGATGGAAGGTTCAAGACTCAAGGAAAGAATGCAGGTTCTAGGTCTGCACAGGACTCAAGAGAAGCACACTGCTGTTCGCTCTCAATGGTTGGACCGTATTCATTGGCGGTGTAGGTTGACTAACTTGAAAAGTAGGATGTTGTTGGTCCTGAAAAGAGCTATTATCGCTACTTGCCTAGATATACGATAATCCGATTCGACATAGTAACCAGTCAAGTGGAGCTAGAGGGCAGTACCAACCACCTATATACACCCCAAAACATATATCTACAAAAAGCAGAAAGCGAATCGCTGACACTTGGCAATTTAATACCGCATTGATTGGTCCGTAAATTGTCACATCATGCGCAACTTCCTCTGTGTGGCAGTCACGCCCCAAGTTTTGATAGTCTGGATAGATAGATAAGGTTTCATACTAGGATGGATAAGATACAAGTTCACGTCGGAGACAATCACGATTACACCAACCCTCATGTTTGTTCCTAACCTTGCCTCGTGGATTGGCAGTGGAGCACGCAAACACGCACGGCTATCAGGAAGCAAGGTGTGCGAAGCAAATGTTGAATGTCACCTGCTGTTCTTATCCTCCCACCTTATTGCTGTGATCTGAAGGATCTTATCCAACCGAGGAACATCAGCTGTATAATTTGGCAGTCCAGTCGTACGGCAGGCCTATCGCAAAATTCTGTCACCCTGCGGTGACGGGCTCCTATCCACAGGGTGTTGCACATGGTGAACACTACTTACCGTGCGTGCTCCCACTCTCACCTTCCCATTATGACGTCATATTAATCTAACGTCTATGGACATGACCACCATAGGGATATGACTGGATATGCGTTTGGTTGCACGGCAAAACAGCCTGAATCGTGTGCTTGCATGACTGTGAAGCACCAGACTGACTAGTTTTTACATTCGCATCTAGGTAGTGATGGACCACGTCTTTTACACGTATTCCTAATTAGGCAGTCGAAGTCCCTGTCCAACTTTATTTGATTGATTGTTTACTCTGCTAACACGGACCAACTAATGTTTCGCTAGACAATCCTAACTCGCTGTAATCATAGCATACATTGGCATGACTGGTTACTGTAATTACAAACCAGGATATAAATAATCCTGAAGAGGGCTAAACCAAGAAGTCACTTCGATAGTCGTTTGGTATCAGTAGTACCGTATGTGTGGCCGCACTCGGGACTGAGGCTCTCTTATCTAGTCCCTTCCAGTTAGACATCAATGTGGAAGCGCTGTTGTTAATTGCATCATCTACATGGTAAGTACAGGGGCCACAGTCGGGATTCGATTCGTTTGCATTGTGTCTTACGAGTGGATGAAAAATACACACTGAAACTAAAACATTAGGGTCTGTTCGTGCGAGCGAAGCTACCCAGTGAAAAGCTACACGATTTGGTTTTCAATGATGATCCATGGTTTACCTCTCTCAAAAGGTTGATGAAGACTGTTGAACACTCCACTACCGGCATCGCTCCTCCTGGGACTCATCAGATAGGCCTGGTCACCAAAGTTCTACCAATGTTACTTGGTACCTGACGCGATTACATTCAGTTTTACTTCCGTTACTTTCGCAGACAACTCTGTACTGACCCAACACTACCTATCAGGTTCCTGAAAATTGTCTGACAGCCCACTACCGGTTTTGCCTTTCTTGGAGCTCATCAGGTAGGTGTAGTTCCTGAAATCCTATCAATCTTGGTTTCTAAGTCGACAATAAATTGCACGTAGGTAGAGCTACGCTCATTTGCAAACTGACGTGGTGCTAAAGTGAGAATCAACGGAATATCAGCTGAGTTTCTCGTTTATAATAATCTTCAGCTGAATGTATTGCATAAAAACCGCCTCATGCTTCAGTTGGTAAGACGTATGACTATTTTCCTTCATCCAACACTACCTATAAGAATGATTCATCTGATATCCTCTTGAATCTCCCATCAGCACCAGGTTAAGTTGCAAATAACTCTATAAATCCTTGATATCTTTACTTCTCTATTAGAGACGTGCGGTCGGAAGTGTCCTCCAGGTGATAGAGATTTCACGAAGAGTGCGCGTTTGGGATGCGCCATCTTCAGGGGGTACCATATATATATATAGATGTATGACCTTGAATATCCTCGTATGCTGGTGTTAGGCTCGCCCACTGCACAATAAAAGGCAAACATCAGACAGTTCTATGAGAACTGCATGGGGACTTTGTGATTCAGCTAACGAATGGGTAGTCGCAGTTGCAGGATGAGGAAATCTCGCCGTCACGCGGAGCTGTACTTTGGTAACGAATTCAACTATCCTGACTTATCGCAAGGTGCAGTCGAGTTTGCATAAAGCAGACAGGTTATACTGATGGTCACAAAGCTTCTCAAACGAGTAATTGAAGATTAGTGTTGCACGAACTAGTATGTCGGAAATAATGCAGTTTGCCAAGAAATGTGAAATTGGTTGAAGGTCGTGATTCTCTAGAGCAAAACTTCGTTGCTTGGAAGCTTCCACTTTTCAGGAGTGCCCCACTGGTTCCCAACGGGGACAATTCGGAGAACATGAAAGGCTTTCACTGGAGTGCTTTTCGCTAGTGTGCTGTGTAAATGACTGAGAGTGAATGATATCTCGCCGTTTATTCAGTTGAAAATAGAACGTATTATATACAATTAACATATTAACTCATTTCCGATAACGGAAAATCTATGAAAGCTGTCCGTTGTGAATAGGATACGGAGTGAAAGACCGTGGTTGGCAAAACTGCGGAGAAGATTTGTACAGCTTGCTATGGGCACTGTTATTGATTGATTCTCGACGCCATTAAAGTACACCCCAGACAAAATCAAACACAGGGAAAACATTCGTAACAGATAGGAAGATGAATTTTCTCTATAATTCGTAGGAAAAGATCACAATTATTTTAATACTTAATGCATCAGTGAAGCCTGCAGTTACCAGTGAACGCGTGACTTGAAAGGAGATAATGATGAGAAATCAGCTGTGTAGTACTGCAATACAAGGAAAAGGTGACCGCGTTGATTCGGATTGCGAATCAGAGCAGAGTATTCACAGCACTTAGGAAGACGCTGCCTCGACCAGTTGCTTTGAGAAGTGGTCCGGATCATTTCTTGGGTTGCCTTCTAAGTAACCGGGCGGAAGGATCCTTGCTTGATTGGATACCCATTGATAATCGCCTTTGTGTGGTCCGTCTGACAACGTCCGTGAAAGAGTCTCACTAGCAGGTATTTGGTCACTTTCTGTGTCCTTTCTACTTCCGCTGACACCGACTGTAGTTCCGACACCACCAAAGACAACTTTTGTGATGCGTCGATACCTTCTTAGGGCGGGCTAAAAGCTCAGATATCGTTGTGGTCGCCAGGGGGATCTGAGTGCAAAAGCAGGTAGTCTTAGCGCATCTCAGACTCAATTGGGTGATCGACTTGGATTGGACTCGGTAAGCACAAACACTGGTGAACGGACGCTACAGACTTGTGCTGACCGCGAACCGCTTTTACGCAGTACTAACTTCCGAAATAACCGAAGTCGTATGGCCAAATGGTGTCCTCCATTACCTCCGCGGTGTCAACCGCGAACCTAAAATGAAAACATCGTTACAGTTACTGATGGTGCGGATCAATAACTGGATGACACATTTGTGTCCCACCGGAGAGGCCTCTCTCTTCGTTTTCCAGAGCAGAGTAAGGTGCGGACAAGTGGCTTAGCAACTGAGAGGCTGGCAGGTCCAAAAGTTAGACGAATCTTCTGGACTCTCTTCCAACCGCTCCACCGTCGTATGTGGATACGTACTGGGAAGAAAGAGCCACCCCTTTGCGTAGTGCTGCAAGGCTCTACCAGGTCAACTCAATCACTGGATATCAGAAAGCGTAGTGGCACTGCTTGAATCTCGGGGAAATGTTACCACCGATCCAAAACAGGATTCAGCCCGACGGACTAAACAGCATTCAACAAGACGTCAAGTGAAAGTGAGCGTGCGCGTCGACCGTGAAACCCAGTATACACAGAAGGCCGAGGAAATGGAATAGATCCAGAGAGCCTGGAATGAGCGAAAATTTCAGATGACCGGGGCGACGCACCCCTGGAAACCCCCTGTGAGCGAAACCATCAAAAAGCTTCCGTACACAAAGTGCTGTCCATCAATGATGTCCACTATTTTCATTCCTATTTACTTTCGTGATCGATGAGATGAGACGAATACTGGAAGGTCTTCAAAATCCTGGCTGCTGACGAAAGCCTTGTCGATCCGAAATACGCAGGTGACTTCATTTCAACCTTTGAAGATGAGTTAAAGGCACAGGTGTTTTTGGATGAACTGACCGAAGTCATCTTGTCCTTTGGCATGCGCTTTGCGCTCACGAAGTGTAAGGTCATGCTTCTGAACACACATTCACTGAACACGCCAAGTCACGGTTCTTAGTGATGTTGATATTTCTTAGTAATATATCGTATTTTTTATCAACAGGTAACCTGATTTCGACATTGCCAATGAAACAACTGACGATCGCTTTTGCGGGTGTCGTGAAATACCTGAGAGATTCGCAAAAAATAATGATCTCCGAAATAACCACCCCAGAATAGCCACAGACACAAAATGTGTACCCTGATACGTACATGTCTAATGTATGAAACATGTATTTTCCTTCTACATAAAAGCCGCCCTTAGCCATAATTCCTACATACTACACTTACTGCTACTACATACTACTACATACTACTACCACATACATACTACTACTACATACTACACTACTACTACACTACATACTACACTACACTTAGATGCATTGAGTTAGATAACTTCATCTTCCAACAGACTAGCCAACGCCTACCAAAATTCAGGTCGGACTTTGCAACGAGTGGAGAAGAGTTCGCAAAAAATCATAGAGAAGCAGCACCTACCCGTAGTGTTCGTCGAGGAACTGAAGCATTTCCTCCACGTGAACGGTATTGGGCCACAATGAAACCATACGTCGTCCAGGCCAAAATTTCCCACTCCCAATGGAGTGCAAGCAAGAGAAACACAAAACCTGTTTTCCAGATTTCCACAAATCCTCCAAGGTGGGTACGGTGTCTTGAACAGGATAAAGGTATTGGCCAAGAACCTGAATTGGAAGATAAAATGAGCTGGGGTTTCGAGTGAAGAGGCTTCAACTTTCACTTGACGTGCTTCTGAAGAAAAATAACAATTGATGCAATTATCCATAAGTTCAGTCCAATATTTCAGGGAGCCTCACAGAACACAATTTCCGAAATTCCACAAAGTTGAGACTGAGTCGTCTTACGACCCTGATGCGGAAATGTTCAAAAGGACATTATTGCTCTTGTAGCAAATATCGGAAACTTAGAACTGAAAGAATAGGTTGCTTAAATACAAGCTGATTCGTGCGTTAGATCTGTAACCGGACAGAATCAGCATTGAGAAGATAGTAACAACGGAAGCGAACTGTATCAATCAGCCTTCATTCTGCTTCGGTCTAGGTAAAGTTTGACGGGTCCTGACAAAGACGAAAGTATGGATAGGATATGAAGTGTTAGAGAGACCGAAACAAAGTCAGTCCCGCCCACTCAAGGTAAGTTGCATTTGGTAGAAACATTCGATGCTAACGAAGAGGAGTTGGTTACAACCAATGTTTTTTATCGGCAAAGAAACTGGCATATCGGTAATCAAATCACTTACATCAAGTATGGCAGCCTCAAAAGCCGTCAAGTGCTTATCTGTATCGAATTCGTAGCAGTGGTTGCAATCCAATAAAAGTATTTCTTGCGGATGTTCACGCAGGAACTCAGCCACTTCTCGCAGTGCATTCACCATGGGACAAATATACTGACCATGGACGATGTAGAATACATCATCTTCATTCCTAACAGAACGCACAGCAACACGCAAGTCTAAGTAGCGAATCCCGGCACGGAGCTGATCAATCGTGTTCAATCCTTGGGTGGTGGTCCATGGACGTAGCATTGGACCAGCGATGTTCTGAGGCAAGTTACGTACCAGACTGTAAACATCGCAATCGGGTGAGGGTATGGAGTCATTGGTGATAGCAGAGGTGAACGAGTCATGGCTACCTAGATGAGGTGAGATAAGGATAGATGAATATTTGTGTTTTCTTAAATATGGTCTTCAAGTCATATGAAATTGTTCCCTAAAGTAAAAAATGAATGAGGTTTATACAGCTCCCGGAGAGACAGTGTGAGGGACAGCGGGAGTGATGTCTCAGTGGTTAGAGCGCGAATTTACTGACCGGAAGGTCCGTGGTTCGAACCCAGCCTCTCCATCTCGACTTCTCCCGTCTAGGCTTGGGTAACCTGGCAGTATCCCAGTCCTCGTGTTTCCTTCGGGCGGCATGGCAGCTAGACACCGAAAGGGTGTTACAGCTGAACGATATCTTACAGCGGGAATAAATGGGCACAGACAATATCATAGTGGTCAGGATAACCGATGGAGTAGATTAGTCCACTGAGTGACGAGCGATCGGTTTCTACGGCGAGAACTACGCCTTGCGTTGAGCCACCGTAGGGGTACGGAATTCGGGTAGGAAATAAACAAAGCTGAATAAAGAGCTGGTGATAGCGAAAAATTCTTCTTGGTGGCAAGCTGCTTCGGTGGGCAATGGAAAAGTCATCCAGCCGGAGATATGGATATCGAAATCACCCAGGATACAAAGTTCAACAAAGCCCAACAGTGGGGTCGGATTGTGACTATACTAGCGGTCGACACAACAGGTAAAAAGGCTGCTATTGAGACGATGGAAAGACATGGAGAGAGGAACAAGTGAAGGCGCACACCCCAGTCTCAAAAATTAGAAGCAATGATGTAAGGAGTAACCAATAACTTGGAGATTTGCGGGACTATTGCTGCCTGATTCTTGTCTCAGCGATGACGGGAACAGATGAGGTAGAAGACAACGAGAGGTGGTCAACTGGGTTGACGTTAATGGTTAAAACACAGCTGCTGAAGAACGAGGCTGGTCGTTAGTAGTTCCGCGGAAGGCAGTGAGCCTGCTTAAATAAAGTACAGAAGCAAGGGTTACCTGGAATAGCCAGCCGATTGATAGGTTGAAGGGTAACTTCGCCAGGCAGATTAGTCATCCATTCGCTGAGCGACTGAGACTGAAGTGGCTAGATAAGAGAAGTGATAGAGCAGGGATTAAAAAGATGCTGCTATGACTTTGATTGGCGATAGTAGAAAGACCATAGTTCATTATAAAAAGGAGTCCACAAGATGTGTAATTAGTAGCAAACCCGTAAATACGTAGAGGTGGAAAGCCAGAAAAGTCGCAGCAAACTTAAGGTTAAGGAACAGTTTACTTGAATCGCCCTTTCAATGCACAATTGTCGCACAGCCAATGGGAAGCCAAGATCGTAAATACTAGCAAGAATCTCAGGAAACGTTCAAAACTCGTACAACGTTCCATCTTCGTAAAAACCTCCGAGCCCACACCAACCCATAATTATGATGTCCAGAGGATACGCAACAATAACTGAGTAGTAGCGAAAGAAGGAAAGCCCTTCACTGCGAAGTCCTTTATTAGCAAACACGAACTACGCAGTTACAAGTCATTAGACAGGAGAGTAAACATCTCATATGCACATAGTCTTTAAAAACTGAACATTTTCACCCATCTTCTTGAACTTTCCTGGATATTCATCGACTATTACACAATAGCAGTAAACTGACGGTTATACAAACCGCAGGCCAGAAGCTCAAAAGAATGGGTGAACATCTGGCCCTTCAGTTATTTGCTGTGAATTTCGTTTACGACAGAGATAATTTTCTCCCAAGATTCGAAGGGCAGAGCTACGCATAGAAAGCGTTGTATATTACAGCTTTCGGATACTGATATTCAAGTGGACACCCGGGGAACTTGGTAGAACGGCTCCTTTGTTCAATTTTCTACTAAACAAACATTTTATCCTCCAATGATGAGCGTCGTCAGTCAAAAAAGTTATGCGCTTGACACCATCAAATTGTGACGGCAGTTGGAGAGACCGGCATCACTGTCACCAGAAGTGAAAGCACATGCTCTCTTAAAAATTAAGGGGAACGAAAACCTTGGATGATAACATGGATCTTTTGGTACATGCTCAAAATGCAGGTAAACAGCTGTTGGATAACTGCAACACACATTCTGACCTGTACCTGATTGACGAAAGTTACTGTTCCCCAAAAACAATATCAGGTCTAAACTGCTGATACAATCCAGACGTCTAAAGTGGAGTACAGAAAGAGCTTACTTAGATATTCGCATAATCTCGTGGAAGATCAAGAGGAAAACGCAAACGCAAACACAACCGCAACAAGAGAAGCTTTCCAAAGTTGTTTTCACTTCTGTCATCACTCGGCAATGGAATAAGTAGATACCTGAAAGAGAGCAACGGAGCTTATAACAGCGGCCTGATTGAGACATTGCTTCATTGAAACAGCTTTCCTTGGTCCCAATGATATTAAAACTAAGGATCTTGTTGATGTCTGTTCAGTTTGCCATTCGACGCTAGTCTAAAGAACTATACCAAAAAACATTGGGTGACGGATTGGTGAACAACAGTGACCGCTTGAGCTAGAGAAAACTAAGTGGATGGGGTGCGAGCAACTGACAAGGAGGTTCGCGGTGGTGTATGGTGAACGTCGACGACGGCATTCAAGCTGACACCAGGTAACTTGTGTTAACGCTTACCTGCCACTTTCAGACTTCACACAGTGGGGTTTCCCCTAATTCCCGCCACGTCCGAGAGTGTATTCAACATCGGCTCGTATCATAAGCTCAGAGCGTGACGCGTTGAGAGCGAGTGTGTAGCAGTAAATCACCATTCTTGACGGCAATAAACTCAGTGGCAAATAGTGGCACTCGACCGTTATAGAATCATCAGGAAAGAATGTTCTGGTGAGGAAAGGATAGGAAGGTTGCGAGAGAATCGTGCAAACGGTGCACTAGCTACAGACGTACCAACGTGAGGTAGTTCCAGCAACCCCAATTCTCCAGCCACGGACTACAAGGGGTTGGGTTTACTTAATCCACCACCGAGTGAGACACTTTTGTCAACCTACTGCGGCCTTGGTATGATACCAGCATTCTGTCAACAGCAGAACCCACACTGTTTTTCTGGTCGCAAACGTGAACACTGCGCGCAGATGATATACGAAGACTTGGTGTTTCAGCAAAGACCACTTCAAAGTAGTGCTTGGATCTGATAGACACACTAGAGCAGTGCGTAATAATTTTTTCATTAAAAACAACTCCCTCACAGTAAGTTAATAAAGGTACATACCGTGATAATGTCAGCTAGGCAACGTACTTCCTAGGTCGATAAACCGCTAACCCTGAACATTTTTCACCTGGTCATGAGCGGAATATAAATGGTCAAAAAGATAGTAGGACTAGGTTGAGTTAGTGAAATTCCGCCATGTGGTTAGGAATTGCGATACTTGACACCTCAGTTGTTAGAACTACAAAATGGAAGTGCAGCCGAAGGTGCGCCAGAACCGTGATGCCACTGTATACAAAAATGGGTCCAACAGGCAAACATGCACACACAGACAGCAAAATTGACTTTATGTAGCAAACACGATTATCACTCACCAATGATCCTTCAGTCATTATTTAAGCTGGATCGTAAAGAAATTCTTCCCACTGTATCGCATGAACGGCGGTAGTGGTTTCACCAGCCGATCAAGCAGTTAAGGTTACGAGCTTCAAGTTGATAGTTTTAACCGAAAGAGATTCGATCTCAGGTTAAGATGCTGCAAAACATATTTACGCTGTAAGGAAATAATAAGACGTCATAAAATCCAGGTCTAAACAGGCCTAAAAGCCTAAATATCAAGAGGTTAGGAGTGTCACCTCCATGTTGCTCGCGCTGTTGTGACAAACCCTCGGGACAACCGAATAAAGAAAACGACAACCCACAGAGAGATGTTTGGAAATGCACTTCAAAATACGAACCCACAACTTAACGATACTCATGATTTGGTGAACAGCATCCATAAAACATAAAATACGAGCACAATGAATTTATAGTAGCATGTTTTCCGGGTGATGAACGACAACTAACGTGTTTAGTCCGGTGCACTGGTGAGGAACGTAACGCGTTTCGTAGCTGTGGCCGAGCGATCGCTTGTGAATTCGCATTACACGTTCTCGCCTAAACTGATGGCGGTAGACTCCGCCTGACCTAGAGTGAAAATGGCGCGAACAGAAGTACATACGGTATCAGGTGAAAAGATCATACGTGTTGAGAAATTAGCCGACATCGGGAAAACTCAGTGGTTAGGCGGCAACAAGACCGTTCGAAAATCGGGATGGTGGAGTACTGCTCAGAATCGTCAGTTGGAGGAAGGCAGTACAGTAAATTAAGGTCCAAGAGACTGGGATACCCGAAATCCAAGAGTGGATATGACAATGGCTGGTGAAGTGTCACCCTGTTAGCATCTAAAGACGCAGGTTCTCGGTGACTATGGAGAGAATCGCGGAGGTAGTAAAAAGCCTCACCCAGTGACTCACGTGGGTACCCGGCCACGCCGAGAGGGTTCGCGAGGCAACAATTTTAATCTAGCTGAGGGCAAATGGAAAACCAAGGTGAGGTATGATCACATAGGCTTGGTTCTCCCGCGTCAAGTGATGTTCCACACACTACTTTCGGACGTGTTAAATAAAATGGTTAAATGCGTATCTCGGTAGAAACTCAGAGCAAGCTAGCTGACAACATGTTTGCACCGTTTGCGTAATGTGACCTAGGTGGGCTGCAGCATGGCGCCTCTAGTCCAGGTAAGAGAACACGGAAAAGGCAGTTTCAACCTGGGTCTTTGACAAGTTGGTTTTTACACATACCAAAAAATGGCATCGTCACCGTAAGTGAGACAAAAATTTGAAAACGTGTGCAGCCGTCAAATCGGCTAAGGGTGCAGAATGTGACCCAAGAGAGGAAGAACGATACTCACTAGTGAGTTAGCGCCGGGAAAATGGCATACACTAAACACAATACCAACACAATCCGTGAATCGTACGGGCTGTAGGAGTTCGCGGCCGCACAAATCTATTTTTGTGATTTGTGGGGATTCGGCGGGTGTAGAAGAAAACAGGGATTGGGAGCTGACTAGGCTTATTATTCGGAAAGGCTGTAGAAGTACTTCCAAAAATGTTGGTTTGAGCCAACCAACTAAAAACGGTATCATGTTTACCACCTCTGCCAATGACACAAGTCCTTTCAGAACACCTAACTGCGGGACATGGTCCCACTCACGGAGTTTGAATTGGTTGTATAACGCTGTCTGTTCACAAAGGCACATGGGTAACTGGCACGCAAGTCGTAAGAGAGGTATAAAGCGATGTTCGCTCTCCGAGCTGGTGCCCACTTTAGCTGCCCCATGTGACCACGTACACTATCAACATAATTGCCACACTATAAACGACTAACAGGGAGCGAGATGGCTCAAGCGGTTAGAGCGCGAATTTACTGACCGGAATGTCCGTGGTTCGAACCCGACTTCTGTCGCCCGACTTCCCCTGTCTAGGCTTGGGCAACCTGGCAGTATCCCAGCCCTCGTGCTTCCTTCGGGTGGCATGGCAGCTAGTCACCGGAAGGGTGTTACAGCTGAACGATTTTTTTTTAATTTTTTTTAAACGACTAACAGGCGCAGGCGTTACCAGCTTACCCGGGAGACGAAGGAAGCATCCATGTCTCGGTCGACCTTCACAGTGTTTCGGACGATCGGTAGGAACAATGACAGAAACCTCCAATCACGACGGATCGCTGTGTGGACGGAGCAGTCTGAAGCTGCATCAGCAGCAGCATCAACAGCAACATCGGTGTTGACACTGAAGCTTCACTGCCGTACAACCATAAAGTTCATCCAATTGCACTTAAAGGCTTAGGGTGAAAAGAATAAGAGAATGGGCGAGGGGGAAACCTAGTGCTGGCCTACACCTCCAAGCGGTTGTTTGTTTCAGTTAAGATCAATGCAGGTGGATGCGGTAAGTAGTGTTCACTTGTCGTATCAGCATACGCCCCGAAAAACTGTAGTTGAATCTGAGGACGAGTTTTGTGGAGATATGTCGCAGCCGCTTTGACCAGCAAGAAGAACGAATAGTCATCCTGGAGGGTGCTATGAACACCTAAGCTGGAAGACTGGGCCCGGAATAAGCACAATTAGGTGGCGGATGTGGAGTCGATGCCCGGCGTACGGATACTGGGAAGCGACTTCAGTTGTGTTTAACACCGTCTGCTGCTGGAAAGTACGAACTTTCAGCACGAGCGCTCACATCGGTTTATTCAGAGGTCACCAGCGCAGGCCAATCATGGACTCAGTTACATCATATACCTATTAGTTACCGATGAAGAGCCTCAGTCAAGGACTTCCGTTCCTTCTGGAGTACGTAACTTGACTCCAATTATGCCATTGTGCGAGCCCGGTTATCCATTCGCTCACCGTCAGCATTCCGCATTCCGAAGCATAGAGACTCCGTCCATCAACTTCGACAGGTTTCAGCAGCTCAACAATATTCAGCTGAAACCTGCTGGAAACACAGTCATGCTGATGACGAAGACTGGTTGGAGGCTGAAGGAAAGCGAGTTAAAGCTACGTTCTCAACTTTTGGAACTGTCCGTCCAAGTCAGTCGACTGAGTAAACACTGGATACCGCCGAGATCAGCAGATTTTATTGATACCAGAAAAGCCACACCATAAACTAGCGACTACGATGGCACGCAGAGATTTCCTAAACACCGGATAATCACGAACTTGAAGAATGACAGAACGCTGGTGGATTGTGAAGGCCCAGGAGATGGGAAAAACTTTCGCTGCAGGTAACAGCAGTTGATTCGACCAACTGGCCAAGAGAAGATAAGTGTCAGAAAAGACGGAACGGCAGAAAGTCGTCTTCAGCGATGAGCTGGGCACTTTAAAGCATAGTTCAGCTGGTCTCCTTCAACCCCGTCTCTGGAAGAACCCAACGAGCCGGGAGGGAACATCAACACAAGCCCGAGGTCAACAAGGGAAACCCTGCGTGAAATATCATTCCTCCAAGGCGACAAAGCACCCGGCTTGGATGATCTGCACCTTTCAAGGGTGGTGAAGCCTTGATGAGAAGTCTGACAACCATAATACGGATGATTTGGGACGAAAAAAGGATGCCAGTGGAAGGAGCATCTGGGTGGTGATTCTGTAACGCCACTAAAATTGTACATAGCTTCAGCAATTCATTAGTGTATTTCTCTTTTATCTTAGGTTGCAGGTCCAAGGTATCTCAATCCCCTTTTGGAAGAAGACCCGACCAAACCCATTGACTGAATTGACTGTTTCAATATCATCTTGTTTAACCTTTGTACACTTCCGGTTTCGGTGGTCGAATACAGGTGTTTCTGCACCGCATACTGCGTCGACTTACCCACGTTACAATTGGTGACAGAGGTGGGATATATATGTATATATACATATATATATATATATATAGAACAATGGATTTGAAAGGTAGCTTTGATCCCCCAATCGTTCCTTATACTGAAACATTAGTCCGACCCACAATGACAACGACAGTCAGTTAAATTCCGACACTGCACGCTCCAGATGTTTTTACTCCGGGAGACAACTTTACTATTTGGTCCTATCGAACTCGTTCGTATCTACAGGTCGTTCCTGTACTGCAGTATGGCCAGTACTTACTGTGTCTGCTCGACAATTCTGCCGCAAGCCAGCTTCTATCGACTGGCATATCGATCAATGCCAGTCCGAATACCCTTTGGTCCACCCTTGACGAATTGTTTAACATTACCCAACCAGCCCTGCTCTTATTAGAGAGGCTTCGCGACCGTGAGCAACTACAAGGTGAAACCGTTGATCAATACTTAGGAAGTCTACGGGACTTAGCGACCAAAACTTACACGACGACCGACGCATAACACACCGAACGCGAAATACTCCAGCAGTTCATCCTTGGAGTCTCACATTCCTGCCTAAAGACAGAATTAATCCGACGTGCGCCAAACTATATTCGTGAAGCGATCCAGCTATTACGCAGTTATGAAGGCACGTCCATGCTGGAGGAACAACTGTAAGCAGTGCGAGTAACTACGTCCACAAGCCCCCGCCATATCTCGCCCCGCAATTTCAGTAAACTAACACTTACCCCGGCTGAACGCTCATACTGCCGCCGTTTCGGAAGAAGAGCCCACCGTTGCGGTAACAACCCCCCAATCCGTTCCGCTGGTGAGTCCCTAATTTTTTGCAATTCGGTACCTGTCATTTCCCATATTTCTCATTCTACACCACCACTTACAATGTCAGGTTACCTAGGTAATCGACCAGTACGTTCTCTGATCGATACGGGCGCTTCGTGCTCTGTAGTCGGTGCAAGAGAGTTTGGGCGAACGGCACGCCGCTTCAAGCAGCGGGAGCAGCTTCACTTTCCATCAGCATCGGACAATTGTGCACGCACCACCAGTTCTACTGCGCCCCGGTGACATGGGAAGCCATCCTTGGGATGGACTTTCTAAAGAAATGCAAGACCTTCATTGACTTTGTTAGTGGCCAAATTACTTTTGACAACCCTCGCTCGCCAAACTCCGGTTTCCGGTCGCCTGTAGAACACAGCAACCATTGGGCATAGCCATTAGTTGATCGTAGTCCTGACCTCTAGAGGCGAAACATGTCTCAATGAAGCTACTAAATGAATTCACCACTTCGTTCGACACCCATAGCTCTAAATTGGGTCGCACTCACATCCTTCAACACACTATTGATACTAGGCACCACCGCCCCTGTTAGGCGGAATTCCACACGGATCCCGCTTTACCGCTCGCAGTCAGGTGCTGCTATGGCCGAGAAGCAAGATTGGCCAAAATTTCGGGACGCTTGCCACCCCGGCATCAAGCCGAGATGTGATTGGTCGAAGATCTGGACCCAACAGCCAATCATGACGCAGTATTGGCCAAATGCCGGTTGCCAATGGCACATCCAGAAGGCGTCCGAATTTCCAGAAAGTTGCCACCGCATACACTATATATACGAAGCGCTGTACAAATGTTTTTGACTTCATCTTGGGCGTTAATATACCTTGTGCATCTTTGGTGGTTTTGACGTGAGCGCTAGCTTGGGAGGCACAGACCGAGAACTAAGCTGAGGAAAATACCGTTATTACATCCCCACATATCAAACGTCTCGTAGAATCCCCATTCATTACCGCACCAAACTAGACGCCATAATTCAAGAAATGTCAGGCGACGGAATTATTCGACCATCATCACCATGGACTTCCCCCATTGTCCTTGTAAAGAAAAAGAACGGGGACTTGCGCATATGCGTTGATTATCGGCTATTCAATGATGCCGCTACTTGCGATTCTCCTCCCCTACCACGAGTGGACGACACAATTGATGCTGTCGCAGGAGCGAAGTGGTTCTCAACATTGGGCTTGGCTTCGGGTTATTGGCAGGTGGGAGTTGCACCCTAAGATCGACCGAAAACAGCCTTTGTTATCCTATCTGGACAGTATGAGTTCGAAACAATGCCATTTGGCCACTGGCCACGTTGCAGTCGCAGGAGAATAGGGATGGGTCAACAGTGGAGGACCTGAAGAACAAAGTGGACCAACTTGCCGGACAGCTTGCAGCAATCAAGACGGAATTGCGGAGGCACGCGTGAACGACCCGATGCTACAGGTGTGGCAAACATGGCCACTGGAAGAATCAATGCCCTCATACCCGACCACCTGTACATAATAAAACTTTGGACTACTCCTCTTTTCCCGGGTGGGTTGCGATTAGTGCAGTAACACAGGCTACTATACAGGCCGTTGTCGAGATAGACGGGAAGAAAGAGCTGTGTCTGATTGATACGGGAGCAGGGGTATCGCTGAGATGGAGAGAAAACGAAGCTGTATGCAAACCGTGCGCGCTAGCCGTAAGAGCAGTGGGTTGATACCAACTGAAAATTGACGGACTGTCAATGCACTCAATGGGCCTAGGCGACAGGTCCGTGCAGCACGAGTTCCTGATCAGCCCAGACATAGATCAGACAATTTTCGGAGGAGATTTTCTCACGAGCGCAGAATCCGTGGCCGACCTAAAGCGGGGAAAACTGGTGACAAAGTATGGCGCACTCAAACTTAAAGGTTACCCAAGCACTATCGTGGGTGAACTGCACGTCCGAAAGCTTCTGTCTTGTAATGTGCTGTCAAGTATAGTCCATGGTCGATGAATACTCTGAACTGCTCACAGGCGAAGAAGATCCGTTTGGCTTCTGCTCGTGGATTGAACACGAAATTCCTCTACCGTCCAAATGCTTTCGACCTTACGGCCCCCGTCCGCTGCCGCTCTATCTACGGGAGGAGGTAAATAAACAAGTTCAACAGATGTTGAAAAATGGCATAATCGAGGAAACCAACAGTGCGTACAACTCCCCGGTTGTGCTTGTAAAGAAGGCAAATGGAAAGTATCGGTTCTGCGTGGATTTTCGGCGGTTGAACGAACTGACCGTAAATCGGGTTGTAGCTGTCCCTTCGGTGGCGGAGATTTTCGATTCCCTCCAGCATTCCCGATATTTCACGGTGTTCGACTTGCGTTCCGGATATTGGCAACTATCTATCAAGGCGGAGGACCGGGAGAAAACGGCGTTCACCGCTGGGGACACCCAATATCAATTTAGACGGATGCCGTTTGGTTTATCGGGAGCACCATTCACATTCCGGCGCTTGATGCTTCGTTTAACGAAGGGTCTACAGAATGTTGCCGTGTACGGGGATGATATCGTTGTGTACAGCAATTCGGAACCAGAGCACGCAGTTCATTTGAAGGTCGTATTGAAGCGTATCCGGGAGGCGGGCCTGAGGATAAATGAAGTCAAGACACAACTCGCTCGCAGTTCGGTGGCACTGCTCGGGCATAAATTGGGTCACGGGGAGGTTAGCCCGCTCCTAGAAAAACTGGCAAAGATCCAGGCAGAGTGGTTACAAGCAGCACATTAGCAATGCAGTTAAAGAGAAATGCTGAGGGGGGCAGTTTTCTCGTATGCTACTGGACGTGGTGAACTCGGGCGAAGCCTCGCTGTACACTCGTACCCATCCACACGAGTTCACAAACAGTGGCCTCATAAGGAACATAAATTTGGAAGGGAGAATCTTTAATCGCCAGACATTGCCAAAGTTTCCGACGATCGACCGACTCAAAAACAGCTTTTAGATAGAGAAAAGCGACCAACGTTGGACGTTTGAAATAGTGGTGCTTTTCAAGCTAAAGATATGGTCTACGCATCCTCGGCCAAGGGGGAACCCAGCTTTATTCTCACAAACCTGTCTCTCCGAATATTCGATCAGCCTGGGTAAAACAATGCCAGAGAGCACCTTGCATACCACGGCTACCAGGATGAACCCACGATATTTTCGCGCGACCTTGCGCCCTTTTTGAAGACTGGAATTGTAACGTGGGTAAGTCGGGCGATCGCGCGTCTTGCGGCGTCATCTCCATTCTGATTGGCTGAGATCTATATGGCGAGAACATTCAAAAATGTGAACATGTCGGAATGGAGGTTTATGGTTGACCCTATTGAACGTAGCATAGAATTATAATGGGGTTGTATCTGACAAAAATTTCCATTGTTAACAGATTTACAAATGTAATTGAGGCAGATAGTATGCAATCCACAGCCGTTTAACATAGCTTGCTTTTGATAAGTGTTACCGTCCATGTTGTCCCTAAATATAACCGTATCTAAATTGGACGGTGATTATTGTATGTAATGTCGCTAATAAAAAAGTGAATAATTAGAATGGCTCAGAGTTAGCAGTTATTGCTAGTGGTTTACTGTTTTCACTCAGCGTTAATCCCTACCAAAAACGCCACCGGTGGCTAAGGGCCGCTAAAGGTGGCAACCCATAAAAATTTCTGCCTAACTTTTTCTTGGCTTTTTTCAAAATTTTTTCAAAACCCCTTGCAGCCGGAAGAGGCTAACGATTGCAGCCACAAATTTGTTGAGGCATATTTGCCGGCTAACTGACTGCTTCCGAGAGTACTCGCTCTGACCGCCTAGCCTCATGGCATGCGTATTAAAACCGAACGCCGTAGCTAATTACCAACCGCGTCGTGCTTGCGACAACATGCTGCATGGTCAACGGATAGCGGGACAATTGCAAAAATATAAATGTATTAGTAATATTATAATGTCATCATAAATTTTTGTCGATGCGCCGCAAGGCGGCTCTCTCGCGTCGCAGCTTCAGGTTTCCAGGGATTCCATAAAAGGCTCCCTTGAACCAAGACTGAATTGATTTCTCAACGAAATCCACTGCAACAGTCGAGTGTGTGGCCACAGAGTACGTTGCATCTAAAGTGACAAGTGTCACTTTAGATGCAACGTACTCTGTCACTTTTCTAGTGTTCGAAAAAGCAATGAAAGTGTGATATTAACTCACTTCGGAAGGTATTGGCTCTGACACACTCGTCATGCATTTCATCTAAGGTTGAATGGATGAACAGGAATGAAGTGTACCTCGAAACGCAGCCAGGGTGTGCAGTATTTTTTCATTTGGCGGATCGCGCGCACACGACCTATCGGAATTGTGTGTTACCTCGCTGGAGTCATCGGTTTGTTCAGTGGTCCGTAGGTGTGGTGGCACAATCTCAGGCGACCGATGACCAAAAGTTGAACTACACACAAAATTTGTAGTGATCTAAAGTTATAGCCGCCAAATTACTCAACAGGCGAGGCGTCAAGTACGTGAATTTTTGAAGTCCTCTGGACTCCTCTTTTTTCTGTATCACTAGTTACTGAGAATTTGGGATTCTGTTTCCTGAAAAACGGACTGGTCATTACCAAAAATTACCTCTCGCGGACACCATAGTACTGCGCAAAATAGGTCTGCGGCTCTTTGTCTGAGGCGTCGTCCCTGGACTTCAGCACTGCAGGGAACCGGACAGCTTCAGAGTAGGCTTCTAAAGACATTAACGCTCAAGTAGGTTTTTCTGTGAAGCGTGCCGAACTTCTTGATGACCACCACAGCGCGCGTGACGCTGTTCGAAGGCATGCCCTCTTCGTTTACTAGGGCGCGTTCCATTACATCGCAGTCATCAAACGTTCGCCAACTGATTGTTCTTTCATCCAGAAATCATTCCTCGCAGCCGACCCCAAATTGCCCACTGTCCAAGAATTTAAACACTGCATAAATCTATAAGAGAGACAATAATATAAGTAACGTCTTATTCACAATACTTTTCGTTATGTTTAAAACCGATGGTCAAGGCTAGATTTTAGTTTTCAAGAGAATGCAACAGTGGGATATGAATAAAATCATCATTAGCAGGAAGCGCGAAACACTTACAAGTAGTGTGACTTAAAGGCTGAATGAAGAAACGTTCATTCAGCCGACTGGCACGGAAAAGAAGAATATCACGAGACTGTAAAGGGTATGTAAAAAAAGGATAAACACGATCAAATCGTCTAAAATGGCAATGTCTGGCGATTAAAGATTCTCCCTTCCAAATTTATGTTCCTTATGAGGCCACTGTTTGTGAACTCGTGTGGATGGGTACGAGTGTACAGCGAGGCTTCGCCCGAGTTCACCACGTCCAGTAGCATACGAGAAAACTGCCCCCCTCAGCATTTCTCTTTAACTGCATTGCTAATGTGCTTGTTGTAATCACTCTGCCTGCCTTGGGAACCTCGTAGATCGAAACGCTGCAGCTTGTTTCGCTCACAGACATTGAGTTTCCTTACAGTATTACAAACCATTTTGTCCACATTCTTCGAACACGCAATTCGTTGTAATTGATATAAATAGTCCTGCCCCACGACTTCACACCTACAAGGTGTAATTTGATGTTACAAGACTGGTAGGATAAAACCCCAACCACATGCTTTCAGAAGAAATAATTTACTTGGTAGGTAGATTTCTTTAGCTAGACAGTTGCGCAAGTGTCGATGGACAAGCTTGAGACGATGTTACTCCTCGAATCCGGAAAACCAGGGATGCATTTGCCAACCTCCAGCACCCTTGGTGCTGGCATGACGTTAGTTGGTCAGCGGTGGATTTTAAACTGCGGTCATGCGATCCAGGGATATGGCCTCTTTGAGCAGAGGATACACGAAAACTGTCAGTGTTCGAATATCGGTGTCAGGTGGGAACACTTGATTAGCAATGCAGGGATACGACAGATGCATGCCTTCAGGAGAAGGGAATTCTACCACGATGGATTAGCTACTAATGCTTCATAGATTACGCCGGACATGTAATTCATATGCCACAGGACAGCCTATCTCGCGGAGTCCCTTCCGCCCAATCCTGTGCTGACCCGGTAAACACATTGCCACCGGTGGCCAAAAGTTTCGCAACGTTATCACCACTGATTCGCTTTATGAATACATGCTAAATATATTATTTGTTGCATAAAAGCCTTCTGAAAACCAGGAAAACACGCAGGTTGGATATCGGAGCCCTATTTAAAATCATCTTTGATGCTGGTTTGTTTGAATGCATTACCGACTCAGTCTGTCGTGTATGGCGCTAAGTCCGGTTCCAGCGAACTTAGGCACCATTCGCTCACTCGGTCCTCTAATTGTTCATTTTCGGATGGTCGTGGACCAGTGGAGATTGAATTTACTGCACGTAGGTAACAGTTACTGCTTACTTCGAGTAATGTGGAGGAGAGACAAAGGCGCTATCATTTCAGAAAGTGTGAATTATCTTCTCGGGTCTGTTTACTCTGTGGGGGCAGCAGTGTATGGGAGCACAGACGCGGTTGTAATATTTCGGTAATATTTCAGAAAGCCACAGAGTTAAGACATTACTTTGCGCAGGACCTGTCCTGCTTGCAGAATTGATTGACACTGCCGTTTATAGGAATTTCCTTGACATTTTTGTTGCTGTATATATATATATCCCCACCCTATTTTATCACTGTACACAGACATTGCTCAAAGCGTAAAGCGCGTATTTTCGCTGGCTTTTGCAATTTATATGGACCGCGGGCGTTTTGCGGGTGTTGTAAGTGTACATAGACCGTTGGACCGGTTTCCCACATTTTCCTTTGAATTATTTTTGGGTAGACGGAGGAAGGATATCTTCGGGCCGCGTAATCTCCCCGTTCTAATACGTCGTATTTGTGAACGGTCAGCAGCAACTTCCGCTGACATGCTGGACTTACTGCCGACAGATGACTGTCAGGTAGATGCACCCGTTCCATCCAATGGCTTACTCTTCCGCCCTATAGCCTCCGCGAAAGGTGATTTTTTTGTAATGACCGGCCCATTTTTCAGAAAAACTAATCCCAAGTACTCATCCACTAGTGATGGAGGTGAAAAACGGCGAGTCCAAAAAATTTCAAATATTTTGCTTACTGTTAGGAAAAGACGGATGTACGGCTGAGATATGTAAAGGAATGGCTGATTTCGTGTGCACCCGCGCAGCAAGTATTGAATTGCAACTTGAGAGATATCCACGTAATGACAAAACCGAAGATTTGGATGCTTTCTTGGTTAGATAATTTGACGCGAATTCAGCGAACAGTAAGTGAGTACCTTCACATCGGCCAGCACTTTGTTAAGAAAGCTTGATTCTTGTTCGACAGTGAGCTGCTCTGACCTCTGTCTGTCAGTCGGGAACATACTGCGTGCACTTTATGTCCCTGAATTCACAGACCAAGTAACTATGTCAGAAGGCGAAGATGAAAGACTCATCTCATGCATACATTTACCAAGGCTAATAATGGGGTAAGATAATCGCTTCCACTCGAGTGAAAGCAAACGATGGGTGGACAGTCTATGACCTGGAAGGGAAGCATGGGGGCGATAACCAGCAAGCCTATTCGGATCGGAAACTGCTGTCTCCCTGGATAGGGACCCCGGAACACAATTCACCAATGGTTAGTGTCAGTGAGAGAAACGGCTTCCTCACGCAACCAGTGGCGGGCACTCCTTCACCAAAACTCTCGCCTTCAATGTGTAGCTGCCCTGTTTAACGAATCAACTGATCATGCCTTAGCCCCTGGTGATCGGCCATATTTAACCTGCTCCCCTATTTTCCGGTGACCGAAACTGTAGTAGCTAAAGCCGTCGCGCCAGTGGTACATAGTTTGACTGATAAACTAAAGTGGACTGAATTGCGCAACCACGTCAGTTTTCTTGAATACGGCTTCATAATTATTATTTCTATTTGGCGCATTCAGAAGCTTAACAAGCTCGAATTGTAGGCGCTCTTAGAAACCGATCAGAATTAGTGCCACGCTGCATGGACCGGGTTGCGGGTATCTCGAGGCCTTATGGCCCATATGTCAGTATGGTATAAAATCCGGTGAGAAGTTACAAATCGTCATTCCTCGCTTGTTCCTCTTAAGGCTTGATTTTCTGCGCGGTGGTCGGTATGTCGATAGGTGTTTGCATGATCATCCAATTCACTGTTTTTCAGGTTCGCTGACTTTGACTGCCTTCATGCGTGTGGTTCACCGTAACGGTTAGCCAGTTAGTTTTGACATACAACATTTTCACGATCTGCAGAGGTCTGACTAGCAAGTGTACGCTCGCAACCGCCGTCCAAATGATCAACAGGAACGCCTGGGTTTTTTGTCTGTTGAAGTATTTTAAGTCGCCCATGGACATCCGTGACTATGTCCGGAAAACCTATGGAAGTAACTTGACCGGTGATAATGTTCGGGTCCTGCGCGATAAACTGCGCCGCTTGGACAATCCTGTTTATGGTCTGCAGGGTATCCGAGAGGCCTTGCGCACACCTGGACCCATGGCTCTATCTGTTTGAGGTGGTGGAGAATTGCATGTTCTGTCCTTTACTTCCGTATGACTGTGCGGTTTATTTGCGTAGTACGGAAATGTTCTTCAAGAAAACTCAACACGTAAGTGTTACAGAGTTGTTCAACACTTGTTGCATTTGGTGACCATCAAGTGCAGTGGTGGTGGTCGTATTGCCTCTTACTCCATTATCCATAACGGGTCACAAGACCGTGATGATACGGCCGGGGAACACTTTGCCCGAATGATGTCGCCCGCGGATGTTATCAGAACGACTGTGATTGATAAAAATAAGCGACATTTATGTAGCATGAAGGTGTCGATGCCTAATGCCACTGTCATTTTTTGTTCCTTTAACGCGTTACAAGGTTTCAAAGCCAGGATTAATAAGCTTAGGGAAGTTACTTAAACGAATGAAGAGGTTTTGTTCGCCTGATCCAAGCAAATGGTGTACTATAGGGAAGTGAGTGAGTTTGAGGTCTACGCTCTCCACTGTTCGGTCATTATCGACGGGAATGAGCAATTGGAACCCGAGCATGGAAAACTCGTTACCGTCCCACTTGTGCGTGGCCGACCAGAAGGTGCGACGTTACCGTCTCGTTTGGACTTCCTGGGACGGATGACACCGTAGGTCCAGGAACGGCATGTCGCGTGTTATCCACCGAGGGTGTCACAAGCGCTTCCGCGGAGGAACTCGGAGAGAAAGTAGTTTGTCCATAAATTCCGTTAAAATTTGTTGGTTTCTTGGTTGTGTGGGTGGCGTTTTTTTCTGACGTAAAATTGATCCCCTTCTCAAAGTGGTGCGCCAGTGAGAACCGGTCTTTATCTTTCGAGCAGGCTGGGAGAACACGGCTGTGGTCATTCTGATTTGGCTGGCAGTTACTAATTCTGTAACGTTTATTACTGATGAGGTAGCTTAGAATGGAGCTGAGCATAGGTAGAGTGCAAAAACCGGGGCTTCCGCTGGGTCAACGTGGAGAATTGGGCGGGCGGTGTATCGTCTATTACTTTGACATTTGAAAGTCCCTATTTGTAACCCCCGCTCCATTTTTGTGTTTAGTACGTCTGTATGAACTGGCGTTTTGTTGTCCTTACCACTTCGCTCATTTGGCCTTAGGGACAACCAGCCATTTGTGGCCAACCTTATGCACGTGTGACTGTCTCACGTGGGAGCCTGTTTGCTCATTTGGTTCGTATCCTCGTAGTCCATTTGTTGTGGACGAGTATCTACTGTCGAGGA
>SJOL01006473.1:661999-683579 GCA_004794785.1 Opisthorchis felineus
CGCCGCTTGGACAATCCTGTTTATGGTCTGCAGGGTATCCGAGAGGCCTTGCGCACACCTGGACCCATGGCTCTATCTGTTTGAGGTGGTGGAGAATTGCATGTTCTGTCCTTTACTTCCGTATGACTGTGCGGTTTATTTGCGTAGTACGGAAATGTTCTTCAAGAAAACTCAACACGTAAGTGTTACAGAGTTGTTCAACACTTGTTGCATTTGGTGACCATCAAGTGCAGTGGTGGTGGTCGTATTGCCTCTTGCTCCATTATCCATAACGGGTCACAAGACCGTGATGATACGGCCGGGGAACACTTTGCCCGAATGATGTCGCCCGCGGATGTTATCAGAACGACTGTGATTGATAAAAATAAGCGACATTTATGTAGCATGAAGGTGTCGATGCCTAATGCCACTGTCATTTTTTGTTCCTTTAACGTGTTACAAGGTTTCAAAGCCAGGATTAATAAGCTTAGGGAAGTTACTTAGACGAATGAAGAGGTTTTGTTCGCCTGATCCAAGCAAATGGTGTACTATAGGGAAGTGAGTGAGTTTGAGGTCTACGCTCTCCACTGTTCGGTCATTATCGACGGGAATGAGCAATTGGAACCAGAGCATGGAAAACTCGTTACCGTCTCACTTGTGCGTGGCCGACCAGAAGGTGCGACGTTACCGTCTCGTTTGGACTTCCTGGGACGGATGACACCGTAGGTCCAGGAACGGCATGTCGCGTGTTATCCACCGCGGGTGTCACAAGCGCTTCCGCGGGGGAACTCGGAGAGAAAGTAGTTTGTCCATAAATTCCGTTAAAATTTGTTGGTTTCTTGGTTGTGTGGGTGGCGTTTTTTTCTGACGTAAAATTGATCCCCTTCTCAAAGTGGTGCGCCAGTGAGAACCGGTCTTTATCTTTCGAGCAGGGTGGGAGAACACGGCTGTGGTCATTCTGATTTGGCTGGCAGTTACTAATTCTGTAACGTTTATTACTGATGAGGTAGCTTAGAATGGAGCTGAGCATAGGTAGAGTGCAAAAACCGGGGCTTCCGCTGGGTCAACGTGGAGAATTGGGCGGGCGGTGTATCGTCTATTACTTTGACATTTGAAAGTCCCTATTTGTAACCCCCGCTCCATTTTTGTGTTTAGTACGTCTGTATGAACTGGCGTTTTGTTGTCCTTACCACTTCGCTCATTTGGCCTTAGGGTCAACCAGCCATTTGTGGCCAACCTTATGCACGTGTGACTGTCTCACGTGGGAGCCTGTTTGCTCATTTGGTTCGTATCCTCGTAGTCCATTTGTTGTGGACGAGTATCTACTGTCGAGGAATGCATATCTTGTGAATTGATGTCTTACGTTAATAGTACCGTATAGAAACCCAACTCCGACTTTGTTTTGCCTTCCCGGAGGTTCTGGTGTTACGCGTCACTCGAAGATACCGTTTGCTCGTTACAAATTCCTCTCCACTTTCCCTCGGATACGACCAAGCAATCCAGACCCTACGCATCTGTGTTTTTTTGGCAGTCGGTCCTTATGAAAATATATTTCCGGACCGTGCATTAGCGCCGTGGAGTACCTGTTACTGAGGCACTGACTACGCTTCTCTTGTGGTTCACTTTGGAGCGTGTTGCCCTTCAAAGTCAAGTTGGTTAAACACTCATCACAATTGAAGTTTTTCAAGCCAGACTGTAATCAAGTAAGTGCCAAAGATCACAAGACAGTGGTTCTGTATACTTGGGCTACCAACATTATACATGTTGTTAGTGGACCTCGTTGTTTTCATTTTTCGGCGCAGTCAACTTAATAGAAAATCTGCTTTTATTGTCACACAGAACTCTGCGTTGAAACGTTGACTGATCCGATTGTGCGGGAATAAAGAATAGGTGAGCTTCTCTGGCATTACAGCAGACAATATCGTTGATCCGTTTGCTGTGAAGGATGCAGCAAAATTTCTGTTATTATAAACCAGAGCTATGGCGGACAGTGAGAAAAGAAAACACGTAATAAAACGGTTTCTCTTAACTAATGAACACAATTCGCATGATGGAAAGCCTTCGAAGTGTGCACTGTGGGCGGCAGATCTACTTACACGTTTTCAATTCGTGTCGGCCATCCGACGGGGAGTTTATACACCATTTATTGACGCAGACTGAAGACAGTGAAAACAGCAGCAATAACCGCTAACTTTGTGTTATTCAGATTAGCCACTTTCTATTAGCGAGAGTTCAAATAAATTCACCGTCGATCGGCGAAAAAAATTATTTACGACCAGGACGGATGACGACGTCTATCGAAAGCAGGCTATGTTAAACTGCTGCAAATAGGATATTCTCTGCATTAATTGCATTTTTAAGTTAGTCCACAATGTAAATTTTTAGCACATACCACTCACAGATTATTCTCTGCTACGTTCAAGAGGGTCAGTCATAAACGTCCATTGCCGCTAACTAGAAGTAAACCAAATTATTTTAGGCGAAACTATGGGGTTTTCGATGTTGCGACTTTCATGGTGAATTAGTCCAATTCGTTTGTACGTTTTGGTGATAGGTTACCGATAGCATTTTAGCATTTTGAATGAAGACAGAAACCGGGGGCCAGATAGTTGTACGGGTGGCTGTCGCGTTGTACGTCGAGCATGACAAGTGGCTCAACAACACTCCGTTGCCAACTTGGAGGTCATCAAAAGTGCGCTGGTTGGTGGATACCTCCTTCTCATCTCCTCAAGCGTATAGTCTTCAAATCCTATCTGATATCTTCTGCTATATGTAGCCAACACGAATATGCCTTTTCTGGAATCCATTTATACAGTTTCGAGTTGTTCACCTTTGAAAAAAACAAACGTTTCCGGGAAAGGTATCCAAGTTTGAAAGTCATAGAAATATAAATAGGATAACCTTTAACAACTGTACTAATCCAAGTACGTAACGGCCCAGCCGCTAACTGATGATGTCCCTAGACTGGCCATAAAACGATTGAAAGCTGGTCGTTGGGCCCAACAAAAATGTCAGGGGTTACCTGGTGAGATCTCAGTAAACACATAAAAGCCAAAAATTTTCGATGCATCTCCAATTGGGGTGGACTTGTAGGCAGCATGAACTAGCCTCAGTTTTTACACAATTATCTTCCAACACCCGCACATATGATCAGGCTGTCTCATTTCTAGACATCTCTAAGTTTTTCCGTGAGCCCAATAATAGACGCATTCGATCTGTAGTGGCCTTCGTGGTCTCCAACTTTTCGCCTAAGTGGAGACACTCTTGCGCCGCATGCAGCATATTCCCAAATCTAGATAACCACTTACATGAATGACGTGGCTGACATATGGCCAACGGTCTACTGTTGTGCGTTGGCTTCGAATGCTGTCACTCCACAGAGAAAGGTTTTCTAATGTGCCTCACCTCATGATCACCAAAACGTAGCTTGGACCACCCTCGCCTAGTCACACACGCACACAAAAATTACGAGCATGTCACACACCCATTGAGCCCCTACCTCATACACACAGTCCGGTTAAATGCCCACAATTTATCTCATTTGCCTCACCTTGAGTTGCTCTGTGCGCAAAGTCATTTAACACTCTATCACAACGTTCGTGTGTCTACTTACCTGCGCAAGCCCCTCCCGAAAGGAAGCTCCCACAACATTATCGATCCTACTGATTGTACCCCCCACCGCCGAGATCTAGCTAATGGTTATTCACACCCCATCCAACTGGTCACACAATCTGGCTCCATGCTTGTGGACACATGTGCTACTCTGCCCGTCCACCAGCCAACAAGGTCGTCCGAGGGACCCACAGCCCTGTGTTGAAAGGCCTGCGCTTGGCCATGTTGATGCTTCAGATAGGGAAAAATTGACTTTTGGGGCCTTTACTCAACCCTGGTGAGGACCAAAAATGGCAATGGACCTCGTTGTTTCATTTACGGCTACCCGTTCTCTGAACAACAAAATAACCTCTCCTTCACCCCGGCAAAACTCGTTTACTGCTTGCATTTTCCTCATCCTGACCGCCTCAGACATAAAGCACAAACTTGTTCCGCAGCCCAGTTGCGTTGTTGTTTCCTTTGACGGCAGGTTTTTTATGTCTTGTCTCCGCTTCTCCTTGTTTTAAAACTAGAGGACATTTCCCCGCAAAACTGTCAGATTCAAGAGGCCACCCACCCTTCTGTTCCCCCCACAATAGTATGGCAACAACCTTCGCCTTCATGCACTGAAATGAACCGCATAATTAGACACCTATCAGAAACACCCACAGTGTCGTGAACCCAGGACGCACTCTCAACTTTTTGCGGACCTGCCCGTCGCAAATTCAAAAGACAACTTCAGCTTCAAACATATTGCACCCGTGAGCAAAGCAACCAAGTTGCTGAGCCTTTCTAAGCTAGGACGGATGCTTTGCCTGTTTCAGGAGCTCGAATTGGTACCTGGACCACCGTGTAACCCCCTTGCCTTGTTTAAGAACACCGAGAGCGCGAGTTAAACCGGTTACTAACAACGCGTTCCAAGAGCAACTCGGTGCCCGTCGGTAGCAACCAAACGGTCCCACGTAGACCCCGTTCAATGACTCCAGTTAGTACCCACCATTCATCCTATTTATAGATACTCACTTGCTAACTTTTGCCTCACAAATGGCACGCCAGTGCCAACCCGGACGTTATTCTTACTATCGGATTATCTATTGTGCCAGCCTAATGAGTAGAACCTTCCTAGCGCTCCGCTCTTCTACATACATGTCCATTCCCACAAACGCCAGTTGCCAACTTAATCCCGAAGCCCCGCTGGTTTGCACAAGCGAAACAAACCTCTCGTGCACCGGCGCCAATGTTGTTATTGTTAGACACAAGGTCTCCTCAGTTGTAGTGGCTTCTGTGCATTGGCTGCCCCCGGGGGGTGGAGAAAAAAAGGTGCCGTGATTCTTGGCTGCAGGCAAATCCGATTTGAGTTCTCACACATATGCATTGGCTGTGCGTGTCCCTGTGCACATGAACAAGCCTCCGTTCTCCAGGCTGGTATGTCGTCGCCATTTTAGCGGTTCAAAAACACCTAGCGCATACCAAAATTTTTCGGCTTTCCGTTGGTCCCATAAAACGATATTTTTCAACCGCACTCGTGGATTAGGTATTTCCTTTCATAATCTTCCGCCATGATGCTTTCAGCTCCATTGAATTTATGACAGTTGGCTAACTTAGGGCTTTATCCATAGGCCAGCAAGCCGTGGAAGCTCCTTGTTTGTGGTCCTTCCTTATTATTTCAAGCAGCATCTCCTCCACTGGAAGCCACCAATACGGTGGCAGCCCGACAAAATTTTTGCCGTGGTCGGCGTCTCCCAGTTACGTAATCAATATTCGCCTGTGAGCAACAGGCGGGCAATCGGGCCGCAGCCCTTCTCTGGGATTTAGGGCAAATTGAATGCTCCATGTTATCGTGCTACTGAAATTGCACAGGGTGTGGGCTACGCGTATCAGTGCGCCATGGAGTCGACTACGCCGAAGTTACTCACTGCTTCAGCTCCTTGGATTGATCACAGCACTCAAGCTTCTGTCCTGAGGCTAGGGGCGAAAGTTCACTACCACCGGCCTGCAAGCAGGCAACCCCAAATTTTCCTTCACGCACTCAGGCATCACCACTACCAGGTGTATACACAGCTTCTTATAAAAAAACGCACATTATTCAGGTCACTCCCTAATATAGCGTGGCACTAATCGTTTTTCCTATCTAGAATTTTGTCGCATAAGACTACTAGTCGTCCAATCCCGCCAAAAAACTAGCTTAGTCCTTTAACAAATGCTCAGACCACTTCAGGGCGGCCATTCCGATGTCTACGTTAAGAAAGGCGGGCGAAAACTCATCATCGAAAGATCCCCAACAAAGGTATTGACTGGCGCATTCCTAACGACCATGGACGGAAATCTCATTTCCAACTCCCACAAACTTGGAGAAGTAGACTGTAAAAATCAGAAGAGACCTGCGCTTTCTCATTTACCATGGACGGACCATTAAATTTCCATCAAAACGGCCTCTTTTCAATCCGCTCCTTTTCAGGGAGTCACGTTCACGTTTTCGCCCTCATCTAGAGAGCCGCCGAAGATGGTCCGAAACATCCAGAATTGTTGGACTACAGTTGTGGATCCTGTGGGAGGCTCAAGCATGGGGGTTCCTCTACCTGCGGATCGTCCCCACTCGCGTTCGACCGCTGCTCTAGATTAGGGGTATTGGGATACTTCCCGTCGCTCATACGTCACCGATGCAGCCCTCGGAGAATCGATCATTGGACATAAGCGAGCAATCATTTCCTTTGGCGCGTACCCGTCTTCTTCGCCTCTGACCATGAGTGATGTTTACTGGTGGCTTGAATGCAAGCCAACCGGCAAGCCCCTAACTGGCAACTCAAGCTGGTTGCTTCCAGTCATAGATGGATTTTCATCCACATCCTTAAAATCCGTGCATAATCTTCTGACAAACAAACACCAGGTGGCTTCAACCTACTACCGCCATCTGGATCCCAAGCCACACCCACTGCTCACCATTATGAGCCTTCGGAATCTCCTCCTTATCTTTTCTACATCTTTACGGCCAGAAGGGGTCGATTTCCTCTACTATGCATTCCTATCCATGGAAAACGCAATTTTTGCCATCCGTCCCTACTTGCTCTGTCTCCACCTTGAAAAGCTAAAAACCGGAACCTCCTAGTCACTCCACGATGGTCATCCTAGCCGACGGGTCTGCAGAGTAACCAAGATATCACCAGAGGCTAATGACCGCAACCGATGCCGTGTCTAGGGCCCCTTTACATGTGGGAGTGCAGAAGCAGTTCCCCCTAACACTGCGCAGAGCACGTGAAATGCTGTCGAGGTTCAGAGCGGCTCTGACCAAATACAACAGTTATCTTCATCCCTTTATAGTGCGGGCAAGGTGTTATATGAAATAATGCTTATGGAAACGGAGCCAGTCTGTTACGCACACAAAGGGATCTTTAGTATTCCCATGGTTTTCACGAAGCTGCTGTGGATCTAGTAAAGTAGTAGTGTCCTGTCTGCAACCAGCACCAAAATACTTCTTCAGTAATATTATGTCCGCTATCGAAAGTACATGGTGGCCAAAATCGATAAGTGTGTGAATGCCATGTATCTTGATGCACTCCTGTGAGCTCTCGGCGAACAATCCCTCTACCTACAAATCTGCGTGAACATTTTACCATCTGTGAGTTAGTCGCCCGACAATTTTTCTCGGTTCCTTCTCTGTACTAGGCGGTGCGCCGAGTCATTGGCACTGACAAGCGCGAATCCTGTTCAGCGGACACAACTGACCTCTCATAGTCCAGTAAGAGGCGGATGTGGCCCACCCTAAGGACTTCTGATTATTTCTCTTTACAGTCCAACATTCCTTTGAATGTTGTGACATGTGCCAATTATAAGGCATGCCATCCCAAATCCGATGCACTTTTATTGAACGAGTCGTCCGGTGCAAAGCTTGCACGGTTCATTAGGTGTGAACATTTCTACGGGCGGCGACCACGTATAGAGTTGAAGTTGTTAGTAAAACTTGAATCATTAGGTATATGTACCGTTTGCCCCAACCACTTGTTGATTGCCCCTGAGAATCAACGGTGGACAGCAGTCTGTTGTTGTTGTTGTGTGTGTGTTGTGTTCTGACTACGCATGAGTAACATGACTTACACCCGTTTATCATAACGCCGTTTTGTTTCCCTTCCGCTCGTTTCCTCCTGTTTCGCCCCCACTTAAAGTATGCTTAGTCTCCAGTGACTCATGTCATTATTTTATTGCCCGTCCGTCAATGCCCGCAAGTTCCTCTCAGTTCCACCTATTTTCGAGCTTCCGCTCTGACAGAAAAACGGACCGACCCGGGGATCGAACTCAGAGCCCTCCGGATGGTGGGCGAGCGTGTTGCCCACCATAACAACTCGACGCCCGGAAGGCCCTATATACCGCATCTGCCAAATAGCCTTTGGTGAGATTTGTTTTAAACAGACCTAAGCGTGCACTCCGATTTGTCACGTGACACAAGCTGCAACGTCTTGCCGTCAAACAAAGACAGTTCCTTACCTTCCGACAGTATTGCTTGTTTTCCGCGCCGTTATCTCTGTATACGGCAAACTCACACTGACTGACTGCTCGTATCTGTACGTCTGTACATCGTTTGGTGCTTACTTCCTGTCGCTTCTCGAAATTCCAGCGGCCTCACTGACCATTTTCTGCTCCTGCTGATTGCGCTATTGTTGATTGTGCGTTTGTTTGATTCACGATGCTTACTAACCCGTTTGGCCATAGAACCAGTTCCTAACATTTCTCAACACATTATCTGCTGCCCTCGTCAGTCTGTTCCTATTGTCTACTGGATACGAACTGCGTACAATCTGACAGCCGCGATCTTCCTGTGAGATCCTTAGCTGCCCGGATCTTACACCACTTCTGCCCAGCGCTACAGGTAGCGAAACCCACGTCGTCTCCGAGGGGACCTAATACTTACCTACGACCTGTTTGAACAAGGTTTGCCGGCAGGTTTTTCACCGATAACCCAACTCGCTCACGGTGGAGACATGGTAAGAGGGTTTTCAAGCTCAGAGCGCACACTTATGTTAGACAACAATTTTTCTCATTTCGGGCAGTTGGCTGAATAAACTTCCTCCGACGGTTGTTCACGCTGCATCTAGTAGCCAGTTCAAAGCGCCTTTGAACGTCTTGTTAGTTGAATCTTCTCGCTGGTAAACTTTCTGCCTCGCGCTGGGAACTTAAAGAACAGTGATGCACCCTTTTTTCGCTTATACCGTTCAGGTGAAAGAAAGCCGCTGAGCGACAAGAACGGGGCTCCTTGGGGGCGCAATGCTCTTGGCTGCAAAACCTTTGCAAGCGGAATAAAGCTTTTTACGCCAAAGTGGTACATTTTGTTGCGTATATGCTCAAACCCAAAACCACCCTAATCTAACTGCATATTTTCGCAGCTCATTGTTCACCGAAGCAGTCATGCCTATAGCGGAAAAATTCTGGTGGAATACTTTCCTAGCGTCACTGGGACCCCGGGAGGCCTAGATGAGGCTCAAAGGTTTCGACTGGTGTTCCGAACTCGATTACCTGTCTGTTTTAGTCCACCAGGGACACGTTGTATTTTTCGAAATTTCAATTCCATTGTGCGAACACTGAGCGCCGACAAGAACAAACCCGGCCCGGGAAGATTGTCGGAAAGCCTCGATCCTGTGTATCAGTCCGTGAGTCCATGAATCCGTGAATTCAAACACCATATTTCGCTGAGTCCATAGGTAATACCTGAGGATCCAAATATACGAAACTTGGCCTTCCTACCACGTTTATATGCAATTTATGCATAATTCTGCCTGTCAAGGTCACACCTGGCGGGGGGTTGAATTCTCTCCCTTGCTCGCTGATTGTTTTCCCTTGGAGGGACGCCTAATCGGGGAATTTTATTCCCGACGAAAATGGCTGCTGTGGAGAACTTGGAACGATGATGCCCGACATGTGGGGCTGTCGTTAGTTTATTTAGTCGAGCTTGTCTCACCTACGAGATATTTGTCCAGAAGTTGAAGAGAGCTTTGCATACAATGAAGAGAATGAAAGAATCCGAAGACAACGACTTGCACATTGTGGATTTTCAGGCGGTCTAACGGATCCTAGACAAGGGTCCTAGTTCCTATACCCCGAAGGGCAGAAGCAGCCCGTCGGTTCTTACGTGGATAATTGGGAATATCAGCCGCAAAAATGACGATTTGAGAATAGTAGCTAAAGGGCGGAATCATGGTTGCCCGCAGGAAATCTGCCCCCACCATGTCGAATGTGGAGGTGAGTCTGCGAAGGCATTCGTGGTGTGGTACTCGAAATCTAGGCGTTTGTCCATGTCTCGTGGATCGAGTTAGTTCTCGTTTTTCAGTGGCTTCGATCCAGCTGAGAGTCGCAATTGCATACGTGTGTAGCATTGCGTGAGAACTCATGAAAAAGCATTCAAATTCGATCTGAATCAGGTCTCAGGTGTATCGTGGTCGGTGGTGGGAGGAAGGTTATTCCGCCCACCCACTACAGGGAATGAAAACTATCGTCTAATAAAACTACATGTTTCCACCTTGAAAATCTTATCGTTTCCAGGCCATTTACGGTAAATGATTTGTCGAACAACGCATAAATAAGTGCCAAGTCCCCCTGGAGGTGACGATAGACTTGGGGAAATAGACCGGATTGTGTGAAACAGCTTTTGGTTCGTTCGACTGCGCTCCGGTTTCTTTGGAATGAGTGCTGCATCAGCTTCGTGGATCTGTTGGACACTGTTCCTGTAATCTTACTGCGTGAACTCGAGTTGGCTTAGTAGCTAAGGCGTCAGCTTACGGAGCGGAAGGTGCTTGGTCCGAACCTAACCTCAGCATCTCGGCTGCTCTTCTCTAGGCTTTGTCAACCTGGCAGTATCCCAGCCCTGGTACCTCCTTCCATTGTTATGGCAGCTAGGGACCGAAAGGGTGCTACAGTTGAACGATTTTAACCTTCCTGCTTTGAAACTGGTCGTAGTTAATGCTGGTTAGAGAAAACACGCACTCCTGTGGGGTGTGAGCTGTAGAAGTTTCGAATAAATGTTTGAGGTCCAGGGTTTCTGGTCCATCAGCAGATGGAGTCAAAGCCAACAAACAACGATCGCTGTGTACCAGAGGAGCCCTGATTATGATTTCGTCGACGAACTTTTTCATTGGTAGCAACCGGGTCCATTAGGGATGGTGGTGGGTTCATTGACATGTTAAGTGTAAGCGTTTTGATGCACGACCTAAGTCAGCGCCGATGCGAACGGCCACTCGATCTGACATGCTGGAACTTCATCTAGAAAGCCTTAGAAGAGTTAGAGTCACCCTCCAGTGGAAGCTTCCTGAAGTGGTAGTTCTGCTTTTCACAAAAAGCCGTCATCCATCCCGGTAAGCCAATATTCAGTAGTTGAACACTACCCATCATCACTAACTTCCTACTTTGCAAGTTCCTCGAGCTTGACGATGACTGGCCACTGAATTTTGAGTGTGTCGTTCACCCATTAAGAAGAACGCCATATTTTCCACCCACTCCGTACCGGGGTGTGGCTCAACCCATATGCTACACATGGACTCATGTCTTTCAGGAATTGCCACAACATTGTGGTATACGTAGCTCGTGTTTACAAGGAGCTCGATTATATTTTGGCTTCATTGTGGAGTCATAAAACCTGTCCCACTGTGCCCTAACAGGTCTGTGTGCCCTCTACGTGTTTAGGAGAAAGCTGCACCTATTTCCAGTAGTGCTAGTTTTTTAACGTCCCCACCGCACAGCGGCCAGGTTTATGTAATAATATGGAGCGCACCACAGCATTGTAAACTCGCCCCTTGGTGGATAGGCTGATGTGACGTCTGCAGCATAGGTGATGCGGGTTCACAAACGCTGTCCTGGCCTTTCCAATCCGGATGGAAATATTATCCTTAAATAGACTACAGACTCACAACTGCCCAGGTAGGCAAGTTTTTCAATTTCCTCAGTCTGCTCACTCACAAGTACGAAGTTGATGTTCGATCCCACCCTCTCTGGCAGCAGCACTTTGCACAGGTGTGAAGCGCGTGCCAAACAATGAGGCAGAGGTATTTGTATTGCTTAATATCGGCTGCACTCCGACGGCACCAGACCCAAGTAGTGCTGTTGTTTGCGTACTCGATATCTGTGAGGGAACACCCTGGGAGCATTTCAGTCCCATAGGTATTAAGTGCTGGGAGTGAATCTTCCATGATTATATCAATAAGGAATTCGGAGAGGAAAGGCTAAGGGGCCAGCCTTGCCTGACACCATTTGATGTAAGGAACTCAGATGGGAGCTTCACGCGTCCACGGTAGTTGGTGTACAGCGCTTTAAAAAGGATCAAGAATTTATAAGGGGCACCTTTGCTCCACAAATACTGTCATAGTGCCTGATGGTCCACAGAGTCAAAGGCAGCTTTCAATTCAAGAAAAACTACTACCGTTAATTGCTTTAAGCTGTTCCAGAATCTGTCAGCGGAAGAATATGTGACTGATCCACCCTCTTTCAGGGTGGAACCCGGCTTGTTCTTTTACGGATCTTCCCCTCTCTGTCTTCAGTCAACCTTCGAAGAATAATGCTAGAGAGCGTATTTGAAGACACAGCTACCGGGCTAATGCCACGGTGGTTTTCACAAAGTTTTTGCGTACCTTTTTTGAAGATAGGAATGACTGTTGACGTGCCGCATTCTGAAGGCACCTTCTATTTACTCCAATGAGTTTTCTATATGAGTCGAAACAACCGTTCTGAATAACGCTGATAGTCCAATTTGTCTAGATGTTTTGACCAATGGACAAAATTCCTCACGAATTTGAGTACCAGGAAACATCCAGCTGTCTGCTCCTAATTTCTAATGTCCCCACTTAGGATCTCGTAATTACTTAGTTGTAGGACAGTATTGTTACATTATCAGCCCAATTATGCGTTTTCCTTTGATCGGAACACATCGATCTTATGTGGCAAAATCTGCTTACCTGGTGTTCAGGTTCAAAGTTCGCACTAGCCTGCGGTCATGAACACAAGTGGGGACGGCTGAATGATGCTGAGGTTCGGAGTGTAATCTGTGAACCTAAACATCCAGCTGTGCATCGCGGCGTTTTTGTCCAGCTTGTCGATTGACTTTTGTCCCTGACCAGCTTTGTCCCCTGGTTACGTCATGTTGAACGAGACCATGACCACCTAACCACTTCATGTGTGTGTGTGTGTGTGTAAAAATATCGTCTCAATCCAGTTCACTCAAAGTAATCACGCACAGCTGAACGTTCGCTTTGCTTCCGCGTTTCTTGTTGATATATCATGACATCACGACAATCTACTGTACTTGTTCTTCTGCGAGTGAGCACAGCTCGTTATAGACACATCCAATTGGAAGTAGCGCGCAAGGAACCATTGCTATTTAGTGAAGGCACGGTGTTTAATCATGCTTTTTTATTTGCCACTAACTACATAGTTACCATTCATTCAAACGTTTGTTTATGTTGCCGAGCGGTAGTCAGTTTTGTGTTTCTTCGTTTCCTTTACTCATCCTTAGGGCTGGCATGTCAAGCTCTTTCACACAGTTGTGCGCTAAATCAATTTGAGAGTTGTCTGTGGTGGGTACGAGGGCGAATCTTTAAGCTGCAGTGGCGAGAAAGGTCCTCTGTGATACCGTTTTGTTTGTTTTCGTCTTATTACTCTGGATGACTATCGCGATCATGTTGACCATCGTTTATTGACCAAAAAAACAAACCAGATCATTCAGCGGCAGCACTCTTTCCGTGCCTAGCTGCCATGCCAACGGAAGGAAGCACGAGGGCTGGGCTATTGCCAGGTTGCCCAAGCCCAGACAGGAGCAATCGAGATGCTGAGGTTGGGTTCGAACCACGGACTTTTTGGTCCGTAAGCTGGCACCTTAACCACTAAGCTATCTGGGCTCCGTTTATTGACCACATTTTCAGCTTGTGTAAATTAGTAGTTACCTTCCCGGTAAACAAAACGCCAGGCTGACTTCTGGCTAGTCGTGTTTGCGCATCCACTCAACATATTCACGTTTGTTTCCTAGCGAATCCGATGCTATCAATCCATTCATCGCCGAAATTCGCACAAATTTACCTAAGTATTATATCGATGTCTGATAAATGTCCATCACGCACGGGAGACAGTATTTAGACACGCATGGATCACTTCAAGTCATGATTGTCACACTAGATTGTCGTAGATTGTCACACTACTTACCCTGACAATTTATTCATCTCAGCCCGACGGCTTGAGACCATAGAATTTCAGGATAATTATCAACCTGTTTGGTTTGTCTTTGATCGAATCAAATTCACACTGAGCTTGGCTACATTACGGAAGTTTTTCTTGACAGTTTTGCTGGCACTTTGGCTTGGTGAAACCTACCGAATTAGGTTGCGCTACTTTGTTTCATTTGGGTGCCATCCTGTTCATTAGTTCCAAAAATTGTTTGATGGCATGATGCTGTCTGAGCGACACGATCGATATATCTGTTGACTTCAGATAGGTGGTGTAAGCGAAGGGTGACAGGTTACAGCTACTCGGTTAAATTAATCACATTTGACTGTTATTTTGGGTAGGTGACGAAGTCTTTAAGAAGATAATCACTCTACCGGTTGCCCCCGATTCGCCTGCTCCACGCTCTCGAAATATGGAACAGGTTGTTTCCCAGAATCCCATTGGAAAAAAAATTGTTCAGTTGTATCACCCTTTCGGCGCCCAGCTACCATGCTACCCGAAGGAAGCACGAGGGCTGGACCACATCCAGGTTGCCCAAGCCTAGACAGGGGAAGTCGAGAGGCAGAGGTCGGGTTCGAACCACGGACCTTCCGGTCAGTAAATTCGCACTCTAACCACTGAGTCATCTCGCCCATTGGAAACGTTTCTAAATGAGGTGATAAAGTTGAATTTTACGGGCTGTTTTAAATGGTTGGAAATAGGTTCGTTTGCTTAAGCATCAACAATAAAATCCCGCTTTTTCTAAGTAGCTGTTATTTTTCCTCGCTCACCTGCCCTATATTGGGCCTGTGCTGTATATAAGTTTCCAAGATGTGGCCATGTTTGCGTAAGTTCCTATAAATTCTCCGTGCTTCTAGGGTTAACGTTTGTCCAAATTCTTCTGTACTTTTTCCACCAACGTGTTGCCACACAGCACATTGTCTATTGAGAGCCCTGAGATTCGCCTGAGCTCAGCTACCGAACCTCAATGCTGCTAACCCTAACAAAGCATAGTCCATGATCTTCAAGTTATTCGCTTCCAAAAGTTCACCAGCGGATTACAATGTGCTTAGTTAGTGTCAACCAATCTACTTTACACAACTAGCCACAAATTCCAACACTCCTCCAAAAGTTCCTGGAGCCAGAGATTCTCCGCCTTTTTTGAGGAGAGCTGGGTACAAAACGTCCTGTTCTGGTGCCTTGTATAGTTTCAGTAGAGATATTTCTACCTTATTTCTTCAGACGGGTGATTAAGGTTTGCATTCCCTCTGTCCAAATGCACTGTCCCTAGAGTTTTTGCGCAGCAGTCCATCTAAACTGCTCTACGAAGTGTTCGGCCCCTCTTTCCAGTTGATGTTTTTGCGACTGAAATGATTATCCGTCTTTTTTACTTGTCATTTCACTGACAGTCACTTTCTCTTGGCCAGTCGACTGTATTAATGGGTACAGGATAGGGCTGTTTCTGGTGGCAAAAGCCTTTTCCGTCTCCTGAGCCTTCATTGTCCACCAATGCCCCCGTTCTTTTCTTAGATTTCACTGTTTGGCGTTTGAGGGATTTGTATCGTACTTGTTGGCTGCTGGTTTGGGTCTGACATCATTCAGGACTAGAGATCTCGACGATACCCGATGGTCATTTACTCACATCGGAGGAGTCGGACGAACATCAACGAACGCGGCTAGTATCGCTGCTTTCACATTTTGTCACGCTGTATTCCTCATGCCTGTTTTCACTAGAGTGTTGGTTTACTCCAGTGGGTGGTTGAGCTAGCTCAGATCGAGCTATGGTAGTTCCCCAGAGATAGTGGATTGGCATACTTGCTGACTTGCGAAGACCCGAAGGAAAACGGACTGTCAGACGTGCGAACATTATGGCGTGATCGGGACTAAGTTTTGTGCCCCAGAAGAGTCGGGAACTGCGAATCTCCACCGGTGGCTGATAGCCATGTGCTCCAGTTGGGTCAGTGGTTGATTTGCACTTCGTGGCCGTCAGGTTACACGAAACGGGCATTTATGTTAAAAATTCTTACTGGTCAGAAACAGCGCACAACTGAAAGAGTCATTCTTCATTGTCTGTGCAACGGGCACCGACTCCGAATCGATCACCCTGATGTGATTCCATGAGGTCAGACAGCCGACTTGGACATTCGTTATCGCCCACAAGGATTACAGTGCCAAGACTTCTTACTTAAGTGATGAGGCCGGATAAGTCTCGATAAAAAACTACAGTCGTCGTGAAGTGTACGCCGACCCTACGAAGAGGCACCGTCGAGTAGCATTGAACTTGATTGAACTGGATAACCTGATGACGCAAAGACGACTGTTCACTGGAGTCCGGTCCAGGAAAGCGCGTTCGTTTCTGGAGCTGAGTGCACCTCCTAGGCTATCTATTCCACAAGTGCTTCTTCTATAGACCACCAGACATGGAGAGTGAAATATGAAAGATCTGAGTTCGTCCTTGTTGCTTGAAGATGCATGGTCATGCTTAGGTCTTTCATGCGTCTTTCAGAAGCACAGCATACGTCAATTTTAAGGGAGTATAAGCTCAAGACAAGGACCGTCTGTTTGTCAATTAGAAACAGAGTACGGACTCTGATATCTCCTAAGTAAGAAGGATCTCGTGAATTTAATAGTTGTCTTGTTTAGTGTTAATGGACAAGCGGATTGTATAGGGCAAATCGGCTAGACAACTGACAGTTGAATAACAGCAACGTTTGCTTGTATGGTGGGAAGGATTTGGGGAGGGACATTGGTGGACAAAGAACTGTGCGGGTAACTGATACTTCCCAGTTGCCCAAGCCGAGGAAGGAGTTTGTTTGAGGTACCCCGCTTGAGCTTTAGACCCACAAGACAGTAGGATGTAACGCTTTGTTCGGGGACTCTTCCCCTAGACTCTGACTCGAAATTTTGACCAGCGAGGCGGTGGAGAGTGGGGTTTTCTTTGGGGACTGCGCGGGGAGCCGATGACTCAATAGTCTGACCTACTCGGCTGCAGGGGATGGCCTAATGTGAGGATGCAGGGGGTAAGGCATTGCTGCCTGACTCTTAATGCGTCTGCGCACACGAGATACCTATTGAGCAGCACCAGATTCTTTGGTTTTGTTGTAAGTAACTGCTGTCCCCGCTCCAGCGCCTTAGTGTCGGAAAAGGACACATCAACATGGAAAACAACAGCTTTATTGTGAACAAGCGAGTGCGAAAATTGCATGGAGCAGTGTGTGCGGTTATTGGGGCCGACTTTTTCTGACCTTTCTCGAGGAAAGGCGTCATCGCTGCCGCCTGAGGGAAGTAACTTACTACCCTTACACTCCGATCGCAGGGGACAAGACGACTTTACCCCCAGACCGCCTCGCTTGTCTTGGTCTGCCTGCTCCCCTTTGGTTTTCTTTGCATGGTTGCAACTAGTGGAAGGAAGTTCTAGCCACTGTAGCCCGTGGGATCATTTTAGCATTCAGGCCTGACTAGCACGTTAGGTCGGGCTTTTTTATATCCTGCTGTTTTTTCCGTGTTTTTACCCCATTCGATACCCATCTTTTTACGAGGTGAGGGGCTCTGACTATCGGTCCTTTCTCTCCCTGTAAACCATTCTTGTAGGTGTTTTCAAATAGCAGCTGAGGAAAACCCTGTCGATCTGGAATATACTGACGACGCTGTTCTCGTCTTCGAAGAGGAGGAAAAGACACAGGGGCTTTAGATGAAGTGACAAGTCCACTCGTCTCTTGGCATGCGCTTAGCACCCACAAATTGTGCGATGATGCTTCTGGGCATGCAGTCACTGAACACACCACTTACAATTCAAGAAGAGCCACTCTAAGTTGTAAAGCGTCTTGCGTACCTAGGAAGTTTCATAAGTTCCCACTTTATTGTGACACATGAAGTTAATGCAGGAATCTCTGAGGCTCTGGTCGCGTTTGCTAATCTGAGGCAGCAACAGTAGAAACAAAAACAACCGTTCAATTGTAGTACCACTTCGGTACCTAACTGCCATATCAACCGAACGAGGGCTCAGATACTGCCGGGTATGACTTCGAACCACGGACCGTCGGGTCAGTAAGTTAGTCTCTTAACCACTGAGCTCTCGAGCTCAACTGAGGCACCCATTGCGGCAAACCGGCGTATCACTCAATCTCTCGGGATGTGCATACCAGGCTAGTACGAGCTGCTTTGTTGTACGGCTGTGAGACGTGACCTCTGCGAACAGCCGAACTGAGATTCCTTCAGTTCTTCAACAATCTTGTCTCAGAACCATAGCTCGTGTAAGCCGGTTTCGGCGAACCTCCATTGAGGCAATTAGAAAGCAAGTGCTGGGCTGTGCAGCAGGGGTTTCAGTCGGAGAATGTGTTCAGCACCAAAAGCTGTGCTGGTTAGGCCATGTATTTCGTATGTCGAACCATCGTTTGTGCTCAATTCAGGGTTGGGCAAGCGGAGAGATCGTTAGCCTTCGGCCTGGTAGATGGGTATGAAAGAGGTCACGAAAAGTCTGGGTGCTGTCGTGTGACTCGCCTTCCAGGATGGGGACCATGTGATCCCCACTGCGCCTGGTTGGAGATGCTGCAAGTTAGAGCTACTTATCGATATCAATGGCGTTCTTGTTGTCAATTTCTATTCCGATTGCTTGAATGAGTATCTGGAGGTGTAGGCACCTCGGACTGTCTGTGGTAGGCCTACAGTGAGTCCCCTACCCATTCTGTTTTATTCTTTTTTCACAATAAGACTTGCAAATTAATCTACGGTTGTACCTCAGCGAAACATCAGTGTTGAATTCTGAGGTTACGCTGTCGGTGATGATGATTCCTGTGGTTAATCAAACAGGTGAGATGGCGAAAAGGTGCAACAGCAATATCGTGGTCAGTACGATGTGCGAGTCATTGAGATAAAGGCACATCCCAAGACCTTGTAACTAATTATTGTATCAGACTGTTCTGGATGAAACGACGTGTGGTGTAATGGATAGAGTCGGTAACCTTGACCCACCGAACGTTGATAAAGCAAGTATCCTATATATACAATTTGGGGAAGTTCAAATCATCAGCACTAGTATGTGTGTCTCAATGTGAGGGCCATTATTGGGCTCTGAAGCTATGAATTAATTGTGTTATAGAAATCAATGTAAAAGGCTAACTGCCCAAACTTAAGAAGAGAGCCTCCGGAACGAAACCGTTTATCGCCTGAGATTCCAAGGTTCCTGACAAAATTTCCAGCTATAAAGAGACCATTAAACACCTGTGCTGACGCTTCGTCACCTAATGGTTTGCAGATGGTTAGTGTGGCAATTATTCTCAAGGACGGCAACAAGAAGGACCCGTCGGATCAGCTGTTTAAATCATCTAAGTAATTCTACTGCACAGTTCGGTATGCGCCTCGCACCCATAAGGTGTAAAGTGATACTACGATACTGTGTGGGACCAAACCCAAACCTCATGTTTGCAGGTGAACCGATTTGTTTAGTAGGTAAGTTCGTTAACCTGCGCAGCTGCATAAGCTCCCGTGGACTGGCGAAAGACAAAATCACTTCCCGAATTGGGAAGGCCAGGGCAGCGCTTGCTACCCTCCGACATTTGCAGCACCGACGTGATATCAGATTGACTGTCAATGGTAGGGTGTGAAATACGGCGAGAATGAAGGAATCTGACAAACTGCCAAGGTTTAAGAATAAATGTGGGGCTCACCTGTGGCACATTCCCGTTATGGAGCTGCCGCGCAACTCGAAAGAGGTACGAAGGGTGAGACACTAACAGGTTGCCGAAACCTAGACAGGAACAATCATCATTATCAGAGACAGGAACATCAATGTTGACATTGATGCTTCGCTGCCGTACAACCACATTTATTCAATCATACTTAGATCCTTGAAGTGAAGAAAGAGTTGGTGAGGGAAGGACTTGGTGCTAGGCTATCGGAGACTTTTCGAGGTGCCTACGCCTCTAAAAGCTCAATCAGGCAATCTGGAAAGAAACTGACATGATGGACGCCATTGGTGTCGATTAGCTGCCACTTCTTAAATTGCCTCTGTCCAAGCGAAGGAGGGGTCACGGAGACCCCATCCTGGAAGTTGGACCGCACCAATAACACCTAAACTCTTCGTAATCTCTTTCACACTCTTCTGCCAAGTTGTACATTGTCGATGTCGCAGTTTGCGGCATTCTGAAGTAGAAACGAAGAACAGTCGTATCGGCAGACGATGTTTCGGCATGCGTAGCACATGGCCGGACCACCGCAGTTGATAGTGCTGGATGTCTTCCGCGATTGAAGTGCCTGCCGCACAACCAAATACCCAGCGGAGCACTATCAGCGGCTTTCGTTCAAAGACCGGGATACCGCGGAGGCGAGAAAATCCTAATGCAAAAATCTTCATGGTCCTTCTCATCCACGACTGCCACCTACACAGTGTGAAGCATATACGCACCTGCTTATTCTACAGAGATAGCGCCCTGTCAGAATCAGTGGGGCTTGGAAGGCGTTATCAACCGACCTCGCGCTATCCACGAAAATCATGGCTTTTTGAACTCTACGGCCAATTGAGTTCGTTCTGGGTAGCCTCGAGCGTAAATGTAACATAGGATAGCCACTGGAGGGGTGGGCGTCTACCTTTTACGGATATTATTCCCACCCTGCAGCTTCTTTCTCGGCTGGCGTCATAAGTATATTGCCGACCTGTTAACAGTACACTATTTTCCAGTGTTATTACTGTTCTGTCTTGTCATGCGGAACTCGATATCTGGCTAACCCTGCACACTGCTCAAATCCCCAACGTATCGAGCTATCAGGAGATTACCGTACCCGGCAAGCCCGGGGAACCCCATCTGAATAATTCTGCCATTCAACCTCTGCTGTTCTTTTATTGAATCCGTTGATGGTCCTCCATTCTGAAGAAATTCCCTACTAATTCCCTTCTGATCTGTCTTTTCTAGCTGTTTACTGGGTGTGGAATTCTCATCCAGTCGGTGTGCTGAACCAGTCCAGTTTGTTTAAGCCAGCTTTGTCCTTTTTATCGGAACGGTTTAAGCACCGATGCCTTTCTTGAGTCCAGATTGGAGGTATCCGGGAGACCGCTGGCTGCGGTCAAATGAATGTGGAAGCCTGTGGGAGAATGCCAAGATCTATCGTTTGCGCATGTTTGAACGAATGAATGAGACGGTAGTTAGACGGTTAGTTTTACCACTTCATGAGGTCATAATTGGTATTCAGTGTTTGCAGACAGTCACTTATCGAGGATACAGACCACTCTGTGAACTATGTGAATGATCTTTTGAGAGTGGTTATCTACCAACCTCATGTCCATCTGCGGGCAGGCACGGTTCGTGACGTAAGTAAAAACACCTTTCCACTCATCCTATCTCTTGCTTTCTTCAGGTCGTGACAACCACAACAATCAGTGAAGCTTTGATCGGACTGGATTTGAAAGCAGCGATCAGAGATGTCAGACGGTTCAATTACGTGTGCAAAGTAGGTAGCGAAGTTATTTTCTCTGTGACACTTAGATTATCCAAATACTACTGAAGGATCATTTTCACCGGCTGACCGGCAGACTTCAGCTTTTTCTGATCGAGTTGCTGAGAGCAATTTTGTCTCAAGGTAACTTGCCCTTTCATTTTCTACTCAGCGAATTACTTTCCGTAGTTCAAGCAAGTTGCAATCAGACCGCTATGTTGAGGCAACTTTTGGGCGACTTGCTGGACAATTTAGAGAGGAACAAATATGATCACATTGGAAGTGCGATACTGTGGGACAATCATCGGAAGGCCGTTGATGAAATAAATGCCGAACTGGATGGATTCGATATAGAGAAAGTATGTCGCACACCATAAGTTTGTTTTCATTCATTCATTCATTCATATATAAT